>OW679196.1:70088639-70460235 GCA_940337035.1 Agriotes lineatus
GATTCATCACGTCAAGCTGATTTAATCAAATTTCCCAAATAATTTTTCTTTCTGAAACTTTTTTAATTTTGTCAATTTTATCGTGAAGGGCACAAAACATCCAACAGTCCAACAACCGGTATCGCACTACTCGTATAAGCATAGTTGCTTGAGCAAAGAACGCGTCCCAGCACTTACAAAGTGAACTTGTAAGTTTTTTTCTGCTCCCAGGTAGCCGTGTTTCGGACTTAATGGATTTATAATTACCAGGAGCTGCATAATGAAATTTTCTGCATAATGCGCCAGAATGGATGTGAGAGGGAATTTCAATTCCCTGCTCAGGTCAAATTTCAGGAAAATGCTCAAAGTAAGCAAATCCCTTTCAAAAACTTATTATTAACGTAAGGACCAAAGCAAAATTCCGTCTTGAAAAAGCAAAGGTTAATTAAATTTACTCAAACAGGGCAGATCGACAGAAATGTAAGAAATTAATTCATTCTGAAATTACTCCGGGTCGGTTTTTAATTTCGAGATAAATTTAGCATTTAATTAAACAGATCTGAGAGCTTTCCAATCCTTTAAGCTTTAAGGCAAAAACTAGATTATTTAAGGACGTTTTTTATATAATAATTTTCAGGTTCAATAATTTACAAATTTGCTTTACTGATAAATACAGCTGAAACGTGTTAATAGCTCAAAATGGAATGTTTAGTCGTAAAAATGAACAGCACTTATCGGCGATGTTATGAAAGAACGTATATTTTATAACTTATTCCGAGCGTGACATAAATTATAGGCTGTCTCTGGGCCAGTGAAATTATCATAACCAGCGCTCTAAACCCAGAATGAACCCGTATCGTTAATCGACCGGAATCTCATCCATTTCGGGGACTGTCACACAGTAGTGAATAGCTTGTTAGACACTAGTTGCTATTTCACCACTGCGCTTAATGGTGTGAGTAACGCAAGTGGAAATACTGTAATGCAACGTGCTTTTTCAACGATATACATTAGCTTCAGACTAGTATAATTTTCTACGTGAAAGAATTTTTTCTTCCAAAAGTTACAGTCCTCAGATTTCAGTAAAAAATGATTATTTTCCAGAATTAAGTTGCAAAGGGAAGCAGTTCTTTAGCTGTAACCACAAGACAAGCCACGAACAATTTCTGTAATTAGAGTAAAAACTACATTCTTCGATATGCACATTTCTGCACTGAAACGTTTTAGAAGTTCTAATACTGTTTTACTGTTTTGATAGCTGTTATTTAAAGTTACTTATTTTCCCTCATCTACGTTTATGAGACTAAAGTATGTTGTTATCTACGAACATAATCTTTTAATAGTGGAAACGAATGTGAAAAATATATGGATAGAACGTTTATGCTTTTTTGATATTTATTCAGTTGCTGGATACAATTTTATATGGCACGACGTGTATTATTTGTAATATAACACACTTGTGCCATAAATAACTATGTTGCAATTCTGTACTAAAATGCCACCTTTTAGTTATCACTGTTAATGTTAAATTAACATACATTTTTCATGTTGCTATTGACGACGTAAGAAGGTGCTTTTTTTTTAACTTGCTAGAAACAATTTACATCAATTTTAGTTGGGAAATGACATACTTTTCCGCTTTTTCTTAATATAATTCGGAAATGACTATTTCCTAACTGTTTTAAAAAATTTGTTTTAAAACTACATATTTGTGCACACATTTTTGGAAATAGTTAAGAAATGAATATTTCCTATTTTCAAAACAGTAAAAATGAAGGTAGTAAAAGTTTATTGATGTACGAAACTCACTCTGTAGAAAAAGTATTGTGTCTGCCACCTGTGGAGACTCGATTTTTTTACCACTCGGCATTATCTCGTGCCAAAATACCTTCAGTACCACACTTGGTAAAAAATAATTATTTTGCTATTGTCCATGCATTTGCATATCAACATAAATTAAACTATCTGAAATTTTATGTTTATTACAGAATTGCAAAAAAATTTATGCTATACTTTGCAAAAATTAATGTTTTTCACTCGCGACAAAACAACTACATTTTGCAACTTGTTTCATAAATAATTGTTATAGAACTGATTAAAGTTCTTGAATATTTTCTACTTTCTTTGTACTAAACATCACATACGAGAAAACTTTATTTATTTATTTATTGCATTTGGACAACTTTAAATGTATTGTTGGGACTTATTTATTAATATGTCGTCTTCACTCTACTATTTTAACTTTCTGCCAATTCCATGGTCAAACACTCAGCTATTATTACAGTTATACTAGTAATCATAACTGACCGTCGGCGTATCTGCTTTTTGGATTTTCGCCTATTCTATTGCCTATGATAATATCAAAAATATTTCTAAAAAGTGTTAAACGTTCTTTACTCAAGCCTGATTATCCCGTATTAAGTATAATAAAGTGTGTTCATTCTTAAACTTAAAAATACTAATTCTAAAAGTTAAAAGTTAAAATAACCTGAAGCAATCAACTTTGTAAACAGACAATTTGCCTATAACAATATTGTAGAAATGAGTAGAATATTTCTGAAATTCTAGCCAATGCCTACATTTTAAATCTAGATCTAAATGCAATTGTTTATAGTTAAGGTCACGTATATGGTTAAATGGGTTAGCAGCCTACTTAACCTCGAATGGACGTGGGTTCAAATCTGATCGCAACCGAGAATTTTCTCAGAGTGGGAATGGATTTGCACTCATTAATTAAGTCAGTTGTAAATTTTAGGCTTGTTTAGTAAGTCGTATGTTTGATGCATGGGAGCGCAATGTACGTCGCGTGCGCCCATTACCACAGTTGCACTTCCCTGCGCTGTATGAATGGGTACTCGACACCTAAAGGTAGCGAAAGGCTAATGATAATGAATGAATGTTTACATTTAAATTTATTTTGTGCTTGCTATTGCCAGAGTGCAGTTCCCTAAAAAAGCACTTTCGTCTCTCAAAATTAAATCAAAACGGCGTGACGTCACAACTACCGAGCTTTGGTTTTAAACCTTTTTTAAATCTCTTATTAGAATCACAATCTATCGGGTCACCATCCAATGCGGGTTACGAATGAAAATGAAAATTACTTGATGAAAATTTTAATTTTGCAAATATATATATACAATTATAGCTAAAAATTAAACGCAGGAATATTACAATATTATTTTGGGACAATACTTCTTACTTGCCATAACATAATATTTATTGACAAATTGCATAGAAGTAGTAATTACTTATTGATCAATCTTTACATAAAAAGTCTTTTAAATTCAAAATTATCCACAATATTAGAAAATAGTTACTAGTTGTAATAATTCATTCCACGCAACAATCTAAACGCATAATGAGTAAAAAATGCATTGAACTGGGGCACTTTTTTACCAGTAGCGTTGTTTAATTGCCGCATTTTTAATAAATTCATAAATGTAAAATTCATAATTCATAAATTTATTTTTTTTTAAATTTCGCATAGCACTTAATTAAAGCTTTTACGTTATCAATTTTTTTCTTCGTCTATCCCTTTTGCCGTTAGGCGTCGGGTTTCAAAAGTTGTATAACGTGTAATAGATATTCTTCTGATTGGTATACAAAACTAATTGAATAGCCTTCAGTAAAAATAAGAATACAAATTTCACAGTTTGCAAATTTTTTATATAAGAGTTGGATTATAAATTTGATGTAAATGTCAGTAAAATTAGAAACGATTAACTAATTTATAGAAAAATTATGTTCGAAAAGTAATTAGTTACCTACACAACTATTAAAAATTTACGGTTATCTAAAAGTAATATTATTCTTACACAGAAAAATCCTTTTATAATAAGAAGTATTTTTAAACTTAGTAATTCTAAAGCTGTCACAATATACCAACTCGTTCCAACACAAAATCAATGTTATACTCAATAACTTTAATGTTTATATATTTAAAATGCTAGCTATGATTCTCAGATTACCATGAAATGAATAAATGTCAAAATCTGCGTTTAAAATGCTGATAAAAAATATTAGTAAAACATAAAGTTTATCTCAAAATAATTCCCACATTTTTTTAGTTATACTTAGTTGTTCTTGTTCTATAAGCAAATAGAGAAATATATTTTATCAGGTAAAGGACAATTTATATTTATATTTTAAGAGTAGTTTCTGCATCTAAAATAAATTTTAATCAACAAAGTTAAGCAACAATACAGTATCTAGTTTATAGCATAATAAGTAAAAATAACTTTAATTTAAATTCCACCGTTGTTTTCCAAACCGATTAAGCTCAAAAGTGATACAGCTAATTCAAAGAAAGTGTTTTCCAAATTAATGTAAATCTATTACTACTTGAAATATTTGCATGAGGAAAATTAATAAAATTTGTATAAAAGCTTTTTTACTTTACATTTCATTCAAAAAAGCACCAAGAGCTTTCGAAAAACAACTGTGTATATTGTGTTGAATTTCTCTTTCGGACAAGTGTAAACATGCAAAGCAGAAATGTCAAATATTGCAGTAGCCTTTTCAAAATACCTCTAGTAATCAAATATATTTCCATAATTACTTTATTTGGCTTCCATCCATCAAATTCTTGCAAATGTTACAATCAATACCAAAAACTTTTATGATTTGTATAAAGTAGAACCAGAAGACCAAATTATTCTAATCGATTCCAATCAACTAATACATTTTTTCAATATATTCCTAACGTAATTTTAAAGTTTAAAAAAGAAAATAAACGTGTACTCACCAACTTCATTGCTAACTTCATTGCTCTCGATTATTTCCGCACCCTCTGGCAAGCTGAACTGCACCCCTTGGGTGCCTAGGTAGTAATTGACCTGCCGCTTGACGTACTTGAAGAACTTGGTAAATTCACTATCGGTGGAAAGCTGCCTGGCCGTGGGGAAGATTTCCACCCCAGGCTCGTACCGACTCAACTTCACCAATCTTACGGGGTTGCTCGAGTTCCCGGTGAAGCCGTAAGAGTCCCCGAGGCTGGACACGTACCTCAAGGCCCGGTACTTAGCACAAGCAAACAGGTTGCTCTTCGTGGTGCACTGTTGCTGAGACTCGCTCAGGTACTCATCCATTTCCGACCGCGCGAACGTGACGATCAGGACCAACGACAAGAAGCACAACTTCAAAGACATCGCAAGTGGGTGCAGACGAGTTCACGAAAATCCAGCTAATCAAACTAGATTCTCCTTGACATTGAAGATATATATAAGTGACATTGAAAATCAGGTCACTATAGGGTAGTAGGAGTGATTTTGCGAAGTCAGCGGATCCCCATCTTTTAGCACGGGCACGCCTCTGGAGGTGCTGAAGATGGAGTTAGACGGAAGTATAGAAAACGAAACCAAAACGAGCGTCTTGAAGAGGGGCTCCACGTGGCGGGAAATTGGTGCGTGTGAGATATCGCTTGCAGGAACAAAAATCGACACACACTCCTATTTCAGTCTGCGAGAGCATGTAAACAAGACAAAAACTCGCCGTTGGTTACTTTCTAATTTTTTTAATAAATAATTTTATAATAGTCCGAATTCGTTCGCGTGCAAGTTGAAAGCAACTCTGTAGCGTGCACGCGGTTCAACTAGTTCTCGCTCTTGAAAAATAAAACCAGTCAGCACGGTGCGTCTTCCTCGATATTACCAAATTTGTGTTTTTTGCTTGGTATTCACGTTCCCATATCCTATAAAGAAATTGAAAGCATATTTCGCGTCCATTAGAAAGACGCGTTCGCACATCACGAAATGATTAAGCTGAAAGCATTTGCTGATTATGCAGACTGACTTTGATTACATACGATTAAAAATAAAATTTTATAGAAAGTTGTCGTTTTTCTTATTATAAATTTCCACTAACTTACTTATAGAATCACAAGCTTTTCCCGTGTTAACAATTTTGCAACATGAATAATTATACTATTTCTAACCTAATATTTAATTTAAATGAAGCTCTAAAAAATCTGCACAGTTACCATACATATATGGGCTCAAAACAAATCAATCTATCTCCATAAGTACCTATCCAGCTTCAAAGTTCTTGAGAAAGAATGAGTACATTGCGTATCTAGGACGAAAAGCGTAACATTCCCACACGACTATGAATATTTGAGTCTGGGAATGTTGCTTATTGTCCAAGATACACATACTATTTTTCCACCTATCGATAGGAGTAATTTAAAAAATTAGGAAATAGTACTCGAATATTCCCTGCCTCGGCCGGGAATATTATTCCTGTACAGTTTTATTGTAAACTATCTAACAACGGCTGATGTAATGGAATGTTTGACTTTGCTCAACAAAATTTTCTCAATATTGTGTCAGTTCTAGTACAATTGGCGGAAAACGAATTTTATTAATGTTGAGAAAAAACTTGAAGCGATTTTTTCATATGTCGCACATTAGTTATTATGGCAAAGAATCGCATTTCACTTTCATTTGTTTTCGCTGTTGGGCAAGGGGTGGATTGTTCTTTAATACATTTGTTACACATTTGTAACCGTTCGTCCAAATTCCGAAAATTTTTTTTAAATACCTATTAAGCACCTAATTTGTCAAGCTGGGTACTATTGAAACGAACAACCTTTCGGTATACGTAAATCTGAGAGAACCATTTTATTACCCTTGGAAGCTATAACAAGTGTTTGTACAGACTTTTAACATCCTGTATACAATACATATTAATAGTTATTTATACAAGTGCAACAAGGGGGGGCGGGTGATTTGTTCAACGAGGCCGAAAGTCCGAATTGGATAACACGTCAAGTGCTATAACAGTTTTTCACTTGTATAGAACATTTTTTTAGAACAATCCAACAGTGATAAAGATTTTCTTAAAATGTTGATACATTGCTGGCGGGTGCAATAAGATTTTTGTTGCAAGTAGTGAATTAATGTGGCACTTTTAGTACTCAAAACAATGCATGAAGCTCTAATATATTGGCTATTGTAGAAAAACTAAATTAGAATCCATGCATTTAATCCCTCAATATAAAAAAATGTTACCACTACAGTATTGCTCTTTAAAAACGTGCACAACCTACAACAATTTTCTTAACTTAAGTAAATACAAGAAATAAATGACAGTCACAAACCTCTGAACTATTATTTCCAGGCTATCTAGAATCTGTGTTAAATTAAAAAGTTAAAGACTAAATTGTTATTTGCAATTAACTACTACAGATTTTATAAAGTTTATAAATTGCAACAATGTATTGTAATTAAAATAATTCGTAACGAATAAGCATACTCTTTTAATTTTGGGTAAATTTAATCGCATTTCAAGAAAATCTAGCTCAGGAAGTAGAAGCATCGGTTAAATCAGTGCACAGGATTATAAAAAGATGCCAGATCCATCCGTATAAAATAAATTTCCTGCAAAATCTTCGGCCAGCCGATCCTGATCGCAGATCGACATTTATTGCGTAGCTAGTTAAACAGCTTGAAGATTACCATTCTATTCTAACTATTCTGACTAATAATGGGTCGGTTAATAAATAAATTAATTTTTTTTGGTCGAATGACAACCTACATTGGACAGAAGGAGGTCGGTTATTAGGAGCTTATTTTTACAATGGCAATCTGAATGCTAAAAAATCTATTACGGCGCTGTGCCGAACGTCAGGAATTACCCTTCGCAATTAAGATCGTAAAAATGCCGCCGGTAACACTAAACAAAGTGAAATTCGGAATGCAATGGAAAGTGTCAAAATCAATTGTGTACTTGCAGTTAAGAAATCTTTTTAACGTCAGATTTGAGTAATGTCGTCGCAGAAGAGATGCACCGAACCTTCCTAATGTCGCGCTGCAGTCTCCAAACAGCAGGCATTCCATATCAGCACAGCGTGAGGATTGTGATCAATTGCAGGGGTAATAAACGGACGGGTACCCGATTCGACTAACAATGGGCCGTAAGCTCGAGCCGGGAAGAAGTGAAATAGAATTCCTCTTTTAGGCGAAAGTTATTTCAACCAGTTGTGCGAAAATAGAGGGACAAACCAGCCCGTGCCCTGGCTGGACAATACCTTTGCATACAAAAAAAATGGTATCCTTTTGCCTTGTACAAGCGTAGACAGTCTGGCTTCTGGGGATTGCGTCTCCAACCACCTTGTGTCACTCTGACCAAGACGAGGGCACGGGTCAAATTCCTTAGTCTCTACTTTGCAAATTAGATTCCCGCATTCGTTTATATTTAATTCGCTATGCATATTTGTATGCTAAAACATATTGACGTATTTGTTTGTAATTTGTGTTTTAATAAAAATAAATTCGATTACATCTTATTTGCTCAATGTAATTTCAAAGTGGTTAACCCGGTAAGGACATCATAATAGTTCCTAACGTGCAAACCATTTTACACCGTTGGAAGATGTTTCGCTAGCTTTGCGATAACATTTGCACCAACTTTAAACTGGACGAAGCACGAGCTCATAATATTTTTATAGTTCAAAGATATATCAATGAAATATTTAATTATCGCTCTATTCCAATCAATCAGCTTGCGGAATGGGCTCCAAGATCACCTGATCTCATACCATTGACTTTTATCTAAGGGGCTACCTTAAGATGTTAGTTTATTCAGATCCGCCACAAAATCTAGGGTACTTAAAAATAAAATTGGACTACCCAACTATTACACGAAAAGATACGGAAAGCAACAAACTCCGTGCGTTGAAAAAAATCATGAACATTATGAGAAATATTAGATAGATAGTTTTCTGTTTGTAGTATCTAATAAAACAATTTTTATACTTCTTTAATTATGCTTTTGTAACGCTATTCGCAAATGTTTTATACACCATTTAAAGTTCACACGTACGCTAGTAATTACAATTTTAGTTTTGATTAGTTACCAATATTTGGACGTAATTTCAGGCAAAAAAAGTCTCTTTAAAACATTATGAATACCTAATGAGAAAAAGATGATGCATTAAAAATGCAAAAAAAAGGAAAAACATTTTCGCATTATCGTAAGTTGAAAAACTACCTATTTGACAGTGCTACCAAATAGTAGACATAACATCAAACGCCAAATGATTAAACTTTTTTTTGTAAATCGTAAAATAATAAAGCGATTGAGTGTCACCGTTTTCATTAAAAAGCTGTATACAGAGTGCATCAAAAATGGCGAGCGATTCAAGATTTATTCTGAGTCACAAATCTTAATTATAAAATGTTGGATATATTTACATGATCCCTAACGAGCACTAGTTAAAGAACTTGTTTCTTTCAGATAATATAACTTTTCTGTTTGAAATAGATGAAAGTTTCATCAAGTAAAGTTGTTAAAAATGAATAATTATAGCTCCATTCAAAAAATATCGGGCTATATTTTTATGTGCATTAATTGAAGTGCTTTTATCTATTTTAATGTCACAGTTAGGTTACTATAATAAAGAAAATAGTGCTACAATAGAGTTTATTATAGCACTGATTGGGCAGTGTTATTTTCATATGAAAAATGTTGAAGCAGCCTACTTCATTTTTTGAAACTGGCAGATTATCACATTTATGAAATGTCAAAATTCAAAGTTTTTGATGAGGTTTATATCAAGTAGATGAAACAGTATATTATACTCGTTTAATATTAGGTTCCATTGGAGCACTACTCGCTGCTCTCGTTGTGCTCCAAACCCACTCGTGTTACAATATAGACCCCTTTATTAAACTAGTGTAATAATATACTATTGTGTAACACGGTTTTATAAAATACTATCCGATAGTTATGGTATTTCACGTGGGATAATAATTTTACCTTTTTAACAAATTTTCTTCAAGATTGTTTGACGTGTTTAAAACAGAAAAAGTATTTTACCTTGAACAACTATTTTTTTATCAACCACTTGTGAGGGCTCATGGAGACCATTCAACATTTAGTATTAAGATTTTCGACTTAGAATTAACCAAAGAATCGGTCCACATGGAGACTGCGTTGTATTTAATACATATTGTATATGGAAATAGAAAATAAATAACTTAACGACAATAGCAGTCATTAATACATAAAAAAATATTAAATGTCTCTAGTTTTCTGTATATCTAATACCTTATTTATTATGTACACTATAGTGTTAACACTTAATTTTATTTAGTATGGCAATATCTAAAACCATAAATTTATTTTCAACTTTTATTATAAATCTATAGATTAATATACATGATCTGTGTAAATGAATGAAATCTACTTTCTATACTTATTATCTTTTTGTATGCAAATAACTATTAAATTAAACAACAAGCACACTAGTAAAATGTACAATTCGTGTAACTAACTTGTTAATATTGTATTACTCAATATTTTCGGTAATTGCTATTTTCCACGAATTTCACAACTGGAAATTGACTTTGCTGATTTTTAGCAGCTATGAATTTTAATGAGACCAATTTCGATTGCTATAGTTGAATTCATCTGCAAAATAGCTAGGACACAATTTAGCATTAAGCTTATCCAAAAACATGTGCTTATTTCTCATTCATTATAACGCTGTAAGCCGTAAAACTATAAGCATAGAAAGATTTTATGTTTACAATTAAAAAGATTGAGCCCAAATTAGGCCTGAATACTTTCAGTACAGTATAGTCCTCTTATACATAAAACCCGTAGCGGCTTTGTGAGAATCACTGTTACATAGGTACTGCTGTCAGTCTTTTATAAATATTTCTATCTATATTCAAAAGCTATAATTTGGCATACGTATATTGGCTTGGATATTTACAGAATTCCAAATATACAGACCAAAGGGTGAACTGAACCTTATGTATTCATAAAATTAATTTTGCACTCTCATACTATATAACTTGTATGCATATCAATCTGAATAGTCGTTTCGAATAATACATCTCTCAACGGTGCGGTATATATTTTAAAATGCTTAATGAAACCAATTTTGATCAATATTCCATGTCTTTTTGGCATACTATACACCTTTATTATTTGCAGTTAGAAACGTACATTAATAACGGAAGCATGAGAAGAACCTCTTACAGTAAGGCAATATATGAATGAATACCTTGTGAGCTCCACAGTCTTCAGGAATGTGCCGTAGTTAATTAAACACGGAACTATTGCATCGACAGTATTAATAAACCTAATTTTACTCAAACCACACGCATTAAAATAATATGTGTTCATCATAATCAACTATCCATATGACATCTAGAATCGATCATTCAACACAAATCTCATTCTTTTACAGTAATCACTATCGTCTAACCTAGATGACATGTGGTCGACTTACGCTTTCTTAAAACGTGGTGGACGATCCAGATTGTATATGTGTATGCAGTCGATATTCCATACCCGCAAGGAATGTATACCTGATAAATTCTAGAAAGGGGAAGCATGTGAGCTCTAACAGACTGGCAAAGCACCTGGTTGTACCATCGAAACGATCAAATTATCGGCACAGTTGTTTATAGAGCTATGGTAAATCGCCCTGAAAGTATAAAAAAATCAACAAAGTGCAGTATATAAAAAATTACGAAAACTTGAAATGTATACCCAAAAACGGTTATTTAAAGGTCTTAGAGCTAAAATGGTGTGTAAAATATAGTGTACTTACGTGAGCTTTAGAAATTTATTTTTCTTTTCTAAAAATTCAAAGATGTATTTGATTAAATACAATATGGAATTAAAAGTAAAAATGCATTTGTTGGCATCAGATAATTCTTCCTTTTATCGCTTTTATTTAAAAAAAAAATGCCAAAGTAGAATAACAACAATTTACCCCTTAGAAGGGGAATGCTATTGTTAATTTATTGTTGTGAAAAACGATCACGGCTTTTAATTCTAATCAACCCTTCCACTGCCACTCACGGATGTTTACATTTTCCATTACTTATAGCCTGAGGTCGCTAAGTTACAGAAAAGAACATTTTCTTATTCCGAGTTCGGAATTGACTCCAGACACCATTAATAGCTTGAAAAACGTTCTTCCGCTACGTCGTCAGTTTTTTTAAATTAAGTTATAAATCAGCCATTTGGTTAGTTAAGTCAACACTTCCTATAAATTGGTTATAAATGCTGGACGCTTTTGGGCAATTGACGTCAGTTTTCGTTCCACCTTTTAACCTACGTAACGAAGATATAATTAAAGAGATGCAAGATAGTTACTACAATATACTCCCTCATCATCCTTGCACAATTATAAATACAACTCTTGTCTTGAAAGTTCCATTATGTTGCTCTACATCTTTACCACAATACATGCTCATACCATAAGTTGTTAGGATATGCTAACGCCGATCTAAAAAAACCTTCCGTTCACCGCTTGTGGGTTCACTCTATTTGCTCGTAGGAAAACTTTTAACTATCTTCGTTCATCTTTCCGTCCATACTTTTCAAGAATCTTTTGCTTATAGCACGTAAAGAGTTGACGTCCCCTCTCGATTTTTGAATTCGTTGTCTATTGAATTGAATTTCAACTAAGTTAAAAATATGTTTATTACTTAATATTGCACTTACGTTTTATTGTAAATTTTAAATGTTTCGTATGTACCTAAACTAGGATCTTGAACGTCTAAATTACTGGTAATTCTTTACCTGTTTTAGCAAATAAATCACATATTGTGAAATAAATTTAAGGGCTTATTCTCGATAACAGTGCAGCAAAGCTTATAGCACCCTGCACCAGTACATCAATATTGCTTTACTCTGTGAAATTTCTCTTCAGACGAGGACATGTGAGATATTGCTTATCACTAGCAGGTAAAAACTATTTAGTCAATGTTTCCAAACTCTGTAGCGGCCACAGCTGAAAGGCTGATCCGCTTAATTGTTATGAATGTTATCTCAATAGATTCGTTAAATTTACTGTATGATTTCAAGTAAGCTACTTCAGATATCTAGCTAAGTAAGTCATAGCTTCATGGAGCTTCAGCAACGCTCATATTTCTCATCGCCGAGGAAGTTTTCCAGGGTGCAACCTTGTTAGCGCCGCAGTTGTTCACTATAGTTTTCCTATATGTATACTTTCAAATATTGCAACGCTGCGAGAGTATATTCGAGGGCCCGCCAATTAGCTTCAGTGGAGACGACATACAGTTCTTTAGATGATGTCATTACCAAATCAAATAAGCGCCAACAAGTTTTTCAATTGCAACAAATATACTCAGATAGGCCAAGAATTTATAAACTTAGATTAATCGCAGTAGGCACAACAAAATATTTGAAATACAGAAGGTAGCAGTAACGAAAACAGACAGTAAATTAAATAAACATTTACATTGGGTTTATTAAACAACGCTGCATATACAGGGACATCAAAAATGATTTCAAACCACGTGACCACATTTTTGAATTTAGCGCCAATATAATTTTGTTTCCACTAGTGGCAGCAATGAAACACCTGAACGTTCACTTGTAATATTCATTGACGTTCGTGTGCTTGGTTTTTCTTGATTTCGTTTGTTGTCCGTGTGTTAATTATAAAACAAAGTGCTTGTCCGAGCTAATTATATCTAAATTTGGTAGCTTGCTAAGGTATGTTGATAGTAACGACATAACGCATTTGTAATACAGAACTGAACTATTTAGGTTAGAAGATGCCGTTTACTGAGGAGCAAGACGCAGTTATTTTGATGGCCCATTTTCGCAGTGGCACCCAAAATGCAGATGGTTCTTGGACGTATTCCTTACAGTCATGCATTCAACAGTTTCAGGAAGCATTCCCAGATGTCAATTTAGATTACGATACCTCTGTGAATCGCAAACATTATATCCTCCAAAGATTTAACACGAAGCATTGCCTTTGTAAGGGCAAGTCCACCGGTAGACCAACGCTATTAAATCAAGAAACTGTTGACGACATTCAAGCACGGATACAAAGAAGTCCTTCGAAATCGATTAAAAGATTATCAATGCAAACAGGTACGATCAAAATCTTATGTGTTACATACATGCAAATTGAAATAATTATGATTTGTAGGTCTCTCTTACGGAACTTGTCATAAGGCATTAAAGAAAAATTTGCATTTGCGTCCGTATAAGGTAGACAATAATGGTGAACATTTCGAACACTTATTGTAATGCAATTAGTAATTAGTTACAGCAATATGTATAAGATAAGATTAACTTAAATTTTATAACTTTTATTTGCTATAATTATATTGTTCTTATTCAAAACTGGAAGGCGTTTTAATTTGGATTAATTTTCGCATCTTGTAGTGAATGCATTTCATTAAAATCTGTTAAAAATTGTTGTTTTCTTTGTGTGCATTTAGTGCATATCGAACAAAATTTTAAAAATGTAATTTCAGTTTCTGCATCATTATGAAACCTCACCAGACATGCTTAAAGTTACGCCACTGGATAATTGAAATATTAAGTGTCGCCAACTGCCACGAATCGTGTGTATAATGTGTTGCCTATATGGCGGGATCACGTGGTTTGAAATCATTGTTGATGTCCCTGTAGTAACCATTACTGAAATCCTATAAATTTTTATTAGGCGTTACTTATTCGAAAGGTGTACCCCAAATTAAGGACATCATAGCACGATACAAATACAAAATCTAATATTTAATCAGTAAGATGTACAATTATATATTACATACAGCTACAATTTGTGCATTAAGACAAATCATTAGGTTGCACTACTTATCTGAGAGCCTCACGCTTTTACAGGAGGTGAAATGCCGACGTCTTTAGCAAAGCCCTCGGGTGATGAGGCCAACGTTGGAACTAGGCTCTTATGCAGCAGAGAGTCTTTCTAAAACTCTCAAGCAACCGGAATCGTCGTTGTTTTGCAGCCCGTAGACGACGCCTGCAATTACAGACGATTAACTAAAACGACAAGAAGTCCTGTGATGATAAACCGTCTCAAGAACGCGAACTAAAATGTCCATAACCGCATACCAGCGAAGCTTCCACAAATAATATTAGAAAATCCTTAGAGCTAAGAGCTAAATCTTGGAGCACAATCACCGAATTCTGTCAAAAATGACGCTGCTTTTTGCCAGAGAAAAGCAAACGGGACTAAAGGAATTGTTTAAAGCAGCTGGTTCACGGCTGTCGATAAAACAGATTACAACCCAATCGCTAACGCTGCCTTTACACAAC
The DNA here is from genome assembly GCA_940337035.1 of Agriotes lineatus. NCBI lineage: Eukaryota > Metazoa > Arthropoda > Insecta > Coleoptera > Elateridae > Agriotes > Agriotes lineatus. The sequence continues at coordinate 70,103,679 of OW679196.1, forward strand.
GACCGTGTTAAATAAAGCAGCTTTTACACGGCTATGTATTATATATATTAATTACGCTTTTGCCAATCAGTGGCGTCCAACCCACTATGGTGAAATCCTAAAATAACATAAATTTATACCCGTATCATCCAAGGTACACATATTTTTAAGATCACTAGCCCGACTCTCATACCACTGAGCTACTGAGCACCCTTTAATTTTGCTACACGTCGTAAACGGGGAATTATCGGTAACAAAGTCTACTTAGCTAACGAATTACAACGCAATACTTTAATATCTTTCCTGATTGGTTCTAGAGAAAGGTATTGGGTGAGTGACGAACGGTGTTTAAATTTAGTCCTACTTCCATCTAGTGGACGTCAAGTGTGGTAGCTCTTCAATTTAATAAATGTGGCTGGTATTACCGGGTTTAGTTGGGTCTCTCTGCAGTCCTATCTTCGTTATGGCAGAGTTGCGTCTTAAGTCCAATTTTGGAATACGCAGCCCTTAAGTTATTTCGTAAGAAGGAGAAGACTCCTTTTACTTCTGAGTCTTGGTTAACTCAGCGCGTTGCTTCGGTGCCTCAAACTTTTCCTTGAACGATTAGTTTCTCCATGTTATCATCGTGTCGTCTGACGATGTGCCCAAAGTATTTAATATGCGGCGTTTTATTATGATGGACAGTCGTGTCTCTAGTTTTAATTCTTCGACCATTAAATTGTTAGTGGGCATAGCAGCCCATGGAATTCTAAGAATTCGGCGCCAGTAACACATTTTGAAAGAGTTTAATCTCTTGCAGTCACTGTTTCTTAGCGTCTACGCCTCTGCTCCATATAAAGCAATAGGAAAGATCAGAGTCCTGAAAAGTTTCATTTTTGTTGATAGGGTATAAATACTACCATCTTTCCATACCTTCTGAGGCGTTGTCATAGCAGTTTTAGTTATAGCTATTCCTCTTCTGATCTCATCGTCGCTACCCCAATACATTTGTTATTAGAATTCTTAAGTAAATAAACTTGTTCACTACTTCGATGTTCTGTATTTGCCAATTATTTGGGCAGAAGTTGTTTCAATCAATAATCATGATTTTTGTTTTATGGCGGTTACAGTACAGCCCGCAACGATCGGTTTCTATTTCAACTCTGTCCAAAAGTTTTGCCATCTCGTTTTCGTTACTGACGATAAGATTATTGTAGTCGGCGTAGCAGAGGTTATTAATTAATTTCCTTTTTATCTTTCAAGTGCCTGATGTATTCGCCGTAGATATTAAAAAGGCGTTTCAAAAGTATGCAGTCATGTCGCACCCCTCATTTAGTATGATACGGTTTCATTTGGCCAGATCGAGATATATTTGTATTGTTTCAGTGCGGTTTTCATATAATTTATTAGGAAAACAAGTGCGCCAAAAATATCCCAGAGCTTTAACCAGCATACACAATTAGGAATAATCTATAAAGTAGAGAAATATCAGCACATTGAATTCACTTGACTTCTCTATCAATTGGCGGACATTTAAGACTTGCTGTCTAGTGTTTCTACCTTTTACAAATCCGATCTGCTGTTATGGGATTTGACATTAGATATAGTGTTTCAATCGTTAGAGCGATATTGTTTGTAAGATTTTGCTGGCCAGGGAAATTAGCGCAATAATCACAGCTTTCAAATTTTCTTGTCGACCCTTTTTTATGAAAAGGAGCAAATACAGATGTAATTTATCAAACAGAATTTCTGAAAATGTAATGAATCCGAAAAGACGATGTCTACTAAACAAGAGAAGCTATTAACTGGTTCAAATAGGTAGAAAAACGAAGACTAACAGAAAAATCCCCGTCGGGTTGATTAGATCAAATCAAGGAAATCACAGGTCAATTGCTACATTCACATATTTACAAAGCAGAAGAGAGGTAGACATGGAAACCGTTGGTCCATTTTACTTACTTATCCAATTCTTCGTTCAGCATGAGGGAGAGGAATTTTCAATTTTCTATTAATAACTAACTTTAAAATTTTTCAGTTTTCCGCTAGTAACTATGCTTGTGCTCAGTTCCTTCTTTTCTGCGTGAAGATCGCTCTCGCTCAAACGTTCTATGATTTTATCATAGCTCATCTCCCATATACAATATACATTTTATTCTGTTGTATTCTTACCTAACTAGATGCCCAAATCAGCAAACCTGTCTTCTTTCTGCTTCAACTCGAGTAAGTTCGAGGTCTAACACGTTTCTATATTCTCATTAGAATAATTCTGTGTGATTTCTATATATATTTTTTATTTCTTTCACAACTCACTTACGTAAATTACGATTGGCTGAAATATTGGGTTGTAAATCTTCACCTTTGTTTTTCGGGATGTTTTGTTTTTACTTTTTTATTTAGACTTTTGAGAAATATTGTGGCAGTCTTAATTCTGCTGTTATTATCTATATGTCTCCATTTTTATCAAATACACCCAAATACTTCAAACAAGTTATTTGCTGTTTGTTCGTATTTTCCCATAATCATCATTTCAATGTTAATGAGATTTATTGTTTTAGCACAATCCCTGTAGATTTGCAGAGCTTCGTCCCACTTTTCTGCAGTTGTTTGGATATATTTTGGTTAATTTGCTAACAATATTAAGTCATCAGCATACATGAAAAATGTATCGCTCTTGGAACAACATTCTTAACTTGCATGTTTGCTCTTTTTGTTATTTCGTAATGCTTTGTTGCATGATTCTTCATATAATTATTTGACGAGTTCTTGTCTAATACTAACACTTTCCTGTGATTTACTATTTTTAAATGTTCCAGTGCTGCTTCGACTTCTCTACTTTTTCTAATCTTATTGTATCAATATTATGGTCTGGTGTGTGGCTTCTTCATTATTAGCTATAACAATTTTCCATTCGCTTGTTGCTATTTTCTATTCTCTTTTTTATCTTTGTATAGCTGGTAATTTGATTCAGGTCTGACACTAAGATGTTTATTTAGAGTTAACTTTTTGTTTCTAACTTCGTCTTTAATGCTACTACTCCTACGCGAGGCACCCTGTATGTATGCATTTTATTTGAAAAAATGGTCACATAAAAATAAAAATCGACGGGTCTCAGAGTTTTTTCCAACGGTTATACCTTGAATTTTTAACGAATTGATCCACTACAAAAACACTGTATACATATATTATCCAATGTTTGCTTTGCAGTCACTCATTATATAGGGTGTAAAGAAACTAATATATAATATTTGTAGGACATACAGCATGGACCAAAATAAATTAAAGGTCTTAATAAAGAGGTGTCCTAAAATTAACCGTTTCAGAGATATGGTTGGTTTTAATTTTTATATTTAATTTTTTTTACAATGTGAGTATTTAGTAACAAAACACTTTCGAAGGCCATCCAACTGTACCTCCCCCCACAACTCGATCGGACATTAAAAGTACGATTCAAATGCTTACTCACAACAACCGCGAAATGTGGTGGTGCTCCGTCGTGCATGAACCAATGTTGTGCTCTCTGGTTTAGAGGTACATAGTCCAGGAACCCGGGCAAAATCTTTACTAAAAACGTGATTGTTATGAAAATTAAATATTCCCTGACTTATGAATCCAGCTTCATCGGTAAAGAGAATATTCGAGGAGAAATTTGGGCGCTCTGCATTTCCACGCACAAACCATTGACTGAATAGCAACTTTGCAGCGTAATTACGTTGTTAGAGCGATTGAACTTACTGAATATGGTATGGGTACAACAATTAAATTGCTCGTGAGGAGTTTTCCAAACAACAAGCGCACTAATACCCACTTGAACCGAAACTCTTGTAAAGCTGGGTTCTGGGTTTTATTCCACATTTAACAAAATTTGTTCTTGTACCTCTGCCGTAGTAGCTGATCTGAAGCGTCCAGTATCGTATGCACATTTTGTAAATGAACCCTCCTCTCGCAATCACTGATGAAGTCCTCTAAACATGTCGTGAGACGGGAGTTCCCGATTTGGAAAAGTTTCAGCATACAAGCCCCGTGGTTTAACGAAATTAGCACCATCGTACATAAAATGAACGTTTCCATATGTGCATTCGTGTAAATGACCATATTTATGAAATCTTCAGTCAGCAAATGTCAAGAATAGTAAGTTAAGTTGTTAGTACAACAAACTGGTAAGCATACTATATATAGAGTTTTCTTAGGACTGTCGTCGTCTCTCGCACCCTCTGCCCCACTCTGTTCTATTCTTCCACTAATTATCATCAAGATTTCTACTTCTCATGGCTTCTTGTACCCCTTTCATCCAGGTATTTCTAGGTCTTCCCCTCTTCCGTTTTTCTGGAGGAACCCATTCCCATAATCTTTTTGGCCATCTATCGTCAGGCATTCTTCTGAGATGACCGTACCACGACAACTGTTTTCTCTCTATGGTGTTTATAATATTGGTGTCAATTCCCATTCGATTTTTTATTTCTTCATTTGTTAGTTGTTCGAGGCGTGACACTCTACAGCTTCGTCGAAGACAATCCATCTCTAATGCTTTATTTCTTTTATTAATAGCCCAAGTTTCCGAACCGTAAGTTGCAATTGATTCCACAACTGATTTGAAAATATTTCTTTTGGTCGTTTTAGTCAGTTCGTCGCTCCACCATATCGAGTTCAGCTTCTGTATCGCACTTCTTCCTTGACCGATTCTTGTCTTAATGTCTTTATTACTATTTCCGTCATTAGTAAACGTCACAGCCTACTATCATTTTGCAAATAAACATTGCAGTGATTAAATTTAAATAACCCAGACAAATATTGTAATCAACCATATCTCTGATACGGTTAATTTTCGGACCCCGGTTTATTAAGACTTTTAGGATTATGTTGGTCTGTACTGTATGTACTACAAGTATCATATATTTGTTTTTTAAAAGCATGTATATGTGGTCTCACTTATCTCTAAACTTTCTGTTATATTACTAAGTTTCTCATAAAATAGCATATCATTTCCTCGCTACTTGTGGGAGAGGTGCCGGATGGGGAATTAATAACCCCACACGCACTACATACTCTTTTCTCATATTTTGTTAAAGTCAGTACATTTATATTTTTCTTTTGAAATCCTATTAGTAGTTCTATTTTCTGCCATGTATGCCTTCTATATTTCAGGTACCAATAAATTATGCATTCTTTCTTTTCAGTCGCCTCTGTTGTCTGTTCAGTTAAGCCGTATTCTTCTGGTCCTGCTGCTGACCAAGCTCGGAACAACTATTTATATTCTTTGTTGGCTTTTGTGTTTTTAGTTACTGATTATTTTTTAAAGTGCTTGTCTTTTTTTATATCGTTATCCATATAGAGGTTAGTAGTTTAACTATAGCTACTTTTTAATTCGTGTTAATCTTTTCTTTTCTCTACTTCTAACTTATTGATGATAGTGTACTTTTCCTGCGGTTTCTGTCCTTTTCTTCCAATTTATACTCGCAATTTGTGTATTTTTTACTTGAAATTAATTGGCTGGAGGTTTTTGGACTCTGATAACTTGAACTGATTTGAGATGTTCACCTTATTGTCTATAATGCTCATTAATGATTTTCTGAGAGCACGTGCTTTAAATGCTGAAACATGTTCTTTAGTTTCATTAACTTGCATAATGAAAGACTTGAGTTTTCCATAACTTTCCAAGTTTTTCTCCCTCGTACTCCGTTCTTGCACTATCTTCTTTAGATTTTTGTTGTTACTTAAACTGTCTGCTGAATATTCTGAAAATTAAGTACAAAAAAAGTAAAAGTAGGTACCCGCTGCACATGCTTCCTTTAATTCCCTTCTGCGAGTTAACTTCGTTTGTAAGAAATTTTGCGAGAGAAGCATAATCTCTAATGCTTTTTTATGGTGTCCTAATTAATGCAACTTATGAAGAAAATACATCTAACGGTCTACTTAAAATAAATGTTATAACTATCACCACAAACGATTAACACATTGTTATTAATAAAGTAAAATTATCTTCTAAACACTTCCAAAAAGCACGAGCTGTGACAAGCAATAAAAGGAGTCTATTTGGTTTTATCTTTAAGAATTGATAACCAGCTTTTAACTAATTGACAAACGCCACGGGCCTGTAGTGCAGATACTTAAAATTGAGCTCATTAATATATTAAATGACCCTTCTAGATAAAGAGGACTATTAAAGAATGCAAATGCAGATGAAGATAGGATACTATACATTCAAATTTTTCACTGATTTTTCAAAGTGTCACATGGTATTGCTAACAGTAAACCGCAACATTAAGAATTAATGGGTTGGAAGTAGTTAAAAGCGTTCGCCGGAAGTACTACCAAAACGTCGTTTAATCATCATTACCTTGGTGACGTCAATTAACTTGTTTAACTCATGTGGGTCACCTACTCTATAAAAATAAAGGCTTACTGATCTATCACATAAATTATCATATTTCTACTTTTATGACCTTGGAGAGATTTAAACACTCGGCATACCTTTAAGAATTAAAAAAGGGAGTATATTCTCAAACTGTTTTATTTTAGTTTAAATCCAATTAAAATATATATTCTTGTAGCAAGGTAGAACGAAGTACTAATTTTTATTAAAATTAAGACTTTCATATCCTACAAGCATAATCAGAAAAATTTTCAAATGGTTATTTTTTAACTAATGGCACGGTCTCGTATCCTAAAAAGGAATTAAGCGGATACTTACAAAACACGATTCTCTATTTGATTAAATCTAAAATACCTGCAAATTAAAATGCGACGTTCACGACAAGTACATTATATTAAAACAAGTTAGATATTTTTGAGCTCATGTATTTCTTAATGTATTTGTTTTTGGTGTGGTGTGGCTATTCATCATTGCACTTTGGCCTCCTTTATTCAACACCTCAATTTACCTTTATTTTCTGCTGCCGTTTTCAGTTTTTTAATGCGATTATATTTTATTATTATTTGCCTATATATTTTTTAATTTTCTCTATTCAAAAACTAGAAACGCCTCTTTTTCTTTTTCTATAAGCGTACTTCATTCTCTTATAAGGTTCCAAAAGAATTTTTAAAATCTTTAAATCTCTTTTTCTGGCTGATAAGTTCATTAGTATTTGCAGTGTGTAGGTTACTGAATTTTGGAACGTTTAGTTCTGTCTAGTATTAGGTTCGTATATCTTAAAAAGAATTTACAACGCTGGACTAACTGATTAATTCGGAAACACCTACGAATTAAAATGCTACGTTAATGACAAGTATAATTATTACTTCGTGATGTTTAAATGAATTTATTTATTTGTGTGTAGATATTTTGTGTCAGCTCCATCAACATACTCAGGGGCCATTGTGCTAGTTTTAACTTGTTAGTATAAAAACGAAATTTAATTATAATTGATGACAGTTTTAACTGTTATTTTCCTAAGGAAAACCCACAATTAGAATTATTTTGTGTTAATTTATAATCTCCCACTATCGGACAGAAAGTAAGTAACTTGAGTTGCGGAACTTGTAATTTTTTAATAGTCTTTAAAATTGTCCTCGTAAACATTTTGATAGCTTTGGTATATGGCTATCAAAAACTTCTTAGCGAATTTTAGAATAACCAAACCTCAAATAAGAACTAAGGCATCACGCTTTTTATCCCGGATAGAAGTCATAAATATTGAACATCAAATTAGCTATGGATTCGCACACGCTTTTCAGCTTATATTTTACTAGCTGTTACCCCCGACTTCGTACGCGCGAGGTTCGTTATTTGTGTATTGAATAATGACTAATTATTTTCTGTCATCCCATCTCATCCCATCCCGTCCCCGTCCCTTTCTTCGTCCCCGTCCCTTTTCCCGACTCCGCCCCTCTCCCGACACCGTTTCCGTCCCGTCCCGTCCCGCCCCGTTCCCTCCCCTCCCATCCCGTCCCTTGCCGTCCCGTCCCATCCCGTCCAGTCCAGTCCCGTCCCGTCCCGTTATCTCCTATTTTCACCTTCAGGGGACAAATTTCCAAAAACTTTGAATGACTTAGTTCAAAATTTGATCCTACAAAATTTCAACCCCTTTTTTACCCCTTTAAGGGTTGAATTTTCAAAAATCCTTTCTTAGCGGATGCCTACTCCCTATGAGAAATCTGCCTGCCAAATTTCAAATGCCATTTTCGCAATCAACGTCCCAAAAAACCTCAATAACGACACCCATATTGAATTTTAGGCTTATTTACCCCATTTCACCCCCTAAGGGGTTGATTTTTGGAAAATTACGAAATACGTGTTTGCTTATTTGTTTTTAGGAGTTAGTACTCCTACGAAGTTTCAAGTTGAAATGTCTATTTAATATTATTTTTTCATACAAAATTGGAACCCCAATTTTAACCCTTTAGGGGTTGAATTTCGAAATATCCTTCCTTATTCCTTGTATACATCATAAAAGAAACCTCTGCGTAAAATTGCAGCTTTCTAGGTCCAAGGGTTTGGGCTGGGCGTTGATGAGTGAGTGAGTGAGTGAGTAAGGACAACCAAACGTTTGAAAAATAAATTATTTTTTCAGTAGTAGCTTCGAAAAACAAGAAAATATATTTCCTTTTGTTTTGTTTTCTCTCCGTTTGGATCCTGCAACCTTGTAGCTAATTAAATTCAAAACATTTAACGAGGAAACCGCTACGATAATGACGTATAACTAATGTTCGTTACAGCATGACGATCAAATAAAGTTATTTATTCGGTTTTTGTTAATTAAAGCCATTTAGTATGTATGGGGGTCATTATTATTCTGACTAAGCACTTTGCTATTAATTGATTTTCACATGATGTACAACGGAAGTACAATTATTTCAGTTATTACTGTTGCGCAAAAATACAGTTGTTTTATTCTTGAAAACGAAGTTGTATAATCATAATAATTTTAGATGTTTAATTAAAATTTGATTTTGCATTCGATATAGTTGAATTAGGGAATTAAATAGAAGGAATTAAATAAAAATTGAAATTTTATCCTATCAACTATACACACACTCATCACAAAAGGTGAAAACTTTGAAATACGTCTTTTGTATAAACATTTTCACTCTACGTATACAACAGCAAAATTTATTATTTTCCTTTAATTAATTTAAACACACAACTGCTACAATTACTTACAGCATCCAGTTAATCTGAACAGCGGTTTAGCTTTATAAGTACATGCTATTTTCTGAAAACCAGTTTACGCATTATTCCAACCTCGTAGTTTCATCCTCGCTTAGATTGAAGCGCATCGATTTACAAGACAGTAATGATGGCACGACGTGTTAACAGCAGTGTATAACCATATCTATCTTCAACTAACGTATAATGTTGTCTCAGTCAGGCGTCCTTACCAATGAACCAATTTGCCATATCGAAAAGATTATTTTAGTAATCACGAAGTAAAAGTCTTATTTACAATTAACGCAAGTAAAGTATGGGTATGACGTCAATTTATTTCTGTTTCTAATTTTTCAACGCAATAGAGCATTATAGATCATAACTTGTTGATAGCCAAATTACATTATTACGGATTAAACCTACAAACTCTGCAATGGTTTAGCAGCTATTTATCTGAGAGGACTCAAGCAGTACGGATTGACAACACTATATCCACGGAATTAACAGTAACCTGTGGTGTCCCACAAGGTAGCATTTTGGCACCAGCTCTATTTACACTATTTACTGCCGACTTGACTGATGTGTTGAAAAATAATTGAAGTATTCACCTATACGCTGATGATACCCAGATTTACAAATTCTGCTCACCGTCCTATGCCAATATCCTTATTGAAGAACTTAATCAAAATCTTCACCATATTGCAGAATGGTCCAAGAATAATGGATTGCGGCTGAATCCCAAGAAAACGGTGGTAATGTGTCTCGGTACGAACTATAGTCTCGATAAAGTTAGCCTTCACTCAAATAGTAATCCTATAATGTTAAATAATACCGTATTGACGCTCAACGAAAGTTCCCGTGATCTTGGAGTGGTTTTAGACAAAACTCTGAACTTTGAAAGACACATCACCCAAAAGTGTAGTCAGTGTTATTTTCAATTAAAAACATTGTGGAAATTTAAAAACACATTACCTTAAGAAGTGAAGTGGAACCTGGTTAATATGCTAATCTTAAGTTATATGGATTACGCTAGTGTAGTATATTATAGTTTTTTAACTGCCGGTATGAAAAACAAACTGCAAGTTTTACAGAACTCTTGTTTGATATTTGCTTTTAAAATACCTTATCGAAATCATGTAACACCTCACTATAATAGATTAAATATTTTGAAAGTAGAAAATAGGTTTACGCTTTTATTTGGTACACTACTCTATAATATATTAAGATCGAGAGAACGGGCATATTTGTTCGATTTACTTGTAAAGCGTTCTGATTTATGTAGCAGTAAGGTTATGCTTAGAAATAGAGAACTGTATAACATACCGCAGCATAAAACTAGTAAATTTGAATGTTGCTATGAATATACTGCACCAAAATTAATTAATTCTGTAATTGATATATTTTCTAATCCAAGTCGTGCTCAATTCAGAAACGAGTTCAGAAAGTATTTAATGCAATTATAATCGGCACACGCTGCAACATATTAATACAGCGGGGAAGGTGAAAAACGGCTTTGCCGATCTTTTTCCGTTTGACCACATATTTATTTAACAATATCTATTTAATTTAATAATATCTATTTTTCTTTTCTCTTTGTTTTTATGTTTTTTTATGTGTTCAATAAATGTATTATTATTATTATTTCTAATAAGGCAATCCTTTTCTAAAGATACTGTTACCTTCAGAATTAAAAAATGTCGAAGTTCTACGACCAGTAGTGCTTTTGACGAAAATTGACATAAATTATAAATAGCCCTAAGTAATAGAAGAACTAGAAGTATAATCTTTAATTTGATTTAGATATCGAACAATAGTAATTTGTATACCAAGGCACTGAAGTTTAGGATTTTATCAAAAATGTGGATTTAGTTGCCGAGGCCCGTAGAGCCATGGCAAATAAATCACATGAGACGTTGCATCTATCCAACGTTTGGTTTTCCGATAACGCGAAAGCTCCCGCTATGCCCAGCGTTGCGCTAAAGGAGCGATCGCATCGTTTCCCCACTCCATAGGAACGCAGAACCGCTGCACCGATAAAGCCGCCATAAGGATATAAAAGAAGATTGCACTTCCATTTCACTTTACTTGAGTCCTGATCCTGTCCAGTCCCAAAGTCTTTGAACTTCCATGATCCCAAATCCTCTCCAAACGTTTAAATTGTGGCAGCGTCTCTCTGCCTCCTAAACGTCGTCTCCGCCAGAACCTGACCTGACCTAGGCGCGTAAATTGTAGCAGTGTCTCTCTGCTTCTTAAACGTATTTCCTTACCATTATAAGCCCCTACAATCGTAATCCACGAGAATATTAACATCCCATAATTAACTGCACTTATATGAATTTTATTGTACGCCCCGCATGAAAACGGCGCGAATAAATTAACTGTGGCAATTAACTTACCTGTGGGGACAACCAAATACGTCCTACACCGCCTTCCTTGTAGCCCTAAAGACGAAACCAGCCACCTGAAGTCTAATCTGAGAAATCCAGCTGCCCGCAAGAACCGAACTGTCAAACTAATTTACCGGCGAAAAATTAGCAAATTTCACTTGCTGTGGAACAGCGCATTGTCTTCCAGAAGCACGATCACCAGCTGCGTCAACCCTCTCACACTCTAGGAGGCACAAGTATCGCTTATATCGGCGTAATTTATGCATTTGATTCCAGCCCCGTGAACATAAACAATACTGGGATTTGGAGGTCATCCAGCCAGGACATTCGGTCTAACGGCTAAAACCTATCATCGGCCCGTCGTCTCCGACGGCCGCGTTCCTAAAATTACCTGTGCCGCTTCGTACATCACCCGCTGCAACTGTCGGCCATACAGCTCTGCTAGAAGGGTTGCAATTGTTATTTTTAAAATATACAATTCAGTTAATTCTAAAATGACGGATTAATTTGTATTATAGTTATCTACAATATATTTATGGTATCTATCTGGTGTTTTCCTGTGTTTGAGTTGAATGAACATATCTCTCCGATTTGAGCTAACCGAGGTAAAAATTTATAACGCCCTTAGTAAGAGGGTGAAACGTTACAAGTTAACCTAAAATATGATATGTTTAGCTAAAAGTCACAGTGGTTGAAAAGTAGGAATCTGTAATTGTTTGATATTTGATTTCTAAAAATATGGCGAATATAAGAAATGACAATAGCAAATATGGGTGTCCATTATAGCAATGAAGATAAATTGAGCTCGAAGATAGAAACGCCAAAATGTAAGTGAAAAACAAAGATAATATTAAAAACACCAGATCTCAGTGAAAATATAGAAATTTAAATGAACAAAACTGCTAATTGAACCATTTTTAAATTTAAAGAAAGTGTATGAAGCGAAGGGTTTATGAAATGATTTCAAAATTAACATTAAATTAAACTGCATGTAAACATAAAGTATTAATTATTTAAAATCGAACTTTATACAAAATTTAATACCGCATTTGACTAAACCTATAAATATTCAAAAATACAGATGTATAACCAATAAATGTGAATTGCCTCATATTTATAGTGTTATGTGTTTTATTGTGTCTGTCCCAATGAAATTTCTACAGTATCCCAACGAGATTGAGAGTAGAATTGATTTGTTGCTGTGGACCAAGAAAGGTAAGATAGAATATAACGTGATAAACCCTCAGCGAAAATTATTCATATCAATAAAATTAAACTAAAGTCATAAAAAGACCATAACAATATGTCACAGTTACTATCCGAATTTAATCAAAACCCGAATTTACTAGTCAAAACTACTTCCAACATAGCGATTTCGTCAATACTAGTTTTAACTAGTCAAAACTAGAATTACCTCTATTTTGTTAATTAAAACCTAACTTTACCTAACCTAACCAGATTTTGCCAGTTAATATTAGTTTTTGTTGACAATATGTAATTCTAGTTTTGACTAGTCAAAACTAGTATTGACGAGAGATCGTTGTTGGAACTAGTTTTGACTAGTAAAGGCGGGTTTTGACTAAATTCCGGTGTTAACTGTGACGTATACACGTCCTGTAACGATGCGAGGGTGGAACATATATCTAAAACTATGAGAGTTACATAAATAATGTGTATATGTGTATATAACAGCTGTAGATACGAACATGACGCACATTACTAAAATAGCTTTGATTATATAGGGTGGCACAAAAAAGTGTGGCAAATCAAACTTACTTTTTTAATAGAATGCCCTATATTTCGGTAGCTTAAAAGTTTTGTATTGAACTAGTAATAATTTTAATATAAAATTGTATGGGCCTAATGTCAGTTATTTTGGAGATAATAAAGATTTTATGCAAAAAGATTCCAGGTGGTTGCTGCAAGCAACAAAAAACAATTGAATGAAGGAAAACGTTACCAAAAATTGTTTTTCGTAAACTACCTTTCAGGTGTAAAATGGTGGATCTGAGTGCTAATGCTATACAGGGTGCTCAACATTTGCAAATTTAATCATTTGAAAGTTTTTTAAATGGCACGTCCTGTATATTTTTATATTTATGAAAGGTTCTTTTAATAATTAGCTTTCCTTTGATATGTTATCGTACCTGTAAATTCAACTGTTTTTGAGATAGGCGTGTTAGAACATCAAAACGAATTTAAGACCCTTAAGAGGTTTTATTTCAACAAACAAACGCCGTTAAAATAATGATTTAAACACTTGAGCTCTCCAAAAATAAAAACACAAAACCAGGTTTAAAATATATAAATCCAGTCAGTGTTGATACAGACGAAAAAAACGATAAACGCAGGAATAAATCAATTACAATGCTAAATAAAATTATATAAAAAACCCAATACACCAAAATCCGTAATTACATTAAATGTTCAAATAGTTTTTCTTTCCTGCTCTATTAAAGCTGTACAGAAAACTCATAATCTGCAAATACAATTATTTCGATTTATTTAAATACAACACCCTGTATAAGCCAAACCTGAGCTTAAATAAGATAACTGTAAATTAAAATAATAAAAAAATCAAATTAATTAAGACACACTCAACAGTTGATGAATAAGCTGTGAAAATAGTATAGCCGCCATTTCCAGGGAACGGAAAGGTTTAGTAAATTTAATATCAAAAACAATTCATGTATGCTAAAAGAACTTAAATTAGATTAAAGGAGCGCTAATATTTTCTTACACCAAGACATTAGAAAAGGTGAGCACATGCCACGTACAAAGTGCATATAATCAGCAATCTTCGACAATGGAGATCACAGTTTACCTAACTTTATATAGAACTTTGGCGCACGTCAAGTAGGTCGGTATGCGGGTTGTAATGATATGCCGCGATGTGCTGATTCTAATTTCGTAATTAGTTTTAAGGTATCGTAGTGGTTTCTATAGTGTTAGTATAATACATTTTTAATATTTTTGACATTTTATTTATATTATAATTTGTGGATTGTGAATGTAGTATTCTTTATAACATCCTCATTGGTTAAAATGCATTTCATTGTTTGTTGTCATAAGAATGGTTTTTTGCATAGGTCAATGGTGTATGTAAATCAGTCCTTTGCCAACAAATAACTTTGTTCATTAAGTGAATATTTTTTAACTGCGCGTAAACTGGTGTAACTGGTTGGTACTGAAATCTCATATTGGAGATACAATGGTGAGAAAAATAACATTTTCTGGAGAAGCAAAAATATCCACGTCACGTACTGAAGGCTTACGACTAGCCATTCAACTGCAACTGTGTTTGCAATGATATATAAGTTCGTCCATTGGCGTCTTCATATCTCAATCAATACGAATGGAGCATCTTTATTACACAATAAGGGTAGAAAGTTTTGATCAACCTTAAAAATTTCAAACATAGGCAAAGGGAAATGAACTTACGTTTTAAAAACAAGGATTCTTACCACATGGTGTGTTTGATTGAATGCTGTTATATAATTTAATTTGAATAAAATGACAGCTTATATGATGAAAACCCACAAACCTTAGACAAGATAAGTATTCTAGATAATTGTATTTAATTAAACAACGCTCTTATGAAAAACACCAGTTCAAGCAGTAATTAACCGGTAGAGAAGATTCTCAAGGCGTTTAAGACATGCATTTGCAAAAAAATAGTAGTTTTGGTACCCAGTTTTAAAGTCGTGGCCTTAAGTTTAGAATCCCAACTCTGTACTATTACAAAATCGTATCAATTGATTCAGAAATCATCCTGATAGGTAAAGTCATTCTCAAAATATCGTGTTTACATCTAGGGAAACACCTTTGCTATCTTCTTACCACATGGTGTGTTTGATTGAATGCTGTTATATAATTTAATTTGAATAAAATGACAGCTTATATGATGAAAACCCACAAACCTTAGACAAGATAAGTATTCTAGATAATAGTATTTAATTAAACAACGCTCTTATGAAAAACACCAGTTCAAGCAGTAATTAACCGGTAGAGAAGATTCTCAAGGCGTTTAAGACATGCATTTGCAAAAAAATAGTAGTTTTGGTATCCAGTTTTAAAGTCGTGGCCTTAAGTTTAGAATCCCAACTCTGTACTATTACAAAATCGTATCAATTGATTCAGAAATCATCCTGATAGATAAAGTCATTCTCAAAATATCGTGTTTACATCTAGGGAAACACCTTTGCTATCTTCACAAAAATTATGCAATTTTATGAGGTTTTTCAAATAATTTGTTTTGGTCGAGAATGATTGAGCGGTTTTTATAATACCATGAGTAGTAAAAGCTATCTCGACTATTTTTGTGGTGGTATCAGGAATGTCAATATCCTTTCGGTACGATTATCCTAAGCGCAATGGACATGAGCAGTGATACCACCGTAAAATAATCTATTTAACTTTGACTAAGAATAGTATTTGAGGGACTATTCAATGAACCAAACTATTTTTTCAAATAAGTTTTCAGTAAATATAGCAACAAACAACGTAATTTCTATAGTAACAGAAAACTAAAATCGATTTCTTTCTAATAAAAGCTACATTTCTTTAAAATAGTCACTTGACTACCTTCTGGGAAGATATATCCGCTGATTTTTTAGTCGGTTAAGAAACGTCAAATTCTGGATTTTCAAAAATTAAACTTTAACTTTAACTCTATAACTTCTTGCTGGGTGAACTCTGTGCGAAAGCATATTACATTTAGTCGGTTTATTATAATGTAAGGTATCTATATCCAGTCTGTCTCTTTTTAAGACACCCTGTCCAAAAGAAAGACTATACAGTTGCCACCTTGTAAATTAAATATTTAATTAAGGTTTTCCAATTTTAATGATAGCTAGGTTTTAACTAAAGACTGGCATTAATTGCTTTTGTGTAACAACTATAATTTTAAGCACCTAACAACACTGTATTAATAATATAAAACAGATTCTCAGACCTATTTATGTTCTAGTCACTAAACATAATAATTTATTAATAGCTTCTTATTAAATTGCATCTGATAACATTCTTTCAAAAGCAGCAAAAGTAAAAAGCACTGATAATATCTCATCAAACCGAACCATCGCTCATCAAAACTATTAAATAAATCCTGCTGCGCTCGGCGAACCAGAAATGTATTAATTTGTTCGTTAGCTTTCACCTGTACGACTCTGGCCCTATAAGGATAATTGTATTGCCACCGTTTAAATTAAGCCTGGTACCTCCGTGTGGACTGCTTTATCGCTGGGTATAAATTAAAACATATTTAAATATGACCCCTGGAGAGCTCCTTGTTATAAGCTGCTACATCGCACCATGCGTAGAACTTTCAATTAGATGTTCTCACTATTAATGAGTTGATTCGGATCTATATTTGAAAAACAATTTAGGAAATCCGTTTAATGAATTATAATTACAATTTTTTCTTGTATCACACTAAAATATGGCACAATTAAATAACCTATAAAAAGCAAGATTCTCATTTTTGTAATTCTAATAACAAATGTACTATCTGAATGCGAAAAGTATTTCTTCTTTCTCCACTTGGCCTTGATAGTTTTGAAATTGGAACTATTTTATTTCAAGACTATTGTAACGTGATATGATATATATGTAAATTAAATCCATTATGACTGTGTGGTCCTTGATATCACAACGAGGCCAGCCACTATCTGTAACTTCCTCAAGCTCACCGATGGACATGTTGCCTTGAGATATACTTAACGTTAAAGAAGCAACAAAATGTTCGCTATATGAGGATAACGATCTTCATCTAGCAGGTTACCCATTAATCTTTCGATACTACCGACTATTTTAGCCCATGTACAGGCAAATTTAGATACGTTGATTTACTGATGGACGTACCGGTTAATTTATTCTAGGATTTTTTGTACATTGGCAAGCACTGTTTATAGCATTAAAATTGTAAATGAAGTGCTGGTGGAGTAATTGAAAATTTATAGATTCGAGAACGTTATTGCATTACTAAATATTCAATTTCCCGCTTCCGACACAATGTCAATACGAAAATTGTACAGTAAAATAAATCAATTTCAGTATGTATGTTCATTTCATAATTAAATTTGCTTCCCTAGTAATTTTCTTGAAATTTACATCAATTAGCAATGCAATTCGTACGCTGTATATTAATTTGAACGCGCAAGCACATAAAGTCGTACGATAACGTTACTTTACTTTGAAATATTTTATATATTCATACATGAGAAAGACAAAAGCATATAATTTGTAATTTTACAGTTTTTTATGAAATTATCTCAACAGCTCTTCAAAATGCTTTCGACTCATGTCTTCTTTCAAATTAAGAACGAAGTAGTAAGCACTTAAAGTCAAACAAAAACTATAAGAGGCATGACTTGCTCTTTAAAAGACGGGCGTTCCTATGGCAGCACTTTTGTGGTGCATGTTTTATTTGCAACTGGGTTATGATAGAACAGAACTTATGTTAATTCGTTTTCTGTTTTTAGTTAATAGCTACTTTGTAGCAGTGGTAGTAGTTAAATTCCTTAAGTAACTGTTTATTGTGTATCAACTTTGTGTTGTTTCAGTTCTGTTGATAATATTAATTGCATTGGATAGATGCCTTGGTAAGAACTCCTCGAAATATTTATCCTGATGTGTGTGTACTTTTGCACTTACCTTTATCATCTCAAAATAATTTTCCTGAGTTTATTTTGAATTACAGCTGTATTAATATGAAATTTGGAATGAAATACAAGTCCAAATAAGTCATGTATTTCCTTAGAAGAAAATGTTTAGCTAATTTTTTAATTCAAAATACAAAGCTAATCGTATGAATACTGATTCGTTGAGTCCAAAAACAAATTTTAATTTATTAATCCTTCCATAACACAACAACAATAATAATTACTTTATAACCATTGGTTGCAGTGAAGGTGACTACTTATCACCCAAATAAGAAAAATGAAGAGGAAACACTAGACGCATTTAAAAGGAGATTTTGTATTAAAACGACTAATTATTAAGGTAAATTATTTTTGCCAAACCTAACCGTTGAATTACACTCACTTTAAAACAAGGCTTCTTCTTATCTATTTGTACAAATGAATAGAATTGCCAGAAATACTAATTGTTACTTTTGAATTTTCTAGAAAATCCAAAATATACCAAATACAATTGAAGAACCCAAAGGAAATTACTAATCAATAGAAATTGTGTTTGTAATTTTAGATTAATAACAACAAGTGCCATGTTTTTTTTTTAATTGTAATTATGTCGAAAACTTTTAATGTGTTTTCTGAAAAAGCTAAATATATTAGCGAAACGTTAATCTTGTTTCTAATTCCAATAGTAAATTAAAATTTGTTTTTGGACTCAACGAGTCAGTATTCATACGATTGGCTTTGTATTTTAAATTAAAAAATTAGCTGAAAATTCTCTTCTAAGGGAATACAAGACTTATTTGGACTTTTATTTCATTCCAATTTTCATAATTTTCCTGATTTTTTTCATATTGTACATGATTTCTCAATTGATGAAAAGAGGTTAGGTTCCAAAGTAACTGTTATAAGATAATCCGTTTTTATTTAGTAAGAAAAACTATGTCATTTTCATGTATTGCTTGTAATTATTACATATCAATGAAACGAAGTAAAGTTATAACCATAAAAAGCAAAAATAAGTAACAATAGCGTAAAGCGCTTGAGAAAGGACCAGAGTAAATAACGTTTTTTCTATAGCACATGTTAAAGTGTGCTTTTATCAAGTCAAAACAAAAGGTCAAGTTTTACTTTAACAGCAAGGGTAGATAAAGTAGCACTTTAACATCAAGGATAGATAAAGTAATTAAATTTTCTAACTTTTGTTTAAATTAAATATGATAGCTTCGTATTATGGTAGCAACCCAATCTAGCTACTGACATTTTGAAATGTGATTGACTGTCCTTATTTTCTTTTAAAATAATTAAAGTTCTTGCTATAGAAAAAAAAATTGTATTATACACGACGATAAAGTTATTTCTATCCACTCTTGAATCATTAACGTCTCGACTTCGTCTCGACGTTAAACGATTCACTCGTGGATAAAATTTAACTTTATCGTCTTGTATAATAAATTACTATTATGTACGACTAAATTATAAAGTATTGTTTATGACATAGTTTTACTGCAATAAAGTAGCTCTTTCTAGTACTAGTAAAATAAAGTTTACTCTATTTTACTAGTAGTATAAAGTAAGTTACTTTATTTTACTAGTATTAGTACTAAAGAGTACCAGTCAGCTATCAATGTCAACATAAATGCTTGTTAATAGCCATCAAGGCACTCTAATGTAAAAAATGATGTTATAAAATAGACGTCAAATTTTTAAACTCGGTTTGTTTAGATTTTAGCAGTCATAAAGCTTTATGTACAACTCGTACATAATCTGGCTCTATTGACTCGTCTTCTTTATTGACCTTGCTCGCAAAGCTTGCTCGGCCATAAAATATACTCGTCAATAAAGTCCTACATTATGTACCTGTTATATAAATAACTATTATCCTTAAAAAGGGTTCCGAAACCATCTTATTCAGTATGACATTGGTGATTTTGCGTTAGTTCTCCTATAAAAAAATAGGAGTATCATACCTGTTAGTTGTATTTACTATTTGCTTTAGTATCTGATTTTTTCCTACTGTAGTTGATATATCTTTCTTACCTTAATTCAATAAATTTTGTTCGATTAAGTTATCTCTATCTAAAAAAGTAGGCATTGAGAATTTTATACAAAAAGGTATTTACGACACATTGTAAGAGATAATCTCTGAAACTTCTTTGTGGCGTGAATTCATAATTCATATTCTTATATGGGTATTTCGCCACTCTGCAAATTAAAATATTAAATAACGAAAATATTAACAACGAACGTTTCGAGGGACAATCTGCCCTCGTTATCAACGATTAACAATTAAAACGAAGAAGAAACTTATCTTTTTTTCTTATATAGATATCAACAAACGTCAATGTCAAAAAAATTCATTGGAGGTTGTTCGTTTTTCCTTCCAGTGAAAAAAAGATAAGTTTCTTCTTCGTTTTAATTGTTAATCGTTGATAACGAACAAATGGTTGACGACGCAAGACCATGAGGATAGAAAACAGTACGTAAGGATAAGTAGAGAAGTCAAAAAGGAGGTTGCAAAAGCAAAAAATGAATGGTGGGACAAGAAGTGTACGGAAATAAATTGCTACATAGGAGGAACCAAAACACAAGAGGCGTGGAAAACAATTAAGTCGATTAGAGAAGAAGACAGATCTAAAGCAGGAGTACAAATAATAAAAATGGCTGAATGGCATCAATATTATGCCACAATGCTGACTGAAAATAGAGATCAGTATAAGGACATCCCAAATGTAAAACATAACAACAACCGAAAACAAGTAGAAGAAATAACAGTGGAAGAAATACAAATGGCAATTAAGAAAATGAAAAGTGGAAAATCACCAGGCCCAGGAGGCATTACTACCGAACTGTTAAAGCATGCTCCGGAAATTGTAATTGAGAGATTGCAAACAATATTTAATAAGTGCCTGAGAGAAAGAGATGACATCCCTAGGGAATGGAAGATTGCTTATATTAGTTCTATCCATAAAAAGGGATCGAAATCGGAGTGCAAAAATTATAGGTGCATCAGCGTAACAGCTACGATAGGAAGGCTGTATGGGAAAATACTTAAAGAAAGAATCGAAAAAGAAATAATTATAGGAGAAGAGCAAAGTGGTTTTACTGCGGGACGCTCCTGTATTGATAATATATTTACAATCCGACAACTGACCGATAAAAGAAAGCTCAGGAACAAGGAAACCCATATAATTCTAATCGATTTAGAAAAAGCGTACGATACTGTCCCAATAAAATCTTTGTATCAAGTCTTGGATAAAAGTAGCCTTAATGACTGTTATGTAGACACAATTAGAAATCTATATCGTGACCAAGAAAGTGTAGTCAGGATTGGAAGTAAAATATCAAAACCTTTTAAAACAACTAAAGGATTAAGGCAAGGGTGTTGTCTTTCCCCAACTCTTTTTAAAGTGTATTTACAAGATACTCTACTGGACTGGCAAAACAAATGTAAAGGAATGGGCATTGATATAAATGGAGACTGCTTACATACGCTATTATTCGCTGACGACCAAGCCATTATGGCAAATGACGAATATGATATAAGTTATATGATGCGAAAATTGACAGAAGCGTATGAAAAAGCTGGATTAAAGATCAACTTTCAAAAAACCAAATATCTGGTTGTGGGAGGGGTAGGTCAAGATTTGGAAATAAACGGAATGACGATTCAGGCATGTAATAGCTATAAATATCTAGGTACAATAGTAGCCCAGGAAGGAAGCAGTAAAGGAGAAACAGCCAGTAGAATTGTACAAGCAAAACAAGCAATTCAAAAATTAAATCCTCTGTTATGGTCAAAGCAAATTGCAAAAGCTACGAAAAAGAACATTTGTGAGACGATCGTCCAAAGCATCCTATTGTATGGTTCGGAAACGTGGGCAATTACTAAAAGAGACAAACAGAAAATTGAAGCTGTAGAAATGGATTATCTACGTAGAAGCTGTAGGATATCAAGACTTCAACATAAAACTAATGAAGAAATAAAAAGGAAAATTAATCTCGAACGAACAGTAGTAGAAAATATGGAAGCTAGAAGACTAATATGGTACGGCCACGTGAGACGAATGTCGCCCGAGAGGTGGCCAGTAAAAATATGGGAATGGCATCCCCCGGGAAGAAGAAAAAGGGGACGACCACCAGAAGACTGGACTACACAAGTTTTACTAGACATGGAAAGAAGACAGTTAGTAGAAAACCAGTGGCAAAACAAGAAGGCTTGGCGATTAGGATGCGATAGACGGCCGTAGTGAAAGCTGTACAAAGTCGCTATATATATATGATAACGAGGGCAGATTGTCCCTCGAAACGTTATTTAATATTTTAATTTGCAGAGTGGCGAAATACCCATATAAGAATATGAATTGTAAGAGAATTCTAATGCTTCGTTGTCATAACTTACATAATACAAAAAGGTTACCTGAAGCTTTTGTGTGACTTGCAGCACACTGGGACACTCTGTATAAGTACATAATTCGTTGTTTTAATATTGTGCACTCTATAACGCATAGGATAAATAATTAAATATATTCTAAAAGATCTTGCTTATAGATAGATATCTGTCCATTTTTTGCAATTTGAACGGTATCTTGGAAGTTTTGTCATTTAATATAAAAATTTCCTTACTATCCTTCCATAATTCTCTGCTTACTTTAAACAAGCGAAACCAGTTACAAGCTACGGTTGTGTCTTAGCTAAATTCCTCATGAACTGTTTGTAATAAATTTTTCATGTTTCCACACTTTTTCTTTGCCTTCTCTGGAATTTCATTACTGCACTAAACCCAATATTAAATTCTTTAGATAGAAAACGTTTATTAATAGAAATGGTGTTATTACACTTTTTTTTGAAAATGACTTATTTACAGAAAATATCTATCAGCTAAATCATAGGTATATATCTGTCTTGAAGATAATTGCACCCAGTGGCGCTATACCTAAAATGAACAAAACGTTAAATGTCAACTGTATACCTTAAATTGTTGTCACTAGCTTGCTATATCATTCGGCCACTGCAGTTTCAGTTTTATATGGTGAATTTCATCGAGTAAGGGTTAAACTACTTCATTTGGGTGGGACTGCAGTCTACGTTTACGTTTGTTGGCGTATTGACTGATGAGTTGTTTAACATATGGAATTTTAAAATATTCATGTAGAGTTCGGTTGGAAACAAATCATAGTGCTGCTACTGTTAAGCGAAGAGTTTCGGATTGGTATCTTTGCAGGATTTCGATATTAGAAGAACTAGAA
This sequence comes from Agriotes lineatus, assembly GCA_940337035.1. Lineage (NCBI taxonomy): Eukaryota > Metazoa > Arthropoda > Insecta > Coleoptera > Elateridae > Agriotes > Agriotes lineatus. The sequence continues at coordinate 70,126,990 of OW679196.1, forward strand.
AGTACCCATAGTTGAATTATGTAGGTCAATATAGACCTTAGAATGCTTTTGTAACACAAGCAACTTGTTATCTAGGGATAAGAAAGATTTTTTATGTGTGCCGGTGCATTTTTTTAAATCGAATGTCCAGTTATTTTCTTTTTTTATGATTTGACCAATAAAGTTTCTTCTCAAGATGGATTTCCAGGTTGATATGATTCTCACATGTGATCATGGGCCTTGCATTATTTCAATTCGAGATAACCCGGCCCATTTAAAAATTCCTTTTTTCCATGTGTCATCATTCCGGTCTCAACAAGCAAAGTTATTTTTAGAAGCTACTACAAAAAAAGTCCGCCGCCCCCTCCAAAACAAAAGATAATGCGAGCTGGACAAAACCCTGATAATAGTGAAATCTCCGCCGAACGAAAGTTAACGGTTTTTCAAAACAAGCCTCTTTTGCCTATAATAAGCAAACAAAGAAAAAATCCCAGCTTAACAACAAATAAGGAAATGCTTAAATTCTCAGAGAGGGTACCTACAGCGACAAAATATAAGGATTTAAAACTGCCGTCTTGACCTATCTTCCAAACCAAAAGGGAGACATTGAAAGCGCGGATTAAAAAGAGGAGGGCGAATTAATCAAAATCGACGCATCAAAAGGATGCATGGCGAGTGAGGTATCAAAAAACGCAATCTCGCGTCAGCTATAAGGTGAAACTGATGACACCCCGCTATCGGCTTCATTAGCAGAGCCCCGGCCAAATTAAATACAATTAATCAAAACAAACCTCCCAGTTTGCAAAGTTTGACAAAGAAAAACGGCACGAGATCCCGGATCACCAGCTATCTGACTGGCACTTCCAGCACGTGAGCCGTGACGCCACCATATTTTGCCTAAACACGCGCGCCTGCTTCCAGAAAATGAATCATGGCACGTTCTACAACGACGATTCACCTGATTTTTCCCCCAGACGTCAAGTCGTCCAGTTAGCCCAAGCGGCCCCGAAGAAGCGGACTCCCTCAGCCGCCTCTACTTCCACGATCCGGTTCGCCCAAAAACTTGCGTGAAGAAGAAGTCACCGAGGGGCAATCTGGCCGCGCATGAACCCTCAAGCTTCCGCCTGCACCCTCCTCGGGCCTCCGAGGTTTGCTCAGCCCCAGGTACGCCCCAGCACGTAAAAACAGCGCCGCCTCCAAAGGACTTTGCTTAAACACGCGCACCAGGTCCAAGAATCCCTGGCCGACGTTTCCAGCACCCCAAGCCGACATCCGCTCCCACGAGCCCCGACTGACGACATCCTCCATCATAACGCTTTCCGTCTCGGCCAAAGCCCCCGACGCCGGCTCCTCAACGGCCCAGCATCTTGCCCATCGAAATGACACCATCGAGCCACCCACATTATGCAACTTCTCTCTATAATTTATTCCTTCTGGGTTACTTTTTTATATAAGCATGTACATAAGTATTAATTTTAGATTTAAAAATAAACGAACTTTAAACAAATCGTTATCTTTCGACAGGAGCTCCAATCGCCGTTCTTCGTAACAGCCTCTACCCTGAGAAAAAGTGGGTGAATGGACCAAGCTTTACGCAAATGTGGTTTTTGCTTTATTATGTTAAGGTATTTAACTACATAGACAACTGTAGTATTTAGTATTATTTAGAATAACGGTTGGAAACTGTTGCTTTCTTAATATGAACGTGATTACAGATTTTGTTGCTATTCACCTTAACATTCTTAAATAGTATCTTAGGTGAAATTGTAGTGTTTGGGTGTTCACTTCAGGTGAGCTATCACACGCAAGGATAGCTATATCATTTTCAAATGTGCTTGTTAAAACACTTCCTTGCGGTACTGTGGCATTTATCTGGTGGTACGGTAAAACTTCGTTGCTAACTTTGACTTAGACGTCCTATTTGGAAAGATTTCAACAATAGGTAAAATTGATATGGAAGGGTAGCGAGGCCATTATGCTAAACCCTATGAGAAGCATATTGAACATTCAAAAACCCAGTCGAATAGTATTCTTTTTCTCCAAGGTTCTCTTTATTTATAACATCAGTTTCACGATGAAACTAATGGACAGTCGAGTGAGCATGTAGGAAGCTAAATTGATGTTGTGCTAGGGAATTTTCTAACAATGAATCTTTTTGTATTGCTGGAAGAGGACTAATGGGTCTGTTTGAGTTCTTTCGTAAGAGGTTTGCCTGACTTTAATATTATTATGATATCAGCAAATTTCATTTGAGTAGGTTAGTAAGTTAAGCATAAGGTCATTTTACTTTAACAGTTTCTTCAACTGCGGTTATTACTTTGGTTTTAATTGTCTAATCAAAGTCCATTAATATTTTTCTGCCTTCCAGGGTACTTCCAATACCGTTGAGTTATTTTCAAACTTTTAAGGCCTTTTTGAAGACATGGGCGAGCTTTTCACGTGTAAAGCTACACCTTTTTTAGCGTTTTAAAGACCGCTTTCACATTTCTATTATTTTATTATTATTATCAGGGTACGATGCTCTACATCTACGCATTCACCATCTTTGGCTACATATTAGTGTTGTAATTGCACTCTACCTTTCCATTTCACATTTCGTGTGTCTTAATAAAGTTTCAAATTTACTTGTCTTGACGTGATTAAACATTGTCTCCAGTTCTTGAAAATTACTAGATTTCATGAAAAATTCGCCCGTTTATCTTAAGTGGTTTAGATATTGTGTATTAACGTCGATTCCTTTATTTGGCTAATTTGCTTTAAAGCTACACATCTCCCTACGTCAATATACACAACTTCAGGGTTAGGATATACATTGTCTGTTGCTGCGTTTTAGCGAAACTTGATTGGCCTTTGCATGACAATGATGTATAACTGTGCCTCGGTTGACATTTCCTGCAAAAGCTAGATGTGCCTGCCTATTCAACAGTTTCGGAGTTTCTGTTGTATCGAACGTCTTCTCATAATCTGCAAATACAACGTACATAGAAACTTGAAATTTATTATACCTGTCAGTCAAACGTCTTATGGTCGTGTGATCTGCTAACTCAGGTCTGCTGCCTCTGTTAACATTCATCCAACTTCCTAACTAATTAAGAGAATTGTGAACTTTGCATTCTGGATTGTAATTGAACGCACGCGAATAGTAAATACCTTTAACATTCATAAAGACAGTAAAAAGGCCATGTCTCTCTTCTCCAAATTTGCTGTCAAGTTATATTACTGATCTAATTGCAACTGATATTTCTAACTTGATCGCAGGTTTTACTATCGCAATTCGATGAATGAATAGTATAAAAATGTAGAATATCCTGCTCCTAATCTTAATCTGTGAATCCAATTAGCGAATACAAACGTAAAAGTTGGACCACCGGGTTACTGATCATCAAAGATGTTCCAGTAAACAACTGTTTATTCGTACTAAATAAAAATTTTACAAAATGATTCAGATAATGAAATTTTAGGGAACTGAAAACGATTTCAAAAAACACGTCACCATCCAGTATACGTTGTATTATGTAAGCTAAAATTCATCATACAAGAAATCCGGATATCAAAAATTTCAGATACCAAAAGCTCTAGATTAGGGATGGGCGCATGACGTGAAAACAGTCGGGTCACACCGGGTCACGGCGGGTCCCGTTGTGAACATGACTAATATTTGAAAATCGTCACGTGAACATGGGTGAAGTAAGTGAAAATTTCCAAAGCGTGATTCACGTTTCACGTTAATTTCACGTTAAATATTTAGTAATGAATAAAAGATTGCAGGGTTTCCCGCCCACCCGCTGGCCTACCATGTGGCTGATCTACAGATGGAGCTGCGCATGCGCATCTGTGTTGTGTTGTGGTGTGAGTGTTGTGTGTACTGTGAACAGTCAATGGCGTTCTATCTGGAAATTAGCAATTATTTCTATTCTATGGTTCTAGTTAAGGCAGCAGGAACGCACGGGCACAAGAAGTGCTCTGTAGCGCATGTAGGAGTAGGGAATTTCTTTGCAATATCCCACAAAATGTTAGAATCACATACGCAGCCGCCTGCCCTTCGAATTCAACCACGGTTAATATTTTTTTTTATTTGAAAATTTATGTAATTTATTTGAAACGTGAAGATATTTTACCCCTAACTTAATTTGATTTTTAAAATTATTTAGTGTCGCAATGTCCAGTTACGAGGGAAGTTCTGGGTAAAGCCCTTTACAGATTTTTATTGGTTTTAAATTTGAACGTTCTCTTTTATCTGAATTTGAATTTTGAAATAATTGTGCGGGTCACGTCGTGAGTGGCGGGTCACGCCGTGAACTTGAGTGAGCTTGATCGTACGTGAATGTGAGTAACGTGAGTGAATACTCATTCACGCGCCCATCTCTACTCTAGATAAAGATGCAATGTGTATGATTTCTATAAATATTGCAGCTTTGTACCTGGCTCCCTAAAAGTTACAAACAGCAATTATGTATTCCAGTTATCTTTAATAGCCGACAATAGAAAATCCCATGTTAAATTATTTATTAATACTAAAATATTAGCTCCTCTATTAATCCCAGAAGCAAGGTGTAAATACAAAAGCTTTAGGGGTCGCATTAGTCTTCCCAATTCAATTACTACATTACTTCCAAGTTTGTCCACAACGCAGAAAAGTGAAAATATGCGATCAAACGTCACTTAAAATTCAAATTTTTCTGCATGATTTATAGTTATTTATGCATCAAAAGAATAAAATCGGTGTTTTAGTTCCGGCATAAAAAGTGTTGCATTTATGCAAGCGAATAAAGCACACTTTACTTCCGCGGTGCCAGCAACTTTTTTTACACAAACGGTCGCAATTTCATTGCAGAAGGTGTAAAACAAAAAGAAATACTTCAAAGTTTCTGTGATTAATTTCGAATTTATCTAGCTACCTTCGTATCCAATTGCCTGTTTAACGCTATTTTTATTGACGTTTGTTATATTTATATTGTTATTTAATAGACGATTACTTTACTTCCTGTTTTGAGGCAGTAAAATATACTGCTCCACAAATGAACTGGACCATTTGCATATATTGGTGCAAGTTTTTAAAATATTTTCCAAAACGGCAGTCATGGCAACTGGTAACTTTTCGTGATTGTGTCACTATAAAAAGCATTTCTTTTCATAATTTGGTTTAAAGAAACCTGAGTCCATTAATAAAATATTATCATTTTAAAATTTTGAATTTTCCCCAAATTTTGATAGCACATTGCATACAAAGTATGCCAAATCGTTGCCAAACATTTTTAAACGTTCCGAAGAGACTTAAAGAACAATTAATTAGCCTTTTTCTGTGATTCCTTTTATTTTGTAAAATATAGTTTTATTATTTCTTAATTTTATGAATATGATTTTGTTAATTCTTCAGTTGATATTTGAGGATAGTGCTTAATATGAGTATACTATAAAACAATAGCTTTTATAATTTATATATATATATATATATATATATATATATTTTATGACGTAATGTAGTAAATACAATTTTTATGGGTGGTCCAGTTCATTTGTGGAGCAGTATATTATTTTATTCTCCTTCCTGCAAAAACGTATTCAATGAAACAATAATTATTGTAATAATGATACAATGTATTATGTATGCAATATATAGCAATGGTAGAGCTATGTTTTAATTTAAATTCTCTAGATTTATTTAAATATCTAAGTTACTATTATAGAATAATATCCGGCCGTGTGATTTATACGTTTATCTATTATTTTATCGAAATGCAACTTTAATGAAAAATTACACACAGGGTCCTACATCGCTGTCGGTGTGCCGCAAGTACCTGCAATTAGAGTTTTTAAAATAAATTTTAAAAAATAGTTTATTTGTTTACCAAGTAAATCAGGCGCCATCTGAAAGAGAGTAATCTAAGCAACTTGAAAAGAATGGGTTTCCATCTCTCAGTGTACTGCAACCCCTTAGCAAGCAAAAACAGGCCTTTTCTCGTTAATTATTATCTCTCATCGTGTATCGAAAATTGAGTTACACGAAACTGAAGCGATGACTGAACACGATGAAATAACGTTGCCTGCATAAAAACTGCCGCGACTATAGGTTGCCAGCATTTGAATATTCCGCCCTCGCCTGCCTCAAGCGGTAGCGAGGGAGAAGAAACGCACGCTCTACTCCATGAAATGCACAAGGACGCAGTGTGTTCGTAGCGACCAGTTTCGGGGCAAATAGGCCTGCATCAACAGTGTGCATGACTCGTCGACGACACACTCGACGTGAACATTTTTCAACGGTTTTTGCCAATTAACTTCTTGTTTTTCGAAAATTAAAGTGTTTTCTCTGCTGTCGCACCTGCCACGCTACGTCGTTATCTATTGCACGGAACAGAGCGCGCGTTTTTTCTCCCTGCTCACGCTCGCGCAGGCGAGAGCGGGTCATTTAAATGCTGGCAACCACCAGTCGCGACAGCTTTTATGCAGGCCATATTCCATTGTGTAGAGGAAAAATTTAGCATGAATTTGGTGTAAAACAATTTTCGATACACGATGAGCGATGATAATTAATGAAAAAGGACCTGTCTGTAACTGACTGCCAAAAGGTTGCGGCAGACTGAAAGGTGGCAACCTATATTTCAAGTTCTTTAGATCACTACCTTTCAAATGGCGCTTTATTTAGTTCGCAAACAAATGAAGTAATTTGTTTAAACAAAAATAATTAAAAGAGCGCTAATTACACGTAGTTGCGGCAAGGCTAAGCACACCGGCCGCGACCCTATTTTTAATCTTCAATTAAAATTGCATTTCGATAAAATAACAGATGAACGTACCATTCAAAAAGCCGGATCTCGTGCTATTAGGTTTATCGCTCTAAATTCACCTTTTGGAGGCTCTTATTTATTATTAATACAGACACCAATTAGTAAAATGTTGTTCTTGCACCACTGCAAAATACTTTATCCTGAATTGAAATTTACATCAGCGTTTGAAAGTATATAATTTTAACCTGACTTCGACCCATACACAACTTGTTACTCAAGGCAAAAATTAAGCTTCGAAAACTACGGGCGGAAGTTAACGCCACTCTCAAAAATCCATACAGCTAGTACTTAAAAGAAAAACATAAATTCAAAAGGGCCGTTACATGTGTAACATATTCAAATATTTAGGACCTGTAGGAGCACTATCTATGAAAAGGGTCCACAATTATGGTTACGAAAAATCCAGACTGTTTAAAGATGTGCAAACAGTAGGTTTAGTATCGAATTGGAACACGTTATGAAGTTAAGAAATATTTTCAAAATCTCATGTAAATATGTTTTTTTTTTTTTTAATTTATTTGAACCGGATCAGCACTTTCTTATGCTATACACAGTTGTTTTACAATAATTTACAATATGACTGTATATAAATAGCTTTGGAGGACTAAACCTCTGTAACTAATATGAATTACAGCGCTAAAATATCTAAGTTGTTTTATATAATACGTCAATCAACGGTAGTACTATTAGTCTGTTAAGTCTTGGGGCAATTTTCTTTTCAGTCTTACATGTATGTTTTTTTTCCCAAGGTTATAATGCACTGCACTTGGACACAGGTTAATGTTCACAAAAAATTTAGTTCTCACTTTGTTTATGTGTTCAAGGATGGTTGGTATGCCCAGTTCGTGGTGGAGTTGACTATTACGCACAAACCATGGGGAATTTGCTGCTATGCGTAAAATTTTATTCTGCATAACCTGTAGCTTGTTTAAGTTTGTTTTTGTTGTGTTACACCACACTGAGCACGCGTAAGTTAGAATTGGCCTCAAGATTGATTTATACATTAAAAGGGCACAGTCTAGGTGCAGGTGAGATTTTCGATTTAGCAGAGGATATAGAAGCATTAATCTTGCGTGACACTCGTTAAGTTTTTTATTAATGTGGTATCCCCATCCCAATCTGGTATCTAAGTATACACCAAGATATTTGACAGCGGAGTCTCTAGGATCCCATTGGAATTCTTTCTGATTTACATATATCTTGGGTAAATTTCCTATTTTTCTGAGTGTGAACACTTTTACTTGGCATTTTGTTACATTAATAAATATTTTCCATTTGCTAAGCCAACTATTGATGTTATTTAGCGCGTTTTGTTGTTCATTTACGGCAATTGCGAGATTTTCATTCTGTGTTGCAATTGCAGTGTCATCTGCAAACATCGCTAGTGTAGAGTTCATCATAACAGGTATATCATAGACGTATATGTTGAATAATATGGGACCTATAATGCTTCCCTGTGGAACGCCACAATTAATTGGTTTTATTTGGGAGACAGCTGAGTTAACTCTAACTGCGAACGTTCTTTTACTAATAAATGATACAATGATCTTGGTAAGATAGTCTGGTATTTCAAGCTTGATCAATTTATATTGTAGGCCGGCTAACCAAACTTTGTCAAAGGCGTTCTGGAGGTCTATGAATGACACTATCGTGTATTGTTTGTCTTCAAATCCTTTCTCTATAAGTTCTGTCAATCGCAGTAGCTGTTGTGTCGTGGAATGATTTTTCCTAAATCCAAACTGATGGTTAGGTATAATATTTTGTTCCGTTAGCGTTGTTTCTAATCTCGAGTAAATTACTTTTTCCAGCAGTTTTGAGACTACCGATAGAAGGCTGATTGGTCGATAACTTTCAGGTTTGTGTTTGTTTCTTCCTGGCTTTAGAAATGGTAGTACGTAGGCATGCTTCCATATATTCGGAAAGTACCCCAATCTAAGACATGCATTAAATACATTTACAAGATAGACTACACCCTTTTTTGTAAGGTGTTTCAGAATGTTGTTTGTAATCAAGTCCGGCCCAGGTGACTTTTTTATTGACAGCTTTGCTATATAGGATTGTACTTCTCTTGGCGAGGTCGGGTAGATGTGGAGTGGGTATCGATAGTTATAGTTTTCAATAGTATCATTCACCTCTTGCGTAAAATCGTGGTTGTTGTTTATATCCGTAGTAAACACGTCTTCGAGATGGGATGCAATAACATTGGCTTTTTCCTCATCTGATGTATAGTTAATGTTATTTCTAGTTAAAGGATGTATTTGGTTAGGTTGTCTTAATATTCTTTTTGTTGCCTGCCACATAGTTGCGTCTCGTGGTTGTAGTTCTTCTATGTATTTATTATACATGAAATATCGGTGCTTGTCAAGTTCTGTTTTGACTTTGTGTGTGAGCTGATTCATTTGTGTTCTGAGATGAGGTTGACGTAGTCTTTGCCATTCTCTCCTGGCTCTGTTTTTCAGTTTTATTAATTTTAATATCTCTAGCGGCGGTTGTGTGTTGCTGGTGTTCTTTTTTCTTTTCCAGGGTGTTACTGCTGGTATAACGCTTGTTTTTATAGCTTCCGTATATTGGATTACTGCTCTATCCACGTCTTCCGTTGTTTGAATCTTAGTTGGAATATTAATGTTTTTATCTAATTCATGTTCAAAAACTTTCCAGTCAATTTTTCCATTTATTAGTTTAGGTAGGACTGGCGCGAGTTTTGCCGTACTAAAGAATGATATAATGATTGGTTGATGATCGGAGTCCAATTCTGTGAGAACTGTTTGAAATATAGGTTTTCTGAAATTCTTGTGTAGCACTATATCTAATATATCAGGCTGATGTTCGTGTCTATATGGATAATGCGTAGGTTCATTGGGAGCTGATATTTGTATGCCATGATCTACGATAATTTTGTTTAGTTTTACACCATTCGGGTTGTTTACTCTGCACCCCCAATCTGAATGCTTACAATTTAAATCGCCAATTAGTAATGTGGGTTCGTTGTCCTGAAAAATCTTTAAGATGTCTTCCTCCATGATTTTTTTATTAGGTTGTTTGTAGGCTGAGCACAGTTTTAGGTGCGTATTATTTTCCAGTATTAATCTGATCGATATCCCTTCCAGATTCACTAGATTTTGGTTATTTAATGGATAATGGGTAAGTTGTCGTTTTACTATTATAGCGACTCCTCCAGAGGCAAAATTCGTTTCTCTATCTTGCCTGTAGACTTGATAACCTGCTACTTTAAATGGTTCAGAGTTGATTAGATGAGTCTCCGAGATAAATGCGATGTCTATGTTGTGTGTAGCTAAGAAAGCTAGAAAAGCTGGTCTGTTTGCCTTTAAGCCATTGGCGTTCCAGTTTAGTAATGTTATATTATTGATGATTCGTTGATTATTTGGATACATGTTGGAGTAATATTGGAATTAATGGTGTAATAATTGGTATAATTTTGTCAATATGTGGTAAGAGTAGCTCAAAAAGTTTATTTATTACTGTAGTAAGTAGATTTGTATTTTCTTGTGTGTCGGTTGATGAGTTAGTGTTGTCAGTTCTTGGTAATCGTGGAAAAGCTTTATTGTAATCATGTGCCTGTTGTTGTTTATCTTCTTCGTTATTTCCCGAAGAGGGTGTTCTGGTATTCCTTATCCGGTTCCAAGCTGTGGGTTGATTGTCCTGTTGTAAGCTACGGCTAATTTTTAGAAAATAACTACACCCCTTGTAGTTTGCTGGGTGTGTCCCTCCGCAGTTTACGCATTGAGGAGGTTGTTGCGAAGTTTTTGAGCAGTTCGTATACAAATGATTGCCAGTGCACTTGACGCACCGCGGTTGCGTTCGGCAGTAGTTCCGGGTATGTCCGTATTGTTGACAGTTTTTGCATTGAGGGATATCCTTGGCCTTCCTTCGTGGTTCTACTTCTACTATACAGTACAGTATTTTTGTTAGCTTAAAGATATCTTTGCTTACGTCTGTGTTTTCTAACTCGATCGCACACAGTGGTATCGGACGTTTATCTCTGTTGTAAAGCCGTACTACTTTTTTAATTGGGTATTTTAATCTTTCTAATTCGTTTTTTATTTCTTCATCAGTTAACGAAACTGGTATATTACGAATTATGGCCGACAGAGTATTTACCTCTGGATCCCTAAATGTGTGGTAACCTATTTTATTATCGTCTAAAGACTTAGTCACTTTTCGGTAGTCTACTATCGCGGTAAGATTAATTCTCAGTTGATTTCCTTTTTGTGTTACAGTAAATTCCTCTGTAGTTTGCTCTTTCAGGTCATTAATAATTTCCTGATATTTTATTATTGATGCATTGTGCAAAAAGATAGGAGGAATTTTTACCTTTATTGTTGTGGGTACAGGTGTGTTTGAAGGTTGTCCGGTTGTATCCATTTGGGATATTGCTTCTGATACCTTATCTTGCGCTGCATTATTTTGTGCTTTGCTTATATGGTCCGGTGAGATATAAAACTTGTTTGTTGTTATAAGATGATTAGGCTCAAATAAGTATTTTTTGTTCATCGTTACTGGTGGTGAAAGTTCTGCAGAATTCCGCTTATTAGTCATTATCTAATAATTAGAACCCCTCCGCAGGGGTTCAGTTAATGTAGTGTCACTGATTATTATTCACGTTAATTATATTTACGAATACACGTTTTAACAGAATTTTATTTCGTATAAAAGAAGTACTTAATTCGACGATCAATCGCAATCACTCAAACGTTGTTCACTCGATCGATGCTCGGTTCGAACTATGTAAATATGTGAGAAGACACATCATCAAAGGTAGAGGCAAACTGGAAATGCTTTGATTGATACGGAGGTAGATGTGTATGTGCACTAATATTGTTTTCGGAAATGGTGCTTCATATGATCTGTCATAATATGACAGTGATTAAAATGATAAATTCGAAATTATGCTTGTAGGTATGAAATAGTATATTATGTATCAAGTTTTATAAACGTCATTTTAGTCACGAGTTTTATTGATCACGAGCGAAGCGCAGCGGAGCGAGTGTTTAATAAAATGAGTGACTAATAAGTTTATAAAACGAGTTGCATACTATACTTTTTCTACGACCACAAATTTAGAGAATATAACATCATATCATTTCATTAAAATTTTGACATTTATTATATTAGGTTAAATTATGCTTGACAAACGTCAAAGTGACGGTTGAAAACTAATTTGATTTTAGTTTTGGCTGTGACTAATAAAGCAAATACTATTTGAACCTAACTTCACCCCATGACTAAAACATCATTGCCAACTTCAGCTCATGACTAAGAGGCTTTTTAGTCATAAGTTATGAAGGTATGATTAAAAGGTCACTTAGCGACGTGTATGTTAGTATGTTAAATGGCATTTTAGTTACAGGAGTAGAAAAAATAATTTAAAATGGTGTAACTAAGAGATACCTAATAATAAATTCTGTTTTGGGGCTCCATAAACAAATTTGGTGTTGGGCTCCAGATTTTGTATAGAAAGTGCAAATAATTAAATTTAACATAGCCAATAAAATCATTTCTTTATTGTGTTGGGTTTTATTGGCATGGACTTGAGTCGATTTGAGTGCTCATGCTAGTAATTTGGAGTTGTTTGGGCACCATCCAGATTGGAGACTTCAATAAGAGTTGGTTTGGAGTAACACAGCTACCAGAGGAGGCATTGTTGCTGCCGTAATAATTTAGGGCCATCTCGGAGTTTCATCCCATACTCGGTGACTTCAGAAGAGGTCCTAAGAAGCGTATAGAAACTTGCAGTAGCTGATAGGCGCCCAGATGTTATTGCTTTGTTTGGATGCAGAATACCTAATGTGCTGACTAAGACGAGAATCCCAGAGGAATGGGACATTTCGCCGCGGCCGTTTCGCCGCCGACGTTTCGCCGCGGCCGTTTCGCCGCGACCGTTTCGCTGCGAGCTGCCGTTTCGCCGCGGCCATTTCGCCGCGGACATTTTGCCGCGGGGTGCCGTTTCGTCGCCGACGTTTCGCCAAGAAATCTATACAGGGTGCTGACTTTGAATACGTTTCATAGGGAAAATGCATGTGTTTATGAAATTACTTAAATTCTTGCTTCCCATTATTTTTTATAGCAATTTTTTATTTAGATCTCTCTAATGGACAAACGTTTATTTAAACCAATACGAACCATTAAATACCCTTAATTTTATCATAAAATTAGTTCGGTTAAATGTCTCATTTAGCATAAAATCTAAAAATCGCACTTGCCATGATTACGTAAAACGTCAAAAGAGAACAAAGTGACAGATTATTCTGTTTTACGAAATCATGGCAAGGGAGATTTATTGAAATTGTGTGGAATTAGACATTTAAGAAAACCTGTTTTATTATAAATTTCAAGCTATTCAATGGTTTGAATTGGTTTCAATGAACGTTTGTCCAATAAAGAGTCAGCATTTAAGCAAAAATTTCCCACAAAAAAGAATGGGAAGCAGGAATTTAATTGATTTCATGAATACATGTATTTTCCCTATGGAACGTATTCAAAGTCAACACCCTGTATACCTTTTTAACGAACTTTTTGCTGCACCTTGCAGCTCGAAGCGAAAACCATGCAAAACTAGCAACCCAGTGAGACAAATGTCTCATTTAAAAAAACAAAAAAGACTGTTTTTCATATAGAACGCGTATTAAATCAAACCACACGTACGTATACGACGTCATTGTTGGTAGCAAACTACCATTCGCATTCGCCTCGATAACATTTGCCTAGAATTCACGTGAACGACGCCGTTCGAAATATTCTGGAAGTTGTCAAAGTGGTTGCCTAACCGATCGACGGATTAAGGGGCTGAAACAGCGTCTTGGACGCATTTTTCGTGCCAGCAAAATGGTCGCCTTTTGTGAATTATTATAGGTAGGATAACTTCTACATAGAAATTTTTTTCCGTGTAACTTAGAGCATTATCTCTCATTAGAGAAAATAGCAGTGTACTGAGCTTTGCTTGCTAATGAATCATTATCATTTTTACTGTAACCGCAGCAGTGTTACGGTGTGCTAGCAACAATGGAAAAAACAAGTTCAATTCGTGGTAAAGAGAAATTAATAGTTGATGGTTTTACGTATGTTTTTGACAAATTAAGTGGTGACGAGAGGCGAAAATTTTGGAAGTGTGAAAGGAGAGCGAGGTGTAAAGCCAGAGTTCATACCGAAGGGGATACTGTTATTCAGAAGCTTGGTGAGCATCCTCATGACAGTTCTGCCGCCAATGTTGAAGATAATAAAGTGATAGTGCAAATTAAAAAACGTGCAAGGGATACAGTGGAGTCTCCTGTTCAAGTGATCAACGAATGCATAATTGGTTTACCAGAAGCTGCCGAGGCTTCACTTCCGAGTTCTGCAGCACTAAGGAAGGTCATCAGCAGAGAGCGAAAACAAGTACATGCCGCCCCTGCATGTCCAGCATCTCTAGAAGAATTGATTTTGCCGCAAAAATGCACGGTTTATGAGAGCCAGCTAGGGCAAAGTGTAAATTTTCTAATCTCAGACAGCGGTCCTGGCGCAAACCGTATTCTGGTGTTTGGAACTCCACATAATTTGGAAATTTTAAAGGAATCAAAAGTTTGGTTTGTTGATGGGACATTTAGCATAGCGCCCCCCTTGTTTGCTCAAATATTTACAGTTTTTGCAGAAAAATTAGGTGGAGTACATCCAGTGGTGTATGGATTACTACCAAACAAGCAACAAAGAACCTACGAACAATTCTTCGAACTTTTAAAAGCAGCTCCAGCAGACCTCAACCCAGAAACAGTTTCGTGCGATTTTGAAATGGCAATTATTAATAGTGTAGCAAGCACTTTTCCGAACGCTAGAGTAAATGGTTGCTTATTCCACTTAAATAAAAACATGAGAAAACATTTGGGAGACCTGCATTTAATCAATGAATACAATAACAATGCAGAATTTGCCCTTAAAGCTAGAATGGTTACTGCACTAGCATTTGTTCCAATAATAAACTTAGATGAAGCAATTGATGCTTTAGCAGAAGAATTGCAACCACTCTTGGGATGGCTGGAGGACAATTATGTGGGACGACTAAACCGTCGCGGAAATGGAAGACGAAGGCCCCTATTTAAACCAGAAATATGGTCTGTATATACCGGAAAGGGACGTTTAGGCGCCGCAACTTTAGGCGCGGGGACAGTTATTAGTCGCCACATGGAGGAAATTCACATTATTCTTGATTTTAAATTTTTTTGTTAGGTAATTATTGCAGTCATTAATGTTGAAGAAAAATTCAAACCTTTATAAACAATATATATTCAGCTTTTTACGAGTCTTCTTCAGTGTTAAAGTTTTACATATTTACATAGTGAATTTACATTTTATCGATTACGGACAATTAGTTATTTACATTTTGATTTTGGATAGTTTAACGTAGTGAAATTATATGGTGTGTAGAATTCCTCCACGTTAAACTATCCATATACAAAATGTAAATAACTTATATTCCGCTGTCCACGCGCCTAAAGTTGCGGCGCCTAAACGTCCTAGACCGGTATATAACAGGGTTCTAAATGGGGAACATCGAACGAATAATTTTGCGGAAGCAAGTCATCGTCGAATCCAGTGCGAATTAAGTATGGTACATCCCACGATATGGAAGTTCATTGATGGAATTAGAAAAGTCCAAAAAGGCAGAGAAGTCTACTATGAACACTTGGTGGCTGGACATCCGCCGAATGTTAAATTACGGAAATATCACGCAGCTGATGAACGGATTTTAAATATTGTTCAAGACTATCAAAATCGTGACATTCTGACATATCTCCGCAGTATAGCGCATAATTACGATATGTAATTTAATTGATTGTAATTTAGTTTAATCATTTAATGTAACTTGATTTAATGTAATAATCTTTATAGAAAAACAATTAAAGACGTTATTATTATTCAACTAGTTTTTTTGCTCTACAATCGGGTCTGCCTTAAATTTCTTCATTTAGCTTTATTCATAACATATAATTTAATTTTTCATTATGTATCCAAAACAATAATTAAAAATTGTCGAACTATGCAGTTTCGAACTTTGGTGCATACCAGACGGCTGAAATTATTTCAAATTATAAAACAGTTTCATAGAACAGTTTTGCAAGTATACAAGGGTGTCTTTGCTTTTAGCGCCTTTAGTATTAAAAAATAAATTAAAAGGTGGCGGCGAGACGTCCGCGGCGAGGTGGCGGCGGCGAAACGGTCGCGGCGTAACGGCCAGCGGCGAAGTGTAGTAGACCCAGAATCCCAGAGCTGGAATTAATAGTTACTGTTGCTAAAGAATCTAGAAACTTTGATATATGTACATGGTCAATAAATTAAAAAATTGTTTCTTACCTGATTATAAAATATTGAATTGGATTATGTGTATATCAACTTCTTTGTGAAGGAATTTGTAATAGCAAAAGCATAGCAATTAATGTGAGGTTATATTGATATCGAATTTCCGTGGTTTGCATTTCACCTATTACTATTTAACAAAATTACCATAGGACCAATTTTTGTAGAGACCCAACATGTTAAGATAGTTTTCATGTTCCCAGAGCTAGTCATGTAATAATCAATTTACGATTAAATGTATAAAAAGGACATGACATCTGACTGATTAATTAAATAATAAATAAAAAGTCAATAACTGGATTTTTGGGTAGCTAATAAAATTACACAAAAATAAAAATATTATTTAATGTGTTGGGCATAAAAATTTTATTTATATTTCATTATTACAAATTAATAGCAATTAATAATTTTTATCCCATTGTTCATTACAGTATATTAACATCAAAAGCTTGATGAAATAGATACAAGACTAGACATTTTAAATAAACATTTCGATATGCAAAGGTAAGTAAATAATAGTATAATATATGGTCGTCCATTTTCTAGATGTTATGATGAAATCAAGCCCGTCTATCTTAAACAAAGGGAATGAAATTTGAAGAAAAATATTTGGTCCAATATTTGCCATATAACTGATAGAATAGGGGCACAAATAAAGTAACGCCCAGTTTCGTGAACGAATCTTAAGCTTTGTAGATTATGAGTACGCATTGCTGTTAAAGGTATGAATAAATTAAGAAATCGAGGTAACATAACGTAGTGGATGGATAAATGAATGAATAGGCAAATGTATGTTCTAAACGGGAGAGGCAAACCTTGAAAGGAAGGTAGCATCAAAATATGGAGACAATAACTTCTAGAACGAAAAATTCGAACCAAGATATTTTAGATCGGTATAAAATGGAAAATATACTTCAAATTCGTTAAAAACTAGAAAAGTGGGCTTTGACTGAAGAGTAGAATAACAAAAATTAAAACTAGAGAGATAGCCGGCAGTACGGCTGAGTGGTGATGCATCTCTCACGGCACTTGCAAAAGTTAAGCACCAGTCTGCTCGGTCAGAACTTGGATGGGTGACCAGCTGGAGAGCGGGCGTAGTGTTCTAGCCAGACCGGCTCCACTACCTCAAGTACCTCCGCCGAATTTAAAAATGCACACATCTTCAGCGGCTCGGTGCGCCCGACACCCCGACACTGTAACGGTATAAGGGGTTACAGATTATGTATGTGTAAAACTAGAGAGATAACAACTACCAGGGAGGTTCTCTAGGAAACGAAATAAAAATGAGATATATATATATCCATACCGTGTCCCTGAAACTCAAACATATCGTGTGTTCCAAAAAAAAAAATAGAGTGGGACTTGAAAACAAATATAAAAATCTAGTCATGTCTTGACCTAAGTGTGTAGGCGAATGTCAGATTTGCATTTTGTTTATGAAAACATTTTTCACTGTGACAAGCAAAAGTTTACACTGCATTAAGTTCACTTGTATCAAGCAAAAAAGAAAATAAGATGGCATTAACACAACAACAACGAATGTATTAATCATAACAGTCAATAAACATTATATTTATTATGTGTTTTGTATATTTTTAGAAAAATAGTTCAAGATCAAGATATAATTTAGTTTCCTCTAACTTATGGTAGTTTATTTGCTTCAATTGGTATGTATCAAGTTATGTCTAACTTTAATTTGATCATGGCATGCTGCCAATGAGTTTTTTTAAACACGATAGCCTTAACTAAATATAAAGGTGTATTTAAGAATAGCATTTTAAACGACGACAATTACAAATACAACATTTAATTGCGTTTCTAACTTATAGGTTTTCAAAAAGCAATTAATTTTTATTCTCGCCCAGATGTAAATGATCTTTGGTTCACACTCTGTTTCGGTTATAGGTAACGCGGTGCGAAGGTACGAGGTATTCGGAATTTCACTTAATACTTAAGATCGCGGCTATTCTACAAACTAGCTTAATGAATCAAGTCATAAGCAGCTGCGCCGGAACTTCCAAAAAATTCAACGGGTGCAAGTCATCTAGTTAGGTAGCTCTTTATTCCTGTCCACAACTCTCTCTTTACATACAGGGAAGGCGGGAACGACTAATTCTCCTGAGAAAATAACACATTCAGATTCATCGCCCTGTCATGACTACCAATAAACAATTTGGGATGTGCTCATCCTTGCTCTCATGTGCAGATTCCTTTGGTTTCGCAGTGGAGGTTTTAGTATTAACTTTATCCTTCAACTGCTCAAAAACAGTTTTGGATTTATCAACAAATATCTTCTCTACAAAAGTCGTGAACATATTGTTACCATCAACGTCTATACATTACCGTCCAAAATCTCGACTGGACATTTGTCCGACAGACCAAAATCCCGACAAGCAAAAAACCTGACAAACCAATTTCCCCACAGCCAATATCCCGACAGCCACTTTCCCGACAAACATTTTCCCCGACAACATTTTCCCCGACATACATATTACCCGAGACACATTATATTACATTATATTCCTCTACGCAGAAGAAAAACATTACATTGCATTACAATACACATCTCTGCGCGGTGAAAAGACGAATAACATTAGCGAAGGGTGGCACAACCGATTTCGGTTGGTGGTCGGCAAGCACTACCCTGATCTCTATAGCGCGCTGACAGAGTTACAAAAGGAACAGGCCGACTCTGATATAATTTTGGCTGAATTGAGGCTGGGAAGATCTGTAAAGGCAGCACCGAAGAAAAAATGGCGGACGACACAATCACAAATTCGGAAAATTGCTTCTGATTACAATGAATATGAAAACTAAGGAAAAACGTTAGATTAGCTGCAAATTCTGGCGCACACGATTGTGCTTTTGTAAAAATTGATCAATAAACTCCATGCACCGTAATGAAAAGCTTTGTTGTCGGGGTAATAGTCTATCGGGATTTTGGTCTGTCGGGCAAATGTCCTGTCGGGATTTTTGATTCGAGATTTTGACCGGGAATGACTTCTATAGCATTTAAGGCGTCAACACCTTTTTTAATCAGTATCAGTCCTCTGTTGATTGTAATGAAATCATCAGTAATTGTTGAAATAGATTTCCCAATTTAAGAAAGCTCTCCGTCAAAGCACAAGTACCATTCCTAAACATATTCTGGTGTGCTGCAACAGTATGAAAAACGTTACTTAGGGTTTTATTACATTTATGGTAAATTTACACAAACCATATGAACTTATCCGCTTACGTTGATTTTGAGTTTACATACGCGATTACCGAGGCAAAAAACATATGTAAACTGCACCAAACAGGGTGTGCCTTGTCAATATGTGGGAATTTTTACCCCAGGGCGCCATTTTAAAGAATATCCGCCATCTTGAATATTAAGGGAAACTGCAAATGCCTCCGCTTCCTAAACTGTTCTATCAAGTTCCAATTACAACCGTACAAAGGAGTAATCCATGTTCAAAAGGTGCAGTATGAATTCGCGAATCGCCTCTTTTATTATTTTTCTGATTTAAGATGAGTACCAGTTAGTAACATGTATTGCAAAAAAATATGAAGACTTATAGCCATAAACAGTAATCGTGGCAAATATTTAATATTTTTATTGAACTATACGTATACTAAGACTGAAAAACTTGCTTATACCGACCTTAAGTCAATTTTTAATTTATTGAAAGAAAGTAAAGAAGCCTCAAGAAATCAGACGTTAAACACGCCTTTAAAACTGATCGGAGTCGAGAACAAGTGCAGAATCTGCTTCGAATACATAATGATTTAATATCAGAGAAATGCAAATTTCAGCATATTTATATTCGCTAAACGCATAAAAACTGAAGTGGTTAGCATATTTTGCTGCTGCTGCTACATTCAATGTATTCTACCTGAGGTGCCAAGCTGAAACAAAATGGAGATTTAAATTATTTTTAATGTTATCCCGCTGTGTTCTATCTTGAATAATCAGCCAATTTGCAAAAACTGATGATGTAGATGTTAATCAGCACAAATCGAAATAGTATTTAAATTACATATCGTAAGCATTAATCAGAAATGGTTTCGCCAATTAACCATGACTTGATTTCTATTGCTTCTACTTATCATGAACGGTAAGTGTAAAGGAATACAACACTCTAGTTGAACATCTGATATTTACTGAGGTATGTTTTGAAAAAACCTACAGTTTTTCACCTGAAGGCGCATTATTCAAAGTAGTATGTACTACCATTTTTCCCCACAATATTCCTGGTATGTTCCACTTCATGTTTCATAAAACCCCCAGTGTGACGATAATAATTCCATACTTATTCCATAAACTCCAGTTGTGATTTGCATTATAAAATGTAGGTCAAAGCTGCACATTTTATTTAAAAACCCAGCACATAACACGCTTTAGTTGTTTAAAAATCAGCTTGCAGTTGCAAATAATCGATTCTCTTGCATTTACTGCACCATCAAAAACCAACTCGTGTGTCTCCTCTAAAATGGGTTAAGCACTTTCATCTAAATCGGCAAGGCACAGTGCAAAAACGCACTAAAACTAAAAAACCGACCGGCAATTTCTTTTAAGGTCAAATTTCTATTTCAGGTTTTATTTATTTTCATTAGGATTTCGGACGCCTTCTCTGTCGGTGTTTCGTAGATTTCTTTCGTGATTTACATACACTTTCATTAATGTCAGGTTGGTCTTTTACTGCCAGACGGTGTTTATATTAAAAACGAGAGCAATTATGCGAGCTACTAAAACGCGGACGACTTTTATGGTACGTCATAATAAGCTGATTTAATCTTTATTTTGTTAGAAGTCGTCTGACATGTTAATTAATATATTGTTCAAATTTTTTTTGCTTGAGATCTCAAAGAGCGGAAGTCAATTTAGGTTAATTTTTTATTCGTGCAAACGTTGTTTATGAACGCCCTTGATAAAGTGGGACTAAATTGAAACTAATTATTTTTTTGTTGTTAAAAATGACGAAAATATATGGAAGCATGTTCTTTAATTTTCAAATATCTAGAGTGACTCTTATATATAACTAATATGCCCTTCATAGGTTGTTTTTTTAGTAAGATCTACAACTGTCACATATCTTAAAATTATATTAATTGCTATAATTTATATACTTCCAACAATTCCATTATTGTCCAGCAAATTTGTTGGTTCAGGCGCCAACAACAATAATTTTTCATAGAAAATTATGTTTTCAACAAGTGGACCAGTCTGCACTTACGGACGCCTGCTTACGTTTGCGAGTCAAGAATACATTTGTGTGTTTATTTAGTTTCTTCAAGTCAAGTGTATGTGGTTACTTGTAGATTGAGATTGAGAATCTAGGAACTGCAACCCCGAAAAATTTGTTCAATTTGTAAAAATCTTTGCGGTAATCACAAAAAAATAATGTGCAATGAATCTTTTAATGGCAAATATTGTAACTGTTTCGATATACTGTTGTAGCTGTTAAAATTAAGTTTTGTGCAAAGTAAAAATTTCGAGTTTTCGTAATTTAAATTTCTTTCGTATTTATTTTTTATAAGAATATACTCCAAATAGCTACTATATACACATATATTATTATATACTTTGTTTATACACTTCTCATCATTAGCGCAATGTTATCCACATATGCACATAATTGAACACTGGTTGTTGCTTGTATTGTTGGCGTGTAAGGAGCTTGTAAGAGGTAGAAGCTCACCAATTTGTATAAAGAATTTGTGGTCGCAGTAGAAAATATTGAAATGCTAAGTTTAGTCCATCATCAGAACTACAATGTAATAATGTGGTCTGATCTTGCTTCGTGCCTTTATGCTAGGAGGACTCGGAAATGGTTGGAACAAAATAATGTCAATGAAGTTCCAAGTTTATGAAAATTAAGTTTGAATAAAATTTCTTTATTTTGCCGATTTAGCCTGTTGACGTTACAATACTGCCTTCGTCTTTAATACTGTCTTGAAAAGATGCCTGGTAATAACATCGTTCTACTGCCACCTCCGTTCCTCATCCTTAAAGCTTGTATTTAGTAACATTTTCTAGGGACAAATTTACGGAATATCCCTGAAATATTTTTAGTGTATTACGGCTGTTAGACTAAGTTTGAAAAAATCTCACTCACTGATGTTGCGTATATGTAACATAGAAAGCCCCGTATTGAAGCAAATATTTAATATTTTGAATAGAACATGATATAAAATAACTTTTGGAAAAAGTAACTAGCGTAGATTGTACGTTTATCAGGACCAACTTTTGGATTTTGGTTTTGTGGGTGCCTTCAAATATGTATAGCCTCCGTGACTAGATACCAAGAAACCACAAGACGGTTAATTATAAGGTGTGATCCATTAAAAGCCTTGAAATTAAAATATTTTAAAAGTAAGCAACACCTATTGCAAAGCAGATGCGACTAGACGTTCAGCAGAGATTAGGTACAAATGCTAATAATAGGATTACAGTTCAACGGAGATAGGGAGACTTGCACTGAAAGTACCTCAGGTGGCTAAAGCTAAATAGTTGTAACATTTCTTAGACAAGTAATGGATCTGCTTGCAACGTTTCTATATAAGTACATATAAACAATATGTGCTTGATTTTCCACAAAAAATGATGAAAATTAATTTAAAACGTTTAAGAGATTAAAAAATTATTTTCATATTTTAAGCATCAATTTACTGCACATTTTAGGAATCATTGAATATTGCATTTCTTCATCAGTAACTCAATTTGGTTTCCATTTTTTGTTATTGGCGGCAGTAACTAGTAGTCATTAGTAGAATTTCCACAATTAAACTAAGATTTTAATCGACCATAATACAGGTACCGAAGTTAGCTATTGACTGTAACACAATAATAAAAAATCTGTAAAAGGCTTTACCCAGGCTTCCCTCGTCGACATTGTGACACCAAATAATTTTTAAAATCAAATTAAGTTAGGAGTAAAAATATCTTCACGTTTCTAATAAATTAAATAAATTTTTAAATAAAAAAATCCATTACCTGAGGGATTCGAACCGCGGCTCTTGCGACTGCGAATAAACGCTACCGACCAATTCCTTACTACTCTACGGAGAACTGCTGGTATCGTCGGGTTTCAGCTGGCTTACCCTTCATGCCGGGCATTTCTTAAGAAAATTAATTATATTTTTTACATCAATAAACCAATGCAGATACATTTTTCACTAAACATTTCTTTATTCATTTTTGAGCATATCATAGGCAGGATGTATATATTTATGTGCAATAGTTTTTACGATATACATCGTTGCCTCGCCCAAATATGCGTTTCCCGTCTATTTCAAGGTTTGGCATTTACGCATTTATGCGGCTCGCCTGCCTAAAATCAAAGGGAAATAGAGGTAACAATATCGTAACACTTGCTTATGCAAATAAAGCAATTATCAAATGTAAAAAATTACCGGGGAAGGATTCGATCAACATCATCTGCGCATACAATCGTCGATAGTCAGATTTAACTGCGCTATACAGGCTCGCTGATGTGTGCGACGCGCGGGTGTATTTAAGCGAAGGGTGTTATTGTGGAAACTTTTTGAATTTTTTGCGACCATATCTTCTATTTGTTGGGTTCTATTTTCGTCAAGTGTAAGGCCTGATCTACGTGCAAATTACTACTTTAATCTATTTCCCACTTAACGCAAATATATAAACAACATTTTATTTTTAAGGTGCTCACCCTGTATATATTTGTATGAAATTGTACCGGTTTCATTCCAGATATATATATATATATTTATGACATGCGTGTCAAACGGTAACCAGTGATAGGGGAGGCCATTTTGAGTACAAAATTTTATAAAAACATATGTCCGATATACTTTTGTTACTGAGCTGTAGCGATTTTAAGATTTTCCTTTCTATCGGTCGGTTTGGTTTATATACCATATCTGCATACTCTATAGCACTAAAATCTTCCTTTGTACCTAATACACAAACACCTAACACTTTTATCTGTCAAAGTATTTATTTACCTTTGTTATTACTCGTAGTTTGTTTTATAGGTAACGTGATAATTGCTATAATAATAGTCGATTAAAGAAAATTTTAAAATCGCTACAGCTCAGTAACAAAAGCATATCGGACATATGTTTTTATAAAATTTTTTACTCAAAATGGCCTCCCCTATCACTGGTTACCGTTTGGCACACATGTCATAAATCACCCTGTATATAATAGTATGCAAAATATCGTCTTCCTCCGACAAGTACTTTTTGAGCTATTCTGCCAACAGACAGACAGACAGACGGAATTGAGAAAACCTGTTTTTCGTCATCTAGGCACTCTGAAACGTAAAGATCTGAAGAAATCTCGGAAGGTCATTTGTTGGCGATTACAATACTTTGTTCGTCTTTTAGACGAAGAAAGTAAAAATTATATCGAAAAATATATATTTGGTCTTCAACTACAAATATATCTTACAATATTAAGAAATACTACCAAATATTCTTAAAGAATGGTATAAGTATGCAAAAATAACATGTACTGTCGGTAACCTCCTTCTACCTTGCGGTGTAGAGTCTGATGCTTTATACGCTTGCATCTGGCGGTACAATGCTTAACTTGTCCCGGATTGGGATTACAAAGTTGGAGCGTCTTTTTGTGCTTGCGCAGCAACCATTGTGTGCGGTGTGTGTCTTTGTGATGTGTTAACCTTGTTACTCTATCTCTTAAATCTGTGGTTCTGAGTAAAGCACGCTTAATTGGGTGCCCATATGTAAATGATCTCACCGAGCTCGATTCCAATCGCCAAGGCTATGGAAAAATTTCGGACCCCCCCCCCCAGGATTCGAACCGAGGACTTGCTTAATGCAAACCTAGTGCTTTCCCTACTGCGTTACCCGGCTTCTTATGCAAAAATAACGTGTGAAACATAAATAATATAATAATTAAAACAAATATGTAAGGTTATTATACTCTTAAAAAACACATGTGATACCACTTCTAGATTTTTTTGATATTGGAAAGCAGGTGGCACTAAATCTTGCAAAGAGTGATGCAATCTTTCAGAAAGTTATTACAGTTTTAACTCATAAAATAATGAAAATGTTCAAATGCAAAGTTTGTATGTCAACTGTAATAAAATATCACTCCTTGATTGTTTATCTCCAAATAATACATTGTCTTTCTTCCCTAAGGATGCCAGATAATTGCGGATGGCAACTCAAAAAGACGATGTACTTCTCTATGATAGTGAACAAGAAACCAATTCATCATGTACTTCTTCAGAACAAAGTATAAATGATTTATGTAGTTTCAAACAAAGTAAATAAGTGTTTTTCATGTAACCTTTTAAAATTTCACATACTGTCTTGATGTACTATATGTTATAACATTTTATCAAGTCTAAGTAAATAATTAGTTTTTTAAAGAATAAAACATAAGTATTTGATGACTTTTGTGTGAGTGTGGCTACGAGGCCAACATTTTTTGATACGATTGTTAGTTCATGGGATATGTTTTTGGCTGCCATTTTTTAAAACGGCGAACTTTCAAAAAGCGCTGTATAGTGGACTTTTAGGATATAAGAAATGACACTGTTTCCAACACTATGGCGCATTAATCACTTGTATTGCAATTATTTCCTTGTCAGATCGTATATTTCTTTTACTCAGCCCTCAATTGTGAATAAGGGGTCCATTCTAGGCAAATATCAGTGAGAATACTTTTTTCAGGTATGGGAGAAACAATTTTGTAGCTGTCATTTTCAATATAACGGACTTTCACCAAGGAATTGGGAAAGAGAACATATAAGATAACAGTTTTTCTAGCATTGCAGCATAAGAATCATTTGTGTTGCAATTATTTCCTTGTTAGGCCATTTGTTTTCTTTCACTGGTTCTACCAGTGGGGTGTTGGAGTCTTAAGTAGAGAATATTAAACAGTACGAGTGATGCTTGAATTATTGTTATGGAGTTTTTGTATGGCGTCCTTCAGTTCTTTTACAGTAGGCAGAATCTGATGTTCCGCTTCATCTTCTTCCTTGCCCTCAAAAAAATTCCTCGAAGTATTCCTCCCATCTATGCCATATTAAGCTTTTCTTGCCCCCTCTATCTTAACACGTTGCACTTGTAGTCTTTATGCATTTGAGTCACTGCGTTTTCTGAATTTCGTTCTGGTCTCTCTTCTTCTCAATCGATTGCATCTATTTCCTCTAGAATTTCTTCTTTTCCGTTTATGTTTTCTTTTTCTTTCATTCCTAGTCTTCTGTAATTCTCAAGTACTAACCGCGTTCAATTTTTCTGTTGCATTTTCTTATATGCTGTTATATGAATTTTCTAGTCTATCTCATGCTAGCAAAAATTCCGACAGCTGCAGGTATCATGTTTCCAAACCACCAGCGACGTTTTTCAGCGGCCCATTCTTTGATAACCGAAACCGCTGCCTCGTAAATTAATCAAGCAAACGGGCAAAACGTGCGTGGCCAAGCCGTCTTCGAATAAGTACAGTCCCAAGCTCGTATGACGTTCTTCTTGTCGGGAATTTGGATGTCAATCAAAACGCTCATTAATGAAATGAAAAGGCAGTAAACGTTATATCAAGGTTGATATATGAACAATAAAACACACGTATTGAGCATAAAACCCCTTTCCTCAAGCTTCTCAAAAAATCGGTCACGCTATCTCTCATCCCCGTAGCACCAACCACATTGCCGAATTAATCGTCTGCTCCATTTT
Organism: Agriotes lineatus; assembly: GCA_940337035.1. NCBI lineage: Eukaryota > Metazoa > Arthropoda > Insecta > Coleoptera > Elateridae > Agriotes > Agriotes lineatus. The sequence goes on from OW679196.1 coordinate 70,153,770, forward strand.
CAACCAATAATTGCAAACATCTGATTGTTTTTTGCCACGATCGAGCGTCCTTTTTAGCATTACGGTGTTCGGATCTTTAAAAGGAGTTTCGAGGAGTCTTCTGCAGCACTGGGAATTCAGTTTCAGCATTCGAATTCAGACTTAGGGTCTAGAACGAGACCGTTCCGAAGCAAGTTGTGCAGTTGATGTCGAGTGACTTTCACGTGTGTGTGACCACGATCGGATCAAGTTTCCGGAGGATATCTTCTCATACAGCGCTGAAGGATTAATCACGGAGCCGATCAACCTGGATCACTTAAGGAGTGCATGGCGGAGTATCATACCGTCTATCGCCTCGTTAGCAGTACTCCCGGATTTCCTGTTGAAGGGATTAGCCACGTTGCCCAAGCCCTCCCTCGATTCAGCATCTTTGACCCATTCTGTTTCTATTGGGCTTGCTGAATCCTCCAGCAGTCCCTGCAGCGACAAAGGTCCTACCGCGTTCCAGACGGATATCAGCAACACAAACCACAATCAGGATCTTGCAAGGTACTGGTAAAATGTACATTAATATAGACGCCAATCAGTTTCGCTGAGTGAAATAGTGCCGCTAAAGCACATTAAAGTGACGCACGTTTGAGAGACCTCGTATAACGTTCATATAATGGCAAAGATAGTCATTATCTTTTCACGAATTAATAATCCGGTAAATAGTTAGTAGGATTACCGATGATAATATTTAGCAAGTTGTACAAACGTAATTTTGATGTTTGATGTCAAGAGATTCAATTATAATTACTCCATGTGTTCTTTTGTATTCGAGTGTAAAAGGTTCTAGCTGTAGGAAAGCACTTAAGATCAGTTCCAACAGGGACAACGCTAGAAAGGACGTCGCTGCAGCAGTCGACAACACACCTGAGGATGGGTTCTCTTTCCGCTGTTAAGAAATCGTCCATAGTTTTCGACAGAAAAGCGGTGGCGCTTAAGGCATTGCATCCCCCTTCATAAGTTATCGAGCCCTTTATTACAACCATTCCGGGCGGGTTGGTTTCACTCTCTCTTCGTGTTACAAAGCTCTTATACGTCAAGCTTTGCTTGCCTATCGCCTCGTTCTGTAAACTTCTGGATTCTGGTTCGTAGTTTGTATTCTAGGAGGTAGCGCTTTGAGTTCACATTCGCATTTCTGTAGGATCTTACATTTGGCAAATTTAGTGCCGTGAGTCAATCAATATATGATCAATTTGATTGTATGTTTGTTTATATGAGAAATTTTAGGCCACTTTATGAACGTATATCTACTTTATTTTAAATAATAATGAAAAACTAAACTGTATTGTTAATAATTCAGAATTTTACATCGGCAGTAATTATGTTTCCGGGAAAACAATAAAAAATTAGTAAAACTTTCTAAAGCGTGTTTGTCGTTAGCAAACGGAATTACTTTTACAACTTTGTTTTATTTTACTGCTTTTTCTAATTGCCCTCTTTAACTTTTATGAACCATTAATTACAAACACTACTTCTGAATATGGAAGGCTTATCAGTAATGGAAAGATGCTTTGGAAACTGAAAGACAATACACTTAAATGTACGTAATATATAACCTCACCTGAGCATACACTTTCTAAGAACTTCAATACTTAAAAAATGGGTTACCACTTTCAGGGGAAATGAATGAAAGTTTTTAATATTCGGGCCTTGTTTTTTATCTTCAGTCCCTTAGTTTGAAAAAATATTGGTGGGTAATTATATATCGTGAAATGGCTAATTGCGTACTTCCTGAGAAAAATATACTACTGCCACGCACTTATGATTATCAAGTGTAATAATGATTAATTTTTTTACGTGTCACACACAAGTTTGTTTCTAATACTGCACTGCAGAAAGTATAGAACAAACTAAAATTAGTATTTGATATTTGACATTTTAATGTTATCAAATGTAACTCAAATACTTCATTTTCTGTCATATCTGTTTTTAGTTGCACGAAAGTAGTTGTCTCTTTCGTATCAACTAATTTGTCACAGGTAGCCTACCACAGTAATGTGCAAAAGAACTGCTTTCTCATGAACAATCAGTGGGAAACGTTACATATTCTATACTTTTATACAAAGTTTATAGCAATTCTTATTTTCCTTAAAATGTATATACAGAATATACGTATTCTATGTATTTATTGAGACGACATTCGAGTTCACAATACCTAAAAGTAATCACCATCTAGTTATTATTTCCAAGACTGAAATATTATAATCAATTTCTGAAAAGATAGATTAATAATTGCAATTATGTAGATGGAGGCAATAAGGAGAATTCATCATCTTCTAATAATTGGTATTCCTCGGAAACATCGAATATAGTCGTGAAGGGCGAAACAAGGAACAGACCTATTTTCAGAAAGCCAATTTCCGGTGTTTGTACAGCTTCAGTGATAACTGTTAAACTGACATTTTTATGCTACGAACATTTTCTATTTTATTGGAAAACAATACTCTTTTACTGTGTGTTACTATGATAATTTAAATGCTCACCACTATTGGTGTCTTTTATAGATATAAACGGATAATGCTTTCTAAGGTATAACAATGCTACGTGGAATATATTTTCAGCATTCTCTACCGTAGGCTATACGTATGTGCATGTCCTATGAATGTGATATTTATGAACTCAATACTAGCTGGACGGCTCACTTACTTCAAATGTGAGTTATTTTCAGAGTAAATAGATATTGCCGTATATTTTCAGTATTCTACCTTTTTCTCATATTTACTAGGGAAAATAGATGTTAAAAATTCCATGAATAGCAAAATTGTTTACCATCTGTGCTGTATAAAGTAATCAAGATGTGTAAGTCGGACCTTAAATTTTGCAATGAGGCACGCTTCGCTATGTTTCTAATTAAAATATGCAGTAACAACTAATCGAACATTAAACTCTAAGATTATGGCTATCTCCAGTTGCAGTTCCTTTAAGAAGTGTCCTTCCAAACTTGACACTGTTGTCATTGTATTTCCCATAATGCAAATTATGTGTGTTGGCATCAGACTACAAGTACTTTGAAGCTGCCTGCTGAGCTAAAGTTTTTAAATACAAATTTTTGATATAACCTCAGCTTTATTTAGTATACATTGACCATTAATGAAATTAAAACTGTTTTTCTACGACCACTACTAATAGTATGCCTTTTAGCACTACCCCGTTTCACTAAAAATGACGTTTTATGAAATCAGGTAAATTTAGAATTTTGAACTGGAAGTGAGGTTATCAAGTTATTCTAGTTACTTTTTTTGTTAGAGGTAAAGTGTTTTTTAAATAATTAAAGCATTATGCAATAAATAAAGTAAAATGTGTACTATTATAGTTATTTTTGATAACTAACTTTGACATCTACCGGCTGCAGAAAGAGTCACCTGTGCCGTCAAAGCCATCTCTTTACCATGACATAAATTATAACTGTCATAAATGCAAACCTTTGTTAAATCGACATTTATGGATTAATAACAGTAAATTTAAGGCCGTAGAATAAATATTGTGTGCAAACTCGTGCTAAAAGTGTTTATTCAATTTTAGCACTTGTTGCACAAATATCTATTTAACCTCTTAACGTGCATTGTTTATGTGTACACTGGAATATTTAATACAAAAGCAAATTGTTGTGCATTAATATCTTCAACGTAGAATATCCTTTATTTTGTTATTGGTGAAGTAGGTAAAACAACAATTTACAACAGAGTCATTCTAGCTTTGCGGTCGACGACTACTATGGATTGATTCCACTAATTTCGTAATGCATGAAGTGCAATAAAATTCATATACAGATTGGTGGGGCTTGTGCGAACATAGAGACATACATGACGATTGAGTTTCCACGGTAGACACTTTGATGTGCTATAGTGTCAAATAGCTGTCACATTATACAAGATTTGTGTTACTTTTACTGTTTTATTCGCTTCAAGATTGAACTTGAACTGCTTTCGTTATTGATCTACCCTACACTTTTTTGCAATCACCTACTTATATTACTTCGTTGTATTATTCTAAGTCTGATCAAAAATTATTTTCATCTAGTATGGCTGTGGAATACTTCCTAATTTATGAAAGCAATTATGTTTATACTTAAATGTCAAAATTGACATTTGATTTTCAAGTGAGCTATAGTTGCATTCATAAATTAGGAACTATTTCATAGCCATACTAGATGAAAATAATTTTTAATAATTCTATACATTTGCAAATAATCAAGGTGCATTATAGTGTTATGTTGTAAGTGTCAAACGTTTTTTAGTATGTCCTGTCATTTTATCTAAATCAGGTTAACAAGTTAATATCAGTTTGGAAAATTGTTACCAACATCAAGCTTAGAAATTACTAAATTGTAATATTAGTTTTGGTTTTTGCAGCCCACAAAGCTACAATACATTAACATACCGTAAATTTGTATTTCCTACACTGATGAAAATAAAGAAAATATTGAAAGAAAATAGTATTAGGTTTAATGGTTATTTAATTCAGTTCTTGCCGAATGCTTACGTCTACGTAAATCAATTGCATAATATAAATAAAAAAAATTTATTTGCTTTTACTTTACTAGAATCCATAATCAAAACGTTTACTTTGACGCAATGTTCGGTTCTCACCAAAAAATCGGGTAGGAGAGAGCGGGATTTCGATACTAGGGTACATTCGTCTATTGATCGAGAAGTGAGTATTTTTTAAATCTTCCTCTAAAATCGTCATAAAATGTCTTTGGGAAAACGGTTATGTTGATTTAGTAACGTATCGATGGTGCTAATTGTGTATTTACGTGTCGCTAATGAATTTATTGTTCACGCTCGAAACAAGGTAAGTTTTTGACGAACTTACACATAAAATCCACCATATTTAGAGTGGTAATAAATGCACGTCAATTTTGCAATAAGTTACAATAATGCTATTGAAATAAAATACCGGTACCTTCTAACCTCAAATGAGGCAGATTTTTTATGGGTATCTTCGGTAGTAATAATATTACACATGGGGTACATTCGGCTAGCAATAGTACAATAGACAGATTCGTCATACTGTCGAATCTACCCCGCGCTGCCGAATCTACACCCTACTTAACTCTAGTCTTTATATTATCATAGCTCTAGTTATATTGAAGTATAGTACGTCCAGAAAGTATCCGGAAAAAGTATTTTTTTAGCTTTTTTAAAACTAACATATTTGACCTATAGGATTGTATTTTGTTTTATCCATGCCCTACTACCCTGACACTACGCACACAAAATTTTAGAGGCCCAGGACTTTCTCAAAGGAAGTTTCATGACATTTCCTAACGCTATAAATTTCCGGATAATTTCTAGACCTATTATCCAGATTGTCTGCAAGTACTAGGTACACACGGTGACTAGATACAGAGACGACTAATGCTGTCTGACAAACAAACCGTTTCTGTATCTAGTTACCGTGTGTACCTAATACCTGCAAACATTCTGTATATAATTTAGCGGAAAAACTAATTTTCAATTTATTAAATTGAATCTCTTCTATGGATCAACCATTTTTTTAGAAACTGCATTAACTGCTCGTTTATGTTTGCAGTTGTCACACGCATGCACTAGAAAAAATATTGAGGAAAGGTCGATGAAATTGACTATAAAAGAATGAGTGGCGACGAGATTAAAAGTAAAAGAATCAGCTAGACAGTATGGCATCAAAAGGACTACTCTGCAGTCCCGAATTAAAACACTGTTAGGGAATGAGTCATTAGAAGAAAATCTCAGGGATGATTCGGGAAATTAAAGGCCTCCTAATAAAATAGCCAATATACTGCCAAGTCTATACAAAAGACTAAAAAGTTGAACTAAGAGACTACATAAAAAATCATGAAACGTACACGTATGGATTATCATACAGGCAGATGGCTAAAAATTGTGAAAGAAATAACACTGCATGTTGGAATTGTGTAATTAATCTTTTTGGCTAACAAAAATAGTTTGTTTTTTCATTTGCAAGACTGGACAGGCCTTTTGGCTTCATGAAGAGAAATCGAGATCTGTCATTGCGAAAACCAGAAAGTACCAGTTTGAGCCGTTCAATGGCATTTAACAGATCTGTGGTGAATGGATTTTTTATCAATTATGCTTCTGTTTTGTGAAATTACACATTTTGCTCCAAACAAGTGTGGAATTTGGACGAAACAGGAATCACGACTGTTGCAAGGCCCGTAAAAGTTGTCACTACAAAAGGGAAGAAGCAGGTGGGCCAAATTGCTTCAGCCGAAAGGGGCTGCTTAGTCACGTTTGTAGGCATCATTAACGGTGTTGGCGCAACGGTTCCTGCCATATTCGTCTTTCTCATAATTTGTAATCCCTCCGAATATTTATCAGAAGAGTCGCCTATATGTCTGGTTGGATGACCGCAGAATTATTTCCAGAAGTTTTGAAAAAAGTCGTGAATCATAGTCACTATTCTGCGGACAACAAAATTTTGTTGCTAATATTTAGATAATCATGATTTCCATATCTCGGTTGAAACAATAAGGTAGGTATTATAAATCTAATTGGATTGCTTTGCTCTCGTTTCCACCTCACACCACCCACAGGCTTCAGCCTTTAGACGCGGAAGTTTATGCACCATTTAAAGCTTACCTGGCCACAGCATTTAACGACTTGATGTTAGCACATCTAGGTTAGGCTATAAATATAAGAAACATAGAATATTTGCAAATAAAGCGTACGAAAATGCAGTCTCAATTAAAACTATTACTCACGCTTTTGGGAAAACCGGTTTATGGCCAATCAATAGGCTAATATTTTCTGATAAGGAGTTTGTGGCCAGCAGTATCACAGATAGACCTCTTGATCTCAGATGAACCTCTTCGAGAACCTCCACGTGATAATGAAGATCCAGAAACTCTATCATCCATTTCTGAACACAATGGCTCACAGGAGAATCTATCAACTGATCCTGCTTATGATGAGAATCTAAATGCACGAGAGTGTACTCCTCAGGACCTTTTGTACTCCTCAGAGCAACCTTCAACTTTTGCTCTCAGTCTGGAGAAACTGATTCGATTTCCCAAAGCTTCCATCATTAAACCAAGAAGTGACAAAAGAAAGTCAAAATCGACAATTTACACAGACACGCTTAAATACATGATCGAGAGAAATAGTCTATTGGACAAAACGGTAGAAAAGCAGAAAATGGAAAAAGATGAAGACTGAAGCGATTCTGATATATCATTAGATGATTTTAAACCCAACATCAGTGATGACTTGGAAGAACTAGAAACTACTTCCGAAGAAGAGATTGAAGTTGGCAACTACGTTCAAGTTAAATTTCATACAAAATCTGGAATGCTATTTCACTACGCAGGTCGCATTGAACAAATAAATTACCCTACGTAAACCATTAAGTTTATGAGAAGAAGAAGATTTAGTCAGACATTATTTTTTCAATCAGTGGATGATATAAGCGACATTAATATCTCCGACATTGTTTCCAAACTTCACCCCCTGCCTCAAACTGGTAGTGCAGTAGGCCCACCAGTTTGAGGCGGCCATATATACATTCAGTTATAACTTCCGTCCTATTACTGTTAAGTGAGTACCTATTTCAAATAAAAAAGAACATCAAATGTATAGGGATTTTATTTTATTAATGTACTGACGAAAGTACCCCATCAATGGGGTACTTTCATAATTTTCTCACATTTTGGTGGTAATTATAAATATTGTAACATCCCCTCGCTTATATAGATATGGGGTTTTAAAATACAATATAAAATTTATAATTATTAGCAAGAGATACTACACTTTATAAAATGTATTAGATTCAATTACGAACCTGTCTGTCAAACTCAGGGCAAATTGAAAGAGTGTAATAATAACTACCACTACCAAATGGTTTAGTGATCATTCCTTATTTTATCCATTTGCAATAAACTAGGGCTTAGTTCCAACATGAAACAAACTTAGCTCAGGGTGTCGGTTCATAAAATTAAGAAAAACTTTGTATGACAAATAACTCGTTGTATGACAAATGCTCTCAATTATTAGGGCAAATGCACAATTTCTATCTGACGTCTAGATACCCTCTAAATATTACTGCCACAACAAAATGATCTGTGGTCGCAAGAAACAGCTTAAAATTGAATTTTAAGACACCAAAATGGCAAGGAAACATCCGGTAAATACGATTAATACTATAATGTAGCAACTGCTAAGCTCTTTTTGTTTCTAGTGTAACTTCGAATCCCAGGCGCGATCGTTTTTTGTTCTGCATCCGGTCAAAACTGAAAAAAGCCGCGTCATCTTCCACTTTCAAAAAACGGTACCTAAATATCTCGAAACTGGACGGACCTGGACAACTGGAACGTGGTACTACACCTCGTAGACAGTCTGAACTTGATGATATCCAAAAATAATAGATCTACTCCAACGCTTCTCTTGCGAAATTACCTTGAAAAAGGCTTCTTCGTAGCCGGGATACGTTTTCTGGGGACGCTTCGTCGATGTTAATTCTCGTGGTTGCTTCCTGCTCCGAAACTCTATATACAGGCACTTAGGAGGAACGGCTCTACACGTTGGAGACAAAATTCTTGCTGGCCGATGCTGCTTCCTTATGGAAATGAGCCCTCGAAATTACTCGCGCTTGGACGAATCTTGCTGCTGGCTAAACTGCTACTCTTGGACCTCTTAGCACTTGGCAAACTATACCCACAAATGCCCTACACACTGGTGAAGAACTTTACATGCAACTGGTATTAAAAAAGACTTTTTATTTATAATTTTAAGCAATAAAATGTGGAGCTCAATCTGACCCCAACACAAATTTTACAAGCTTGCTTGGTAGTCTTAACAAAAGACTGTCACGTCACTTAGCAACTATATTTTCAATTTTTATAAAATAAATTAGGATTGATAACATGTTTGACTTTATGGACTACCGTTTTGATGTCACGGTTTTGCCTAACTACTAAAATTGTTTTTTCTTGGAATAAATGTTACTACACTTTGTTCTGCTTTTAAATCGCTTTAGTTTATAATGCACTCATACATTTGGAGTTCCTTTAACGCGTCTCACTAACTGTCTTTTGATCGGTTGTCTTACATTTTTCCATTGCTCTGTTGCAATTATTATTTTGCTAGCACCGTTTCGTTGTTTTTCAGCTAATTTGCCGTTTGCTAGGTTACACTTTTAATACATACCGCTCGTATTCTTTCTGTATTTAACAAATCATTCACATTATGTCTGACATTAATAAGCTCAAATCCATCAGTTACAAATTAAATTGCATTGGCACATCGTATCTGCAGGGTTAGATTGTTACACTATTGATAAGTTTAACCATAGTATGGCAAATGCTCGTTTCTAATGAATGACAAATAACCTCAAAATATTAATCCCAAACTAAGCTATTCAAAACACACAGAATTCAGCGTATTCTATACACAAATTAACCAACAATCAACCAGTTCACCTCTGGTAAATTATAATTTAGTTTGTCTAATAGTCAAGTAGTTTGGCTAACCTGGAATTTTGTTTTTTAAGTGCAAAAGAACGCCAACTCGCATTTTTTTCCGCTGCTCGCAGTTCCCAATCATGTTGAATCTTAGCTCTGAAGACGATCTGACACAGGCTAAGCTCCAGGTCCAACTTACTCTAGAACTGCACTCTGGCACACAGGCAAATAAATAAAATTTACAACTGGGCACAAAATATTTACTTTTATCAACAAAATTTATCAAAATCGTAAAACCAACTAGACACAAGCTTTCGGCTTGGTTTCCCCCAACAACCAATATCGACTCTCTAGGTCAGCATAGCAACATGATTTACAATTGTTTTTGTAAATCTCATTCAGGAAACTCGAACCTCACAATAGGTCGCACTTTTACTTGAGTTCCACTTTTAGTTAATAAACACTGATTCACAAGCCACTGGCACATCCTTGTAGTGTTCATTAATTCTCAGGTTCCTTTTTATATGTTCTTTGCATGATCTGTACCTTCTTGCACTGCTTTGTAATCTATTTAGCTGCGACCTCGATTGTTGGCATTTCAACATGAATACAAACGTTGTCTTAAACCTCTGTACCGTTTCGAAACATCTTTGCACTAAAGCAATTTTATTATCGTGTCCTGACGTTACACAGTTAATCTGTCAGTCATCATAAAATTAGCTACATTTGCCATATTGAGGCCAAATTTGAAGACAATCTGATCGCAACCCTGACGATATTGTTTTATACAATTGCTAACCTCTTTTCATTGATTGTTTACTATTGACTCTTACTGTTAAAATAAATACAATACCTATTCTGGGCCTATTTGAATCTTTTATTATCATTCGTAAGTTAGCAATGCCACCATAATTGCTGTAAGCATCATATCATTACAATATCTATAAAACAAAAAATCGCAAACAAATTATTAAAAACTAGCTGACATTTTGAAGCACATATGCGAAGGGAATATACTGGAGGCAAGGGGCAAAACATGAGAGGAAGCAAAAAGGAATAGCTCAAGTGAGAAAAGAGTGGCGAAAATTTGTGTATAGTGTATAACGCGAGTGAGGAAAATTAACACAAGCAGTTCTAGGGTACACAAGCGATTACCAGTAATAGTCAAGTAGTGTAAGATAGGAATTCAATTTATTTAGATTATAGTAACCATGCAGACAAAGTAGATAGTTAAGTTAAGTAAACATTGTAACACCCTACACCAATTTATAACAAGGATCTTGATTATAATAAAAAATAATAATATGCGAAGTGGTGCTAAAGTGTGCGTTCATAAAGAAGTAGGGAAGTGAATTTAAAATTTCTTTCAAAAAAAAGAAGCACAAAAATAATTCATGAAATAGTAGTTGTTGTATATAGGGAAGAAGCTACGATATCCGAAACAATTTTTCATAACCATTTGAGCATGAAAAATATTTATAGGCTGTAGATTTCCAGATTACTCATACCTGAGCAAAAATCGCACTCAAGAGAAATTTCTTAAGAAGATTTGACTGCGTTGGATAGTAACAGAAGTGCTCTTTGTCTTATCATCGGAACTGAGAATTAAATATATCATTGAAACGCCCCCGTCTAAGCAGGTATCCATGTAGTTGGTTCATGAGAGCTCCACGCCACCAAAAAACTTCTAAACCGTGATGTTCTGAAAGGAACTGGTGATGATGCTGGGAGTTTTGCTAATTGAATATACGCCGAAGATTTCTATGTTAAATAAAAAGCCTTATGAAAAGACTATCCAAAATTTTAAAGGTACCTTGGCATTAAAGCGCACATATTCTTATTCGCAACGAAAACGGGTTGAAAGGGCGAATAAAATTTAGTAAATAATGAATTATTCTGGATTTATATACTGAATTCATCCATCTTATAGCCTTGAAGTAGCTCTTTAATACTTCTTTTTATACAAACTGAAGAAAGTATCTTAGACACAGCGTTTTGCTTCTGATGAAGCACTCAATGGAGATGTTGAACAACATTTTACAGGGTTGCAGAAGGAAATTTTTTTGCAAGACTATGGTATAATTGTGTAAGTGTCGAATGGATTTATGTAGGAAGTTTCCTTTCCATAACTAGACGGGTAACATAAAAATACACCCTAGCAAAAGCCATTGACAAATTCACCTTGATACAATATTGCTGCTGAGTAAGCCGTACCTCAAATTACGCTTCAGCGTTTCACTGATATTTCAAAACCGCCATTTTCTCAATTCGAAAACGGTGTGATCTTTGTAAAAAGCATCTTTTCTTAACCTAACTTTTGTTATATTTCTTTATGTCAATGCATCCCTGTGAAGATAAACAGGAAATAAGACAGCTGTTTTATAATTTAATAAAACTAATTTTCTTTGTTATTTAAAGCACTATAGCACATTATCAGTTTAAACCAGTTTGATGAAGTGCTTTTACTACATTCATTCATAGCGTAAAACCAGAAAGAATATATTTGGCCTAATTTCAAATATGTACATCAGCATGATAACTTGACGATAACATTTACACCTAATTTTGTGTCTAGTGTGACATCTATTTTGGGAAAGTAGACCCCATTACTAATTTCCCATCGTCACAATGACAGGCAGATAAATACGCACATCTGCCACCAGATTTATCATCAACCTGATTCTACTATATTTATGTTAATTTATATCGTTTTGTCATTTTTCGTAGTCCACCGGTCCAGTTACCTATTGCTTATCGTGCATCGGCTTGTAAACGTCCAGGCAGCATGTTACTTTCACTAAGCTCCAAGAAAAATTGCCTTTATTTTTTCAAAAATAAAACTAAATGCTACAATACTTTCATTTATAAATAGCCTGCACCATTTGTAAATTTAACGCATACCCACACAAATGCGTGTTTACGTCTGACCAAGCACAAGGAATCTTTTGGAATAATCGTAAGCGTCCTAGATCGAGTGTGAAAAATGCCATGCAGATAGGTGATTTAAAAAGATAAATGCACACGCATTTCTTTTCCTTATTGGATTTCGAATCTAACTATCCAGTTGCAAGTAAAAAACTATCCGCCTAGAAGCATCTACAGACCAGTCACGGCAAAAACCTGAGGATTTTAATTGCGGCTTCGGTCTTCTAAAAAACTAAAGTGTTTTGTTACTTTCCTAATGCACACATCGCCGCTAATAACAAACTCATTTTCAATTAGAGTGATATAATTACAGAAAGTGTGTACTAATGGAGAACAATTTATAAAAAAATGTGCCGCTAATGTACATCGACCTGTAATTATTTTTTAAAGTCCTAGTAATTAAGAAACTTGTGTTAATTGCTGTAAAATTGACAAAAACGTTAGGAGTTCAAGTTCAATACAGTTTTTAATATATGCTTGCATACTTGACTCCTACATAAAATGAAGTTCCTTTCCGGTAGTAAAAAGTAACTAAACCTTTATTTATGATAGTTAGTTACAAGTACTGATCATGATCATTAAATTGCTTCCAATATAGCAAGCTAGCCAAAAAATTAATTACGCTGACCTCTTCTTGACCTGGTTATTTAAGAAATAAGAAATAAACTTGACATAGGATTTAGAAAAAACAAGTAGAAGTAGTGATTTCTAGAATATAACCATTATAGAGAAGGCCAAATTAAAAAGGAGATTGTTTCTGAATAATATGTCCTGTGTCACTCCAAATCAATAAACGTATAATCTTGTATAATTCTTTCAATGATTTTCCAATACCATCCAATCCCAAAATCCTCTTCCTGGTTGTTGATTACTTAAATTGATTTAAACACCATGAGAAATAGCATTTGTCCAAATTTATAATAACAAACCTAGCTCAAGATATGAAATCGTTATTAAAAACATCGTTTTGAAAATAATATGTTAGTAATCTATTACTATTAGTAAGAAAATACACAAAACATTTGTAATTAAAGTTATTATTAATCAGTTAAAGAACGGTCAAGACCATTCAAGTTTTAGCTATCCACAATAATCAAAAAGATTGACGAGTATGAGGTGATGTTTTTATCTCATCAAGAAATGAATTAATTAGTTCCGGAAATGCTCATATTTAGGCAGACCTTGACAAAAACGTTAATGTTAATTTAAAAGTTCAAAATCTTTCTGTCGATGTTGAATGAACAAATGAAAGAGCTAAATGAATTACCAAATTCCAGTAAATAAACAGTTATTTATAATTATTTGATTAAGCTTTGCAATTATAATAAAGCTCATACAAATGGTGGAAATGGTAACATTATTTCAAAAAATTCTTTCCAATTTAGATAAATAGTCTTTTTGCTTGGTGCGTTTCTGTATAGCAACGGCAAATCGTTTCCAAAAGTGGACTTTTCTGCATAGCAATGCGCATGATTTGTGCTATTTTTATATAAAAATTGTTGGGGATTTCCTTGAGTACGTACAAAAATAGCATGTACAACACATGAAAAAGTGTTTTTCTGTGCTCGGTACTATTCTAATATCGGATTTGCCTCTATTAAAAAGCTGGAGTAATGCACGGAAAAACTACGCTTTTCTCAACTTGTACAGTATACTATTTCAAAACACTCGTTCAGTACAAATGTATGAATAAGATACATTTTGAGAATAAATGAAAACTTGCCGTACAAAAAAGTATCAATAATTATACAACCAACAGTTTTTCATAAAAATTATGAAATAAAAGTGTATGAATATAAAAATAAACAACTCTGATAATAAATAAAAATTCAATGCAAATTACCAAACACATACAAAAACTAGTTTAAAAGGTATGTGTAGTATATATTTTTTAACTCATCCATATTTTTACAACTATAATCACCTTCAACTTAGAACGAGCTTCTCAATTTTTTTGGAAATAAAATATCATGAATACCATATCTGATGTTATGGTTTAGGCTATGTCCACATTGTCACTTCGTTGTTTCATTGGAGATATTTCATATTCACCTCCTCTATTAGCAATTATTCCTGAAAATGGTTTTCCCTGATATGCTAATAGTCGCCTATAGCACAGGAAGTAGGATTAGTATTCGAAATTAATTTTTATTTCCCTCAAGTCTAAAGGACGAAGAAAATATTGTAATCGCGAAGAAACACCTCCCGAAATTTCTTCAGATCTTCACGCTTCAGAGTCCCTGGATAACAAAAAACAGGTTTTCCCAATTCCGTTTGTCTCTCTATCTGTTGCCGGTATAACTCAAAAACAATTTGTTGTAGGAAGACGATATTGTGCATACGGATTATAGCCTTCCTGGCATAAAATCGAAAAGAAAATCGCTAAAATATATACAGGGTAAAAACCTTAAAATATAAAAGCCTACCTATTTTTGCTTATACAGGGCAAGCACAATAAAAAATAAAATGTTGTTTATTTTTGCTACAACTGAGAAATAGATAAAAGTGATTGTTCAAACTATTTTTGAACATGAATTTTAGTGAATAATGTGAAATAAAGTAAATACAGAAGTGCACGCAATTAGCCTACCAAAACTGCATAACTTGCGCCAGATAAGATATGGGTCAAGTTTCTGTGTCGCGATAACAACTAAAAGTAAACGACACACGCAACAAGCGCCAGTTCCTTATGTTTCAAAACAGACGTTGCAGGTTTTAATTGTGTATTATATCGTATATAAAAGGCACAACGCAGCAATTCTGCAACTAGTGGGTCAAAATAACAAACTTAGCGTTTAATATTACGTTAGGTTACACACATATGATTGTAATTATTAATAGTAGGGCGTAAATATGGCATACATTTACTGTATGGAAGCTCTGTGATATGTATTAGAATTTAATATACATTTAACCACTAATGTGTATTCATTGATGGGGATGAATATAGGCTACAAATATTCGTAAAGAGTTGGCAAAGCCTGGCCTTCTCACCCTATCTCTTAACAACGAAATAAACTCCAACTCCTGTCAAATAAAACTAAACTGGTTTTAGAAACAAACATAAAAGGTGCTAAGTTCCAATTAATTTTGGGCCACATCTTTTACAGTGATTTCCACATAACTTAGGCTTTACCGTTGATATATGGTAAATGTCGTAAAAAATAAAAAAGTAATCAACAATAAATGCGTTGTATTTAAGGTAGCGGCATCTCACCGATGGGAGAGATCCTGGGTGGCAGAGTGCAGTAAACTGGCAGTTTACTTGGGCGCAACCTCGTTCGTAGGCGCTGAAGTTTGAATCCCACAACCAGTAACATTTTCTTATTTGAAAATTGATATACAGTGTGTCCGCGGATTGAGTTCACCTAAGGTGTAAATAATAAAAAACATTCGACTTATAAGCTAATATTCTAGGATTCTCTCCTGCTTGTTCTCAAACCTAGATTTTGAGAAAATCAATCAAATTAATTAATATACAGGGTGTTTTTTGAATAGATTTTAAAAGAATGGCCAAGGGTAAACTACCATTATTAGAAGAGATAACAAAAACGTATTAAGAAAAGTTGTTTAAAATTAACAGTGATGGTAGACTCTCAATTTTCAAACAAAATGGCCTACTTTGATTTTTATTTTCTTAAATTTTTTATACCAACATATCTTTTATCGTAGCTGTAGGAGGCACTCCATTATTTTTTTATCATCTTAGTTCATAAACCAGTTAGAGTGCCTCCTACAGCCATGATAAAAAGTATGTTGGTATAAAAAACCAAAAAAGACTTTAAAAAATCAAGGTAGGCCGATTTGTCTTAATATATTTTTTTGTTATCTCTTCTAATAAAGGTAGTTTATTCTTAGCCATTTTTTAAAAATCGATTCGAAAAACACCCTGCATATTAACTAATTTTATTGATTTTCTCAAATTCTTGGTTTGGGAACAAGCAGAAGCGATTCCTAGAATATTCTAACATTTTTTCTTATTTACATCTTATATGTGAACTCAATCCGCGGACACACTGTTATATCGCACTACCAAACGTTTGCTTTTATTGTCTCAGTGTTACTACGAACGTGAAGATATTTTTACCCATATTTTCCTTTAATCTTTAAAATTGGTTAGTGTCGAAACGTCTACCTGTAAAAAAAGTTCTGAGTAAAGCTCTTGTTTGCATTTATTATTTAAGAAGCTTTGACGTTAAGTGTTGAGGCAGTCGCTTTGTTTTGTTGTTTCTGTTTTTGTCGGTATAGTTTTGGGCTTAGTACTAGATGTTGACGTAGTCACTTTGTGTTATTGTTTCTCTATTCTGTTCTTCATAAGTCTTACGTTTTACATTAGATATAGATGCAGTTACTTCGTCCTGTTGTTTGCATTTCCATACCACTTTTTATATTACCATTGACAGTACGTATATTTTTAAATAAGTAGTAAATAGAAGTTAATTTAGATCTTAATTGGTCGCACTGCTATCTGCAACCAAGACACAAATCAAGAAGTAATCCCAGAATCTTAACCCATTATGCAGTAATTCTAATTAATAGATTAAAAGATGCCACAGGTTTTAGTCGATTATGAAACTTAAAGAATGAGGTTTTTAGCATTTAATTATAAAGAGCTGTTGAAGAACCACTGTGTGAATCTTTCTAGAAGACCGATAAATTTCTTTCCGAACCGAAGTGTGTATGGTAAAACCAGAAAACACAAAATATAAATTATTAATGTACTTACAGTAAAATATGGTAGGGCTCACAATCAAGCCTTGGGGTACTCTTAAACTCATGTCAAGGCAATTAGAATTAACGAAAGAGTTTATACCATTGCTATTGTGTTGAAGACTTACATATTGTTGACGACCACCCAAAAACGTATCAAAACAGTTGCTGTGGTTACTGTACCCGCAGCAGTTCTGTTTAGTGATGCCAGTTGAAGCCTTAAATAATTAAATTAAACTACAAAAACAGAATGTATTGTAATTTAATCGTTAATATTTACTATTGCCTAATACAAAGGAATTGTTGAATAAAAACAATGATTTTATGTTATATGGGTTTTCAAGTGAACATGCTCAACCAATAAATGTGAGGTGCGTCTAAGATGTCAAGCTCTAAAAAGTAATACTTACAGTTTGTTATTGGTTTTAATGCTTATATACTGTACATTCAATTAACTTAATATACCCATGAATTATCGTTTAATGTAAATTTATTATGATATTTTAAAGCAGTACAAATAGTATTAAGACATGTTAAATTCGTCTTGAGAGAAAGGTTGCACTAATTTCGCGATTTTTCTTCTTTCATATAAGGTCTCTACCCATTTTTATTTTAATTTTTGTGATTACCAATCTTCCATTGATTCTCTTTGATCTTAAAACCCTCTTGTTTATATTGTTCTTATTAAGTTCTATAATTTAATGTGAATTGTATATTCTCAAAAATTTTCTTATCTCTTTTTTCATTATCTTATTTAGTTCTTTGTATGTCGATCTCCCCTGTTTGTTCTTTTGCGTAATTTTATGAATGAGGTTTTCTTGCTTATTTTGATATCTCTGCTTTTTACTTGTGACTTCTGTGTTCTATGGTTGTGGCTTTTCAGGTTCTTTGAAGTAGTTTCTTAAAAAATGTGGTAAAGATTTTTGTAGTTCATTGCTATTGAGATCTTCCTAAATTTACCAGTGGCCTCCGTCTGAAGTTGCACTGGTCGGAGAGCGTAACACTGAATTAGTTGGAAACTATATTTGATTAGGCTTTTGTGTTCTTTTGCTATGAAGATTGTTTGATAAATTTCGTTTAAAAAGCATATATTCTGACTCTAGAATGTTAGTAGCCACACCTCTTGTCTTACTAATTTATAGGACACCCCATTGTTTCTAGGGTTAGTGTGTATGTACCAAAATATAGACTTATACTTGATCATGATGTTTTTCTTTTATTAGTGCAACCCAGTGCGAGACTCTAAGCGTGTAGATCTTCCTACTGTTCCTTCCTACTGCCCTACGGAATTTCACATGGAGGGCTTTTTTGGCATTAAAACGCCAACCGTCGTTACATCGGGTTTAGGGATCGACGCCGCCACTGGTTTTATGCCAGTGGAAGGGGAAATCACCCAATCTGCAAACCAGACCAAAATCTGTGCTCTCCCGGTCCGATACCAAGTCTAAAGCATTTACTATGTGTAAAATGATATATATTTTAAAAATTTAATAAGTCTGTTTTTCTTTCGATATTTTATACATTGAGAAATAACATATCGGTGACAATTTTATATTTTTTCACAATTGGAGTTCGATTCCATACTTTTTTAGAGACTTTTACCAGTAACAAGTTTCTAAGCAGCAAAACTCAGCATTCAACGTATAATCTTCTGGACTAAGACATTAATTATTTAATGCTCGCTCTGGTAAACCATAATATTAATTAGAACATTTACCTTATGAAATAATATTGATATTAAAAACTTATGCTATTACACTGTTTATTTACAAATCTGTGTTTCTCTTTTATCGTTTTGCATTAATTTATCGTATCAATACGAATATGAACAATTACTATTAACTATCTATAAATTTTATATTAAAAATATAATAATCAACAACTCCATAATTTGAAAATTTAAATAGAAAAAAATATTCTATCTTATAATTAATTCAGTGAATTCGTATAGCCCGTGAGTTACTACTCTTAAAATGTTTAGAATAAAAAAATTGAAAGTCGTATAATTCCGCAGCTGATTCACATTCAGCACTCTTATGTTTAACTATATAGAGTGTTATGTATAACATTTTTCTAACATTTTACCTAAGACATCTAAATCTCATTTAGAGCATATTTTTTTATTATCTACGTACTGCCACTATAACATTAAAATACTAATTCAAAAATTCTTTGTATCACAACTAGCGCAAAATCCTGGCTTTAAATAGTCTTCCAACTACTTGTGCGTTATAAAATCGTTAATTAAGTCACTAAGGAATGCAATAAAATTTCCGCTACCTTTAGTATCTTTAAATTCCAATCCAAAGAAAGCTGTCTACTGACGTCACTTGTCTAATTAAACATCCTAGACTACCCATATGGACATGGTATTAAAAACTGTTAATTACTGCATCAACTACGTACTTATCAAACCAATGCTAATCAAAACTTGCTGCTTTTAATTACACGTATATCACACTGCCTTGTTTGTCCTCATGTTTTTAAAGACGCTAACTGCTTCTGCAACGAGTTCTTTTAACAAAATATTATGGAAAATCTGTTTTTACTCCTAAAAGGAAAACCCACTCAGGTGTACTCTGCAGCACTTCTCAAGCCGCTACTGAGCGTGCACGGAAACATTAATTGAACACATCTATAATCGTTTCTTTATTGGAAATTGTCTTGATCCACAAGAAAACCTATAGTTAACGAGGGAAGGAACGTTCCAGTTTCTGAACGCACGTTCCAGTTTTACCTGGGGAAAACAAAAATATGAAACATTATTCTAAGTAGCAGAGAGTAATTTGCGGTGGCTGGCGTGGAACCTAATTTATTCCAATTAATTTTGTCTTTGCGAGTTATTTACATACCGAGTTAGTTCAACTTATTAGTGTGCTACAATGGCAGTACTAATTGCTCCTAGTAGTTAATTTTATCAATCCTTTAATAGCGTGCTTTGTCAGTGTACCTCTACAGGGATTTCAAAAAGATAGGTAGTAATACTAATTTGGTATTTAACATAAATAATACATACTGAAGAAATGAATTGATCACTCACTGAAAAACCACTACAAAAGCTTCAAGACATTGCAACTTAATATCTCATTCAGAAACTTATTTTAACAGTTAACCTGTTCTCTTGAAGAATTTTGCATCTATATGAAAATATTGACTTCTGAACAAACAGCCGTGGTAATTAAAAGTAAAATTTAATCACAACTTATGCCCATTCTCATTGGTCGTTTAATGATTTTTGTTAAATGTTCATTCAAAGTGTGTGAAATTTTGTTAATACAAATCTATAAATTTCCAAAAACTTTCTCAGGACGTATCGACTGAAATACTCTCTGTAGTTGACAGTAAAATATAGTTGATGCACAGTGACAACCATCTGACGGCACGTACTTCCTGTAAATCTTACAAGAAGCAGCTACTAAACAGAATTTGTCAGGACAATTTGACGACTTGGTTACTTTTTGTATTGTCGCCTTTTCCATTTCGAATATGGACGTTTCCCCACTTATTTGAGTACACTTTGGACTACCGACACTGTGATATTTGTGGCGCTTAGTTTGCGAGATTGCAGTTTTCCATAAGATATGCTTTTGTTCTGTTATACTGCAAAGATTTCTATTTCTACCGCTTCTTTTTGTGCCGCTTTCTTTAAATAATTTAGTCGCTCACTTTCAGAGGGACCAGCCTCTCTGCCTTTCAATGTTTGCTTGCCTTACGAATTACGTCACGCTGGCTGGCTCCATGAGCCGATGTTCGCGTACAAGTTTCGACATGTCGGTTGCTACGAACCACTCCAGACACGGAATTCTTGCGCAACATTGCGCAACAATGGCGTTTCCATATGAGTAAGACAAAGCAGACAAGCAACGCACTCTTACATCTCATTCATTTCTCGGTCGCATCTCGTGGCATTTTCTAAAGCTTCAGTGTCGAAAAAAAGATGGTTGTGTTCTTGACGTGATTCACCAACAAAGTTCCTAAGTGTATGACGGTACATCAACATTCCGAAGTCTTGTACTTCCGTCTTCTTATATTAAGACATGTTCCAAGTTTCGACGCCACGACCCACTTAGTCAAATGGCATGTGAAGTTAATCACCTTTTCGATTGGCTGGTCGTTTGCCATGAGTACTCCAGGCGATACAAGAGTCTTAATGATGGTCATGCCATGTTAAGGTCTATGCCTTGCTTGCGATTCGTATGGTAAACACTGGTGACAAGTTTTTCTAATCGCTCCAGGGTGTCCGCCATCTGCGTGTAGGATATGGTTGATGATTTCTCCGTTGACCTTAATGCCGTGTTGATCTGTTTTCCCGCTTCCCGCTGTAATTTTGTCTGAGTACAAATTAAAAAGCAAAGATAAGACGCATCCTTGCTTTACACCTCGCACAATTTCTACGGGTTACGAAGTTACGATAACCGGCCGACGACAGGCATTATAAGCTTTTCTTCCCAGTACAAGTTCGTTTTAACACTATGTCGTTCTGATATACCTCGGTGTTCCTCAGGACACTGATTATGTTTTTCTATTGACAGCAGTCAAAGGCTTAGGCGTAATCCACAAAGCATACACAGCTAACATATCTGCTCTTGTATAATGAACAGAGCCGCTAATGTTCTCTTGGTCTTTTTTGGATAATTTCTTCAGCACATAGGTCATGAGACTGATGGTACTGCATTCTTGACAAGTTTACGAAATGGCTTCTCTCAAGAGGGTTAGGAAAGTAGATCCCACGTATAATGCTTGTATCGTAAATCTTATAGTAGAGCATGGAAAGGGTTTTACGAGCATCCTCCTCCATGATATTAGTTATATATCATTTTGATATATGTGATGATACGCGTTACTTCCAGGACTTTGATTTCTGGTCAAGCCTTGATCGTATTTTCTCTTTCCAGTGTCAGATTACAACAATCTTCAATGTCGTGTCTGCGACTCTATTTATGTTCTTTGATTCTTTTGTGGACGTTGAAGACATCGTATCTGTCATTTAGCCCCTCTATTTCCCTACATTCTTCATTCACCCAGGCTTCCTTGGCCTTTCCAATCTTCCCCTGGATGTTATGGTGGATAGACTATAAGAAGCTAGCAAAGCCTTTCCATTTCCCTACAAAGCTTTTTTATATTAGATTTTTACTTGCCACGAGATTCCAATTTGGCAATAACAAAAATTAGGTTTGTTAACATACTGCTTAAAAAACGTTTCAAAGTGTGGTTTCAAGTTTCTTAAGTTTTATATTATTAGCAGTTAGGAAAAAAATTACTTGTGGCTTTTTTTCTCATTTACTTTTGTCTTTGTAAAAGCAAAATTTAAATATTCTTTCGCATAGTTTATTAATTTTGATTCCGAAACAATATTGAGATGGCCGCTTACGTTCAATTAAAAATTTATCAGCTTCTTTATACTCGAAAATAGCTTGTTCTTACACCGTGTACTACAATCGTTGTGAATATTAGAAAACTGATTATCAATTTTCTGTCAATCGATATAGAAAATTTCGAAAGTCAATTAAGATATTGAACGTAAAAGCACAACCACAGTTAGTAAGTGAGTAGGCATCAAACATGTGACCATTTAGCATTTTCACATTCATGTTTCTGTATCCATTTGCAATCTGAAACTGTCTTAAGTTTCTCAAGTGTAAGCCGAATTTCGATTGTCCCAACTCTGGTGCACTATTCTACCTATCAATCCATTATTGATTTTTTACGAAGCGCGCTTTGCGGATCTAAACTCTTAGAGTAGCCTGAAGCCTCTCTTGTTTTAAACAAACGAAAACCCCTAGCAAGATGGTTCTTCGCAAACGGCCGCAAACAGTTGGGTAAGAATGCTCATCTAATTTAACTTTGC
The DNA here is from genome assembly GCA_940337035.1 of Agriotes lineatus. Lineage (NCBI taxonomy): Eukaryota > Metazoa > Arthropoda > Insecta > Coleoptera > Elateridae > Agriotes > Agriotes lineatus. The sequence goes on from OW679196.1 coordinate 70,176,680, forward strand.
CTACTAATTTTGATATTTAGGCTGGTTCTTTTGCGGCTTTCATAAACGAAAATCGCCCGCGGCGTTGTTTTCTGCACAAACGGCCGTGAACAACTTTGTTAAGAATGGCTCTTCCAATTCAATTTCGCAGACTAATTTGAATATATAGGCCGGTTCCCATGCGACTTCTTCAGCCTCCCAATTTCGGTTCTACAAATTAACAATGGCGTCCTTGGATTCTAAGAATTATGCAGCCAAGTCCGGCTTAGAAGTCTTCTTGCACAACTTAATTGTAAGTACACGCACTTCTCATCATTTTTTAGCGACGAGGAAATTGCCGCAACTATATCGGTTCTTACCAAGGCCTTATAAATTCAAAGTGAAGCGTGTTTAATTACTCTTTAATCAAGTATTAGCGCTAAAGAGCGAAAATTTAATTGTTTCCAAATCGCTGAAATAAACATGTAACTCAAATTAGCCTCGTCCTTTGGGCGTCTTGCACATATTGAGGTGGTCTAATAAGCTCCGCGTTGGGCTTGCTATTATAATTGAGATGGGTTGATACCACCAGCAAATTTGATATTTTAATGCAAGATTTGACCTGGTTAAAATAGTTGCTGTATTGTAATTTTATTTATTTATTTATTCAAAATAAAATAGTATTATGCCATCTTTCGTATTTTATCTATCTGGAATTTCAATCTCAAAACGCTAGCTCGGTAGACACTCAATCTCTATTCAAAGAAGTGGTTTTCTGATAACTTGTAAAATTTTACCTCAAACTGAGTACGCCACTGTGCGCCCGAATTATATTCAAATACGCAGTCGCAAATATGAGCGCTGCTGTCAATTTACACAAAATGGTTTGGATCTTTCAGTAAGGGTTTTTGACTTTAAAAATTAAATTTGTGAACGCTCGAACAAGGTATTTATTTAAATTATAGTGGTTTGGCGGTTCTAATTATCATTTGTTTCAGTGATTAATTTGTCTTATGACGTCAGGCCGACGCCGCTTGAATTATTGCAATTGTTAATCTTCACCTAACCTCACAACTGGATTCTTGTTAGTAATTGAAAAAAGGCTTCAGCTGGAGGCTTGAATGCACCTGCTTCTTGTTCAAAACGGTATTGTGTCGCTTATACACTAATTTCCGGATCCTCACACTAATATTAAACCTTTTACAGTACCTGTGAGGTGGTGAGCTCAGTCCTCGAAAAAAAGGCGCCAGCTCGAATCTTCTCCTGTAGTGGCTTCCTCCGGTGTCTATGCTGCTGGTCGTTGCCCTACAGCCCCACGGGATGCGTTCCAATAGACAGCCCTGGTCCTGGATCCTCCTCTCAGCTGCAATTCGCCTTCGTAAACTTGAATTGCTCGCCAACGCAGCCCTCGGAATGATTCTTGTGAAAAATAGCTTTTTGTTGGGGTAAATGCTACCCACACTCCCACAGAAGCTCTTTCACTTGATCAACCGACTGGTATAATTTTTATTTATAAAAATGATTTACTAGGAAAAATCTTTATTTATAAATGAGCACAAAACTGCATGTCAATTCTTAATTTATTCAAATGTTATCGCCTGATGTCTGTTATAAGCAAAATCTAATCTAATAAATATAAAATGCATATCAACCACGTCCAAATGACTTACATTTTAAATTAAATATTCTTACAAATAATTAAATCTGAACAATTCTAACAGCTAAAATCTTCTTTACATTTTTTAATAGTCAAAATGTCTTTTGGCGCCACTACACGTTTTATTAATTGCGTTGGTTGTTCACTCACGTAATTACACTGATTAGTTTCAAGAGTTCACTTCCTACAAAATTGTTTTTTTTTGTCCAACTGTCTTCTTTTCACTCGTTTCCTCTTCTATTTTGGTGTCTGCTTTTCTGCCTTGTTTTATCAAGTCATGTTTGCTTCTCACAATTGCAATTTTATGCCTGTATTAATTTCTCGTTGCAACATTATTATTTCTCTGCCTCACACCTTTTAAGAATTGCTCACAAATTGCATCTAATTAACTAACTTGAACTCTACGCTTCAATGACCTGCACATAGCAAATCTGTTTGTGATTATTTAATTTGGTTTTACTATTCACTCTGCCCAAACCTAATAATTAATTAATTTGAAATTTGACTTCAACCCTGTGAAAAGCAAGCTGTCTCCTTTGCGTTCCTTAATCGATTCATTTATTTTAATACAAGTAGGGCCGTAGGGCACCACTGCAATATGTCAATCAGGTGATTATCCTGAGTTGGAATTCGAGCTATAAATAACTATTTGTGACTTAAATGCTTGGAAGTTCATTCATATTTGTGATTCATTTATTTGATAGGCATGGTTCTACCAACATAAATTGCTGTTACTTAACCTTCATGGCTTACGTAAATAATTCATGTGTTACTGCGATTTTTGGGTTTGATGAAATGCCCTTATTGCTGTTACTTGTTTATATAGGTATGCAGCGAAGCACAAAAGGTAGGTGGCGTAGTATTAATTAGCTAGTTTTGTTTTTATGTTGTGACGACAAGGTGCCCGAGTTTTAATAATCCTACTGCTCAATTTTAAATCCCGAAACATTTTCTTGCCTAGTCCTTACACGCCATATTCTGCGGAGAGTTAAAAGAGGTAGCCCAAGCCGTGTCAACCCCTCATCTAAGGGAGCAGTACACATTTAAAGAATCTTTATACCGCAAAAAGTGCCAAAATTCAATTAATCATTTTATAGGATACTTGTCATAAAAAATGTTCATTACGCTTTTACTTTTTCGCAAAATAGTTAAATATTTCCCTAAAATGGAAAACCAAATATAATCCACTCACAATGTGTATAAACAAAGAGTGATTCCGGCTGTTATTATAAGGAATTTTCACTTAATTTGAACTTGACATATTTCGTAGCGCTACTCGTATATTGCATAATATATGCGGCTTCGTATATAATTCATTTAAGTAGTTAAGATACCATTGCCATCTTTGCTGTATTTGATCTAATGAAAATCTGTCAACTTTATATTAAAAGCTACGCATAGCGAGCTCCAGAGAGAAGGAAGAAAGCAAAAGAACAGAATAGCAGAATAAGTGGGTCGTTTTTCGGTGACGAAGTGTCACTTCTGCATAAACATGAGATACGAATAATATATTGACCCTTGAGAGACATTCCTTTCGTGGTGCTCCATATCACGTGTAAAGGAAAAACGCCATATTTTTCTCCAACAATATGAACTTCAGGAAGACAAAAAATTAAGTATTTTTTCGAAAAGCTTTATTTATTACAGTGAAAAATTGAACATCCAACTCGGGCACTTCTTCATTGTCAATTTCGAACTTAATTCATTGCAATAATAGAATTTCTCTAGTGGATAAATCACGTTCGAAATTGTACCCTTGGGTCGCATGTAAGTAATTGACTATTTGCTTGAATTGTTTTAAACACAAATCGACGACATTCAAATTACCAACTACTTCCATATTGCTCGCGATATAACACTATTGCTACTGCACAAGTTAACTGGAACCGAAAGATATATAGCAACAGAGCACTACTTCTAATAAATACACCGCTCATACTGAAACTACCTACAATATCTATAGCCGATCTTAATACATTTCCATTAGAGATAATCATGAGTTGCATTGCCTCACATTAATAAGCGTTAAGGAATAAATTACCTGTAAATGTATTGAAGTTGGTGTAATTTTTGCATATTCAAACTACTTAATCATTACGCTCATACGTAAACGCAGATGCAATACAAATAGTTAATCTGTTATATTCCGCATGTTCTTCTGTCATTATTTACTGGTTATTTTTCTAAATTTCTAGAATTTATCATTTCGAATCTAGTTTCGCGATTAATTTTAAAAGTGACTATAGCTCCATCTCCACTAATGAAAGAATATAATTATTATGATCCAGCGTTCTAATTTTTCCTAAAAGCTTATATCTTTAGGTGGCTCTTTAATTAAAGGTACAGTCTTCCTCGCACGTCTTACGTTCGTTTCAATGGCTATATATTGTAATGATAAATACGGCCTTTTAGACTATCAAGTACTGGATTTAATTAAATAACAACTGCAAAATTACCACAATTTTTAAATTAACGGGTTTCAATATTTGAATTATAAGCCAAAACTCAGGTCCAATGAAAAGGTTGTAATTATTATTGTTATCATAAGTAAATGGTTTACAGCTCTTTCTTTATTTTATTTATTAGCGATAAATGTTGGGCTAGCTCCGGAAAATATTAAACAATCTTACCTCAGCATAGTCGGTTCATAAAATGTATGCAAAACGTTGTATAGCAAATAACTTTGCTATATGACACTTTAATACAATAATTAGGCCAACTATTCAATTTGCTGTGACAGATTATTAACCTCGAAATTCAGTGCTACTAAACAAACTGGTTTGCGAGTGCAAGATTAGCGCGAAAATTTAATTTTCAACACCGAAATGGCGAAAACACATCAGGTAATTGCTGTTGCATGTAGCGTAACGTTTGGCTAACCTCCTTTATTTTACAGATGAATAAAAATCCACGCGAGATATGCATTTGTACTGCATTCTGCAAAGCGGATTCCCAAACCACCGAATTTAGGGACGTTATTTTAATTATTCGAAGTTGGATGGACCTAAAGAACTGGAACCATTCTGGGTCCCTCGGAAAATATCTAATCTTGACGAAAACTGGCTTTCACAGTGCTGATGCAACGCGAGCCCTTCGAAATTCCAGTCAATGTGCTATGCTTCTTCCTGGCACAATGAAGGAACGCCGCCGCTCTCCTGCACTCGAGAATGCCTTTCTGGTCCTGCTTTCTATTTCTACGGACTCTTGATGGTCTGCACACCCAATTTTGACTGCTGTGCCTCTATCGTGACAATGTCGGGTCCGAACCTTTGCCTCTCAAACTGGTCGCACCTAGTGGAATTTTCCGGTAATGATGGCACTGTTCTGGGATCTATTACGGCTTTAAAAATTGGCTCCACACAAGCCCGGTACACTACTGAATAACTGTGACCACTTTTTGATTGAACAAAATAATTTTTTATTAACCATTTTGCACAAATTTGTGGAGCCTCTGCCCACACAAGTAGCAAAAACCACGCTTATTATGTCAATGTTTAACAATTGCCAGTCACGTTGCCAAGCAACTACGATCTGTTTTTGTTTAAAGGTAGTAAATTTTGATAACATAAGTACATAAGGACTATAGGTGTGATACCAAGTTTTTCTGAACTGCTAAAATTGTCTTTTTCATCGCACAAATGTCACTGTTCACTTTCTCTGCTTTTAGACACTTTAGTTTGAATGCACTAGATCATTCTTATTTATTTACCACTTTACTATTGTCTGTGTTTTTCGATCGGTCGCCTAATTTTGTATCGCTCTTTGCAATAACTTCCTTTCTAGCACTGCTTTCAATTAACCCTTCAGTTTTCTTTGCCATTGGACGGTTCTAAACATTTTACCTAATACATAACGCCCATATAATCTTATACTTTGTTACAGTATCAAACTGTTTTAATGACACTCAAAGGTCTGTATATATATATATATATATATATACATATGTTTCGGTTAAAGTGGCATCCAGGAACCGCATTGCACTTTAAGCACCCAGTGTATAATACACTTTTGAAAAACGGTGTAATCATGGCACACATACAACAATTTACAATATAGCATCCAGCTGTATGATGGCGGCAACACGAGTTGTTGAAGTGGCATCTTACACCGTTGCCACATATTTTGGACTGATAAGCCGGTTTCAGAAGCTTAATGATTCGTGTGTGACTAGCAATACGTGACTTAGATATGATGTAGAATTATATTCTTTTTACATTTGACGACGTTTGTTTAAATGTTATAATACATTCTAGGATACATCTTTAACCTGATGGTTGACCCAAAAATTTTACGTGAAAGCAATTACTATCACTAAATTTGGCTACACGTCTTCATGAAAAAGATAAAGGTTCTTTACTTATGTAAAATAGTCTTCAAATGGCGTCTACCGAGTTTTAACGCGGTTTTTAAATAATGACCATCACAGAAACAGTATCTACAGTATTTGATAAAGATTCGGCTTTTTAATTTGTCGGAGCACTGCCAGAAGAGAATGAATAACAACTTTTCTTTTATCTGAAACAAGGACAAGTATCACGTCGTATTAAAAAATGTTAATTATTGGTTAATATTTTTAATTGGCTTTTCAATACCAAAGGAGCACAGTTTCATTATTTTGTAGAAAAATGTTTTCTGTTATTTGCTAAAACTTGTTTATTGCATATCGTACTTAATATTTTGTTGAAATGATAAAGAAATAGATTACGAAAATCGAACATTTATTTCAGTATTTATTACATTATTATTATATTTAAAAACGTATGTATATGTATATGAAATTTTAAAAATGAGTATATACTATAAATATAATTAAAAATATATGTAGAATGCGACAATATTATTTGTTGCGATATGTATTGAAAACAAATGTTTTTATGAGAACCCATGAAATCCCAGCAAAAGTTGGATTCTTTCGTACAAACTCTTCGCATTCGAACTTCTTGGGAGGCCGATTATGTCTGATATGGTCTTTGAAATAACCAAGCATGCCATTTTTTTGCTGCGATGCCCATCTTTGTCTGTTACCTTTAGCCAAGCAATCTGAAAATAAAAAGTTTCAGATTGAATCAGTAAATTAAGGATAAGAACAAGTACTTGTTTGAAGTATATTTTGATTGTCTAAATTTTGCCCTGGGGTTTCCTTATTTTGTTCTGGAGAATCCCTTTCTTGCGCTGTGTGTTCTGTTTCATTATTTTGTTTTGAAGAATCCCTTTCCGTTTGTTGTTCTGGAGTGCTGCTCTCTTGCACTGGAGTTTCAATTCCCATATTAACTTCATGTTCTACGGGACTTTGTTCTCTGCTGATATTGGCTCTTGAATGTAATTATTAGTATTTTCTAATACTTCATCTGTAATTAGAATCTATAAAAGAAACGACGCCTTTTGTGTGGCTTAGAGAATACAATTAAAATCGCGGTTTTACATTATTTCATTTTTTTTATTCATTATTACCTTCCAAATTTTTTTCTAATACCTTCTCCATATCAATTTCGATTTCTTCTAAGGACTTGTTGTTAAAATTTGCAGCATTTCCTTTTTCCATTAGCTGAAGGATCTTAGAAACCTTAGCCACTTGGTAAACATCTTGTGGTAATCTTCAATATTTGTGTAATAATGTTTTTGGTTCCTCTTTATAACGAATACAGACAAAAGATACTTGTAGAAATTCCCGTGAGTTTTAGATGTATGGCCCATAAACTTTGCTAACTGATCAATCTCATCCCGTTTTAAATTAAGAACCTGGGATACTGTCACAATATGTTTTCTTAAACGAGAAGACGTCAGCAATTCGAGATTCTTTGCTCCACACAACTTCGAATACTTACGAAAAACGACACAGCCGTCTATCCAACGTAAAGATTTTGGAAACGTAAAGAAATAATTATTTTGAGTAGAAAACCAATCAGTACGTACTCTTAAATTATATATCATGGAATAATATTTTTGAACATTTTTCGGTATCAAAATTGTTACTGATCTGTTTCCTTTACCAATTCCGATAATCCTTTTATAATGTTGGGTAAGTAATTTTTCGTTACTTGTTAACGACGCACTGAATTCTGCAGTTGCAGTTGTATTTGCGTTATTCATTTGTTCCTTATAAGAATCTAAATCTAAATACTGCACATCTCCAACTCTTTTTCTATTATGTAAGATTGTAAGAACCAAAGTTGTTTCTGCTAGAATTTTATAATCTGCCATTGTTTTTCGTGTTTCCAAATTTTTGAATGCTTGCGCGGCAATTATTTCAATGTAATTTTTTAATTTTATGTCTTCTGTAAGTGGTAAAAGTTTAGGCTTTATACTGGCTTTCTCATTTAAGTCTTTTAAAGCCAAGCTGCCAAGTTCAGTTGTCCACTGACTTTCTAGGATCTTTTTAAATCGCTTCAGGTCTATTAAAGTGCTCTCTAAGTTTTTTATAACTAAAGGTATCTTTTTTCTCATTACTAATTTTAAGGTTAAATCTGACAACTTCAAGGTGGTTCCAAAATGCAAAGCCAGAGATGCAGCACCAAAGGATCTAGCTGTTGTATCATACCGTGATATACGTTTCGTTGCTTCTATTACATCGTCAAAATTTTCTGGTTTTAAAACAGATAACATATGTTTATAGGTTCCCAATTTCTTAATTTCAAGTAGAAATCTACCACACTCTCGTAATTTATTTGAAATGTGACTCAAGTTTCGTTTATTTTTATTCGTTTTTAACAGATCTTCGCCATAAAATACAATAAGAATATCATTCATGACAGCTGATGTGATTTCATCAGCCTGCATCTTACTGAATATTTGTTGTCTCACCAACGATTTCGCCACAATATCGCCATACTTTTTGTGACAAGTTGAATAAATCATGGAATTAATTAAAGGACGTGTAAAATAGACTAACGTTAATATTAACAGAAAAGTGAAAATAGTCATTAACTTACCTTGTTTGCCCAAATTTATAATCCTTCTGGTTCTGTCGTTCATAGTGTGTTAACAAAACAAACTAGCACTTGTATATACACCATTCACAAACGCACCCACCGTACTGATGAAATTCGTCGGACTGGAATATTAGTCGCTCATGGGAAGTCCCGAGATAAGAGAAGTGTCAATAAACATGGATTAAATTACTAAAATGAATGCGTCTTTACTGTTTATTAAGAAGTCTGCTTAAGCAAAAACGATGCCCACTTCAGATGTAACGTAAAATAAACTTCGAATGCTTCTCAATCAAATGGCACAGGTTGAAAGTTCCAATTACACTATTATACTGTGTTTCTCGCAATATGGCCCTTGCAATAAACAATTTAATTTATAAAAAAATATAAAAACAAGTAGTTTGTTACATGCAGTTATTTATGTTTGTTTAAGTCAGTTGAGAATCTCCGAAGAAGAGATTTTCGCAGAATATTGTGCTGAAAATGTTATAATGGTTATTTTATCCTTCTGCTATTTAGTTGGTTACATTCACCACTTAGAATTAATATAAAGTTCTTACTTATATTATAAACTGTAATAATTATGTATTTTACGCTTATCATCGTTTAATTTGCTTGGTGATGGTTACGTCAATTTAAAAAGCCGAAACATATATTTCGCAACTTAATCAAACCAGTTCAACAATTTAATTAATTTTAAAGATGGACTATTTATCACACATTTTTACTTTATCATACCATAGGTAAGTATGTAAAGTTATGTGATCGGGAAAAAATTCGGATTTTTTTTTCGACGAAAATACACTAATTATCCTCCTAGAAACACGATTAGACCATTTACAAAAAATGTCTGTGTGTCTGTCTGTCTGTGAACGTATGTTAGAGAAAACGGCTGAACGGATCTTAACCAAAATCTATATCTAGGTTACTAACGTCTATGCGCCGATTTAAGGCATATTTTGGTTTCAATCGGATTAAACCAGAGGGTACTTTGTTTTTTGCATTTTTCAACTTTTTGAATTTTCGCACTTTATTTTTCATTTTATCGAAAAAGTATATATGACAAAAGTTATAGATAATTAAATTCTGAATAAGATGGACTTATTAATTTTTTAAAAAATTTTTGTAAAATTTTTTTCGAAACATTTTTTAATCCATACAAATTTTAAAGTTCTGTGGTATGATAAAGTCATGTGTTAGCCACATAATTCTAGTGTACACATTTCTACTCGTATATTAAAGTTAAAGACTCCTAAAACTTTACTAAATTAAATTAATGTTCAGAAGCACCGATATTACAATGTAAGCGTAGAATTATACGTATCATGCAATTTGAGAAGTTATATGTAATTACAGCACCCTTGCGCTGTTGCAAAATTTTGGGTGCGCCACTGCTAATATTCATCTATGAGCCAAAATGCTAAATTTCAACAAATTTATATAAAGTTGTATATGCATTGGCGCCCCATGGTGGCAAAACGATGGAACTACTGGAGTATGTCCGGTACGAAAAAAAGTCAAAGTGGCTCCCTGACGAAATTTTGTATGTGCGCCGTTAGAGGCCGCCTGGTCTTAAAAATCCCATTTTTAGTGAGAAACATACTGGCACCCAAACGTGGGTGCCACATTGTAAAATTGGGTGCCATATTTTCAAGAAGTATACAGTTTGGGTGTCACTCTTACCAATTATATATATATATATATATATATATATATATATATATATATATATATATATATATAGTAGGTGTCACAGGCCGTTTAGGCCCATAGCTGTACGATCTTCCTTCATTCTTTGCGGTCCCTGGCTGTGGTTTTCCAGTTTCTTATTTCTTTTTCTTCTAGTTCTCTTTCTACTGCCCCCAACCATCTATTTCGTGGCCGTCCTCTTTTTCGTTTTCCCTCAATGTTGATTTTAAGCACTGCCTTTGTCAATCGCTTATTATCTAGTCTCTCCACATGACCTAGCCATCTAACACGTTGCGCTGTCACAAAATCTGTTATTGGCTTTTCTCCATATAATTGTTTTAACTCGTTGTTTTTTCTTCTTTCCCATCCTTCTGCTACCTTTTTGCCTCCATAAATTCTTCTCAGAATCTTCCTTTCCCATATTTCAATTCTTTCCCTATCTGTTTTGTTCATTACCCATGTCTCTCACTCGTAGGTCACCGTTGGCCTCAGCGCCGTTTTATACACTCTCACTTTGATATTACGTGACACACTTTTAGATTTAAATATTGCACTTAGTGCTCCTGCGCACATGTTCCCTTTCACTAGCCTGTTTTCAATTTCTTTGCTGTTGTTTACATTTTCTGTAATTAGGACCCCTAAGTAGGTGAAGCTTTGGACTCTATCCACTTTCAGTTTCCTGTTATTGTATAGGGTGATTTCTATTTCCGGTGTTGTTTCTGTATTTTTTCCCATTATCATGTACTTTGTCTTCTGTTCGTTTATTCTCAAACCGACTTTCCTTGCTTCTCTTTCCAGGTTCATAGTTACTTTCCTTAGCTCCTTTTGAGTTCTTGCTAAAATTGTAATGTCATCAGCATATGCTAGACACTGGTGACTTTTATTTGATATCATTCCTGATCTATTTATGCAACTCTCTCTTATTATTTTTTCTAATGCTAGGTTAAAGAGTAGCGTGGATAAAGGGTCCCCTTGTCTTAGACCTTTTTTGGCATTAAACGACTCTGCGAATATTCCATTTACTCTCACTCTATTTTAACAGCCACTTAGGGTTAACTTTACTAACTCAATTATTATATCTGATATCCCTAATTCTTTTAACGCTTCGAGTAGTTGCGGTCTGCTAACTGTGTCGTAGGCGCTATTAAAAACGATAAACAGCGCATGAATTTCGATATTATACTCATAGCATGTAGATTGTACCTCTTTCAGGATGAAGATTTGATCGGTAACTGACCAGTTTTTCCTGAACCCGCACTGGTACTCTCTTATAATCTTTTCTGCAAAAACTTGAAGTCTGTTTCTGACCGCAACAGCTAGTACTTTGCAGCAGTGCTATGCCCCTATAATTTTTACATATTGTTGTTTCTCCTTTCTTGTGTAGCTGAATCAAGACTGCCTCATTCCATCGATTTGGCATCACTCCTTGTCTCCATACCTCCCTAACTAGCTCGTACACTTGTTCATTTATTACCTTCCCACCATACTTAACCAGTTCTCCTGCAATTCCGTTCCCTCCCGTTTTTCAAGATTTTTAATATCCTTTGAGGATTTCTACTCTTGTCGGTTCTTCCGTTGCATCTACATCGCCTGTCTCAACTTCGTCTTCTGGATTATCCTCCCTTTCCTCTATATCTTCATTTAGTGTTTCTTAGAAATGCTCTTTCCATCTTTTTATCATCTCTGTTTCTTCCCCTATTAAATTGCCCTTTTTGTCTTTGCAGAATAACTGTGTCTGTCGATATCCTCTCTTTGTATTCTTGATTTCTTGATAAAAGTTCTTTATTTCTTTGTTTTTATATTTGTCTTCTAGTTTTTGGAACTTGAGTGTTTGAAAAGCTCTTTTTTCTTTTCTATAAACTTTTTTTGTTTGACGCTTTTGTCTTTGGTAGTTTTCTTCGTCCTCTAGTGATCCAGATTGTAGCAGCTTCCCTCTCATTTTTTGTCTTTTATCTCGTGCTATTCGGCGTTTTTCAATAAACCAACTCTCTTGTCTCTTCCTTCTCTTCTTCCCTACAACTTCGTTTGCCGCAATTTCTATTATTTTCTCTAGGATTTCCCATATTTCATTAATTACAGCTTGTTTCTGTCCTTTCTCATATTGTTCTTCAATTCTGCATTGATATCTAGCACTCGTTTCATGTTCAAGCAATTTTTCAACATTATATTTTTGACAGTCTCTTTTACTTTTATTTGTCATCTGCTTTTCATATCTAATTATTGTCCTTACCAGAAAATGGTCGGATCCCATCTCCGCTCCTCTCACTGACCTAACGTTTTTCACTTGACTTGCAAATTTTTCCTGAATAATTAAGTGATCTATCTGATTTATGGTGTTGTTGTTTGGCGCTTTCCATGTTCCTTTGTATATTTCCTTTCGTTGAAAATGTGTGCTTACTATGCAACAGTTCTTCCCTGCGGCAAACCCTATCAGTTTTCGCCCGTTCTCGTTCGATTCTTCGTGTTTGCTGAATCTACCGATTGTGGGGTAGTATACCTCTTTTTTACCTAGATTTGCATTACAATCTCCCATTGTTATTATAATTTCGTTGCTCGGTAGCTGGTCGTAGAAGTTATCGAGGTCTTCGTAATGTTCTTTTTTTTCTTCTTCTTCCTTTTCTTCGGTAGGGGGGTGTATATTAATAAAGTTGACATTCCTGTGTTTTCCTTTAATCTTAAGATGGCACATTCTGTCCGACAAGGGGGTGAAATTTAACACTGTCCCCTTTATTTTTTTGCTTACTAGAAAACCGGTTCCAAATCTTCTCGTTTGTTTGCCACTGTTAAAGAATATGTATTCTTCTAATTCTAGTTGTATGTTTCCACTTTGTTTTGTTTCCTGTAGAGCTAGTATATCTAGTTTATATTTTTGTGCTTCGTTTTCTAAATCCTTTAACGCTCCCGGGTAAAACGTTCCCAACACGTTCCATGTTCCTATTATCAAGTCTGGAGATTTCGTAGAAATTATTGCTCTATTTGCAAAAATTCCTACTTCCTTTATTTTTGATACCCAATTAGTTTTTATTTTTATCGGTTGCAGGATATTAATCCCTTGTTTACATACACAAAAGTAGGCTGGTAACTAAATCATAACTGATCTGTACGGTAATAGTCCATTACCGTACATGGCAACCATAACCATACAGCAACCGATAAACTATTGAACAAATCACGGATGTTATGAATCATAACAGCCTCAGATGTTTTAAAATCCTCGCTCTGCGAGCTCGGATTTCAATACAACATCTGCGGCAGTTATGATACTCATAACATTCCTAGATATGTTAATAGCTATTTCACTCTTTCCTATCGCTTGTAAGCTTTTAAGTTGTTCTTTTGTATATTTTAGCTTTGTTATGGTTCTGGTTTATTTTGGTAATCGTACTTTTTCCTCTAGGTTTGCTAGTTTTGTGTACAATGCTCTCCTTTCCTTGTTGATCTCCTCTTCTTTGTTTCTTAATTCCTCTATCAACCTACGCATTTCTGTTTGTGTCTCGGATTGTATCTGTTGAATTTCCTGCATTTGTAGTTGTAACAACTGTCTTATATTATTTATAGCTTCCATTTTCGTCATTTAAACGCATCTACGTGTGTAGGCCGCTTTAGTTTGGTTATGTTGTTCTGTAAATTCACGAAGGTCGTTGCACCGCTTTGTTATCTATCAGCTGTGTACATAACCTTCGCGAATTGTTTGTTGTTTATTTTGCTCTTGCTTGTGTTTGCCGGTGTTTGCGAGGCTTAGATTTTTACGTCCACTTTTTTCTCTGCACTTGATTTCATTAATTATTCACCTTTTCTTATCACTTCTTTTTAAATCACTGTAAAAGATTAACTTTTACCACTCCGCTTCGTGACACGCCCGCAGCCCGGTAACGCGTCGCCGAAACCCTCAAAGGTATGGGAGTGCCAAATGCTTAATCGAGTCAAGGAAACGTCAACACTTACCCTGGAAATCTTACAAAACAGGCTAAAAGGCGACGGCTTGATACGCTCAAGAAGATGGGCGTGGTCCTAGAAACGGTACACCACACGGCAAGCGTATTGGTATACATATAGGGTGTTGCAAAAGAATTGGGCGCCACGAGATTAAAACTGGAAACTCACGCTTAACAGAACCTCAAAAGCTAAACGGGGTAGGAAACAAGTGCACGGCCTCACGACTCCCGACGCTGCGGCGGCAAGCGTCCCCAACTTACCTGTAACGCTTAAACAGTCAGACTGCGCCGTACATTTATTTTTACACAGTATGTAACATAACCTGAAAATAAGCATGCACAAACTCGTAGGAAATTTTTACGCATCGTTCAATAATCCTTTCTATTGGTTAAGCACATGTAAATCAACTGGTACTGTAATAAACACAGTAATAAATGGACTAACTCTCTAACCCAGCTGGGGGACGCTTTAATTTGGTTTACAAGCTGCCTCGATGAAGGCGGCAGTGAGTCAGCAAATAAGCACATAAATTACACGTGAACAATTGAATGAATTTGGTTTACACGTGGCCTCGGTAAAGGCGGCAGTGAGTCAGCAAATAAGCACATAAATTATACGTAAACAATTGAATGATTTTGGTTTACAAGCGGCCTCGATGAAGGCGGCAGTGAGTCAACAAATAAGCACAAAAAAGTTAATGAGTTGTTACTAACTACACACGCTAACTGATTGGTTTAGCCGGGCGATGGCGTCGTGATGGTCGGAGAAATCTCCACTGCAACGGACGGATTTCAGGCGTAAGCGTGGGCGTCGTGCGGTCCAAAAAATTCTCCCTAAATGGCAGGGTCTGGTGTAAATCTCTCGTGGGAAAACGGAACGGTAAACTGACGAAACCGAAGTATTGGTCCGCTCTGCACATTAAATCCCAAAGCTCTCGGAAAGAAAGCCCCTCGCGGCCTACGGAATGTGCAGAAACGGCGGTCATACAAACAAACCAAGACACACTGTCACTCAAAACAAACACCACTTATCACCGGCCCGTGAAGAACTCCCAGACCTTTTCGCGCCAAACGCCTCTGTGGTGCCATCACCTGTACCCTGTACCCAATCCCGACG
Source organism: Agriotes lineatus (assembly GCA_940337035.1). Classification (NCBI taxonomy): domain Eukaryota; kingdom Metazoa; phylum Arthropoda; class Insecta; order Coleoptera; family Elateridae; genus Agriotes; species Agriotes lineatus. The sequence goes on from OW679196.1 coordinate 70,191,962, forward strand.
CAGATTGCCCCGCGAGAACTCGCATGCTACAACGGTCGACGCAGCCTGCGGACGACAAAGTGCGACGGAATTAAATTCTTTTAGAAAAATATCTCGCTTGCTCTAATAGACTGCGTTTTGAAATTGATCTAACCAAGCGCGCTTAAACGTGACGAAACAAATGCAGCTGAAAGAAAACGGCTAGAGCCCAGAGCGATTTCGCTGAACCTTCTAGAAAAAAAAGTTGCTTGCGTGTCAAATCTTTCGAATTTTTAGATGCAATTAGCTAAAGTATTATACGTGAAAATATGACCGAAAATCAACCTATATACAAGCTAACTCGTAATCTTTGTACCAAATATACTCCAAATGGTCGTCTAATTATCGAATTGACCTGACAACTTTACAAATTATTTTGTTATTATTTTATTTTCATCTCATGCTTAACGTTATTAAATCAAATCTGTATTTGCCATTCCAAACATTTATTATTATTAAACTCTGAACGTAACTCCCTGATACTTGTTCCATCTCATAGTAACCTTTTTCTCTCAATTAATAACTACTGCTGCTCATCTCAAGCGCATTTATTAACGTAAAATACTGACCATCGTGCAATAAATAAAATATTGAGTTCTGTGCTCATGTTGACCTATATCATTATGTTAATTTAGACATTTACCGTGGGTACCATCTCAACATATCACATTTTAAATATAGTATTCTCTTGTGTAAACTGTAAACCTTTGTAAAAAGTGGAAACACTTGTCATTTCTTTTGCTGAAATTAGTTCACGACGATATAGTGCATTGCATTTTGTTCAATCTTTGGTAGTAATTACTTTATTATTCTTCTTCTTTATCCATTCCTATTGCCCATATGATTTCAGAGCTTCAGACCTTCATACTGTTGCATATGCTTCTACCCATTTCTTATAGAGTTCTTTTCGCTTCTTACAGGGTTCTTCCCTTTCTACTTACGAGGTCTTCTAGTTGGATGTCCCACATTATTGTTGGTCTATCACTCGGTCTTCTTCCTCCTACTTTCATCTCTGTAATTATTTGTTCATCTATACCATTTCAATTGTATGTTTTCTATGTTTTTTATTGGCTCAACGTTCATCATCCCTCTCATTGTGTTTTTGTTAATTCTACCTCTTCTAGTATGCCCCGTGGTTGTCCTCACATACTTCATTTCTGTTGCCGTTATTCTGGATCTTAAATTATTTGAAAGTGCTCAATTAGCTGCAGCATACATGAATATTGGTAAGTATATCGTATTATGTATTTGCATTTTTGTCTTTTATTAATTTCTCTCTTTCTAATTATTGTATGCTTTATCATGTAACTCATTTGGTTCGCTCTATTTATTCTGTTGATATCTCTTGTTCTGTGTTCCCATTTTTTTGTATTAACGGTGCTTAAGTAGGTGTATCTTTCCATTTCTTCAATCCTGTTACTTTACACTCTGTTACGCTCATTTTGTAGTTTCGCATGCAATATGTCAAATAATTAATTGGATTTCACTATTCTAATTTATTCCCAAATATCCAGTATTTTTACCTGACTGGTTAAACAACCCTATCAACATCTTTAACAATTTTTTAACAAGCTACAGTTATCTTTATCAATTTAAACCGCACTTTAAATTTCTCAGTTCTTCTGATGGTCCATTTTCAAATTTTTGAACTTTTGATAAGTTGAATTAGACTGTTTTTGGCAAATTTTCGGCCATTCGATGCCAGTCTTGTTTTGTGTAAGTTGGTAGTCTGCTGGGGTCTTTGCTTCGTTAAGAGCTTAATTATTGCTTGCTCCGATATGTGGAGGATGTATGAGGCATCGTAACCCTCTAGAATGTTACGGTGGCTTGTGTGTGATGCCGCATGCATTTGCTGCGTCTTTGACGGATTTGATTGGGGGCCCCGCTCTGCGTTCTGGACTGCACTATTTGGCTACTCTTCAACTTAAGGTTTGTTGACTACGGTTTCCTCCATTTAGCTCCGTAATCTACCTGGAAATTTGTATTATTTTAACCTTTTTATTTTACCGTGTGAAATTACCTTACTGCATGGGACCACTTTCGTTATTTGGGATCATTTGTTCTGCATGGGTCCATGATGTGCACGTACGAGCTTGCGTGCTGGCTGTACCGATGGCTGTTGGCTGCTAATCCCCCATGGCATCTCTGTTCCGCGGACGAGAAGCTCCCGCAGCTGCAAACCTCCTTCAGGCCGCGCTTCTGGCCCCAGCATGGCTGTTGAATTCACCCGCCCCGCATCTTGTGCATCGCATCTGGAAGGTTTTATATAGTAGTTTAACCCTGTTTAGTTTTGAAGTTGACCTATGATTGAATTTGATATGATAGCTTTTTGTGTATAACGTTTTTAGTGCTTTATCTGCGTAATTATGCTTTTGAGTAATTGATGTACTTACCTGCCACTCTAGATTGCTTTAATATGTTGTACAGCAAGTTTAACAATTACGTACTCGTAACGACCTAGAGCGTTGACCTCGTTAATTTTGCAATACGTTTCGTGTCAATTTTTGTGTTTTGACCACGCCACCGGTAGCGGTATTTTTGCTGTGTTTAATTTAGTTGCCTGCGTCTAAAATCAGTTTCAAGATTAGGGTTTAGGATGACCGCAAGTGAATGACTTGAAGCTTCTCAGAACGCAATATGAATATCTTATAAGTCCTAACACCCCTTGTGAGATCTCATAAACTGCAAGTACCGCCCCGTCTAAATTTTGTTTACGGTAAAGTCAATTAACTAAGTCAACTCTCGGGGCTGGACGTTGGATTTTCTTTAAACTTGCGCTATTCGCACCCCAAGTCCCATATTAGATCGCACTCTGCTTAACGGAGTGCATTCGAATATTTACAGCCTTTTGATTTTGATCTTAGATTAATTTAATCAAGCCACGTGTTATGCCGATCTCCGCTTCACGGTGACCGCTACTGTATAGAGAGTCAGACACGCTTCTGCGTTTAGTATTTACTTTAATATTTGGACGCTTAACTAGGTGTTTACGTAGCATCCAACGCCCGTCTGGCAATTTTTGAATTACGCAGCACTACTTTTTTATATAGTTCGAACTTGTGATATTGATATGTGATTGGATAACCACTCTGTGATATATTTATGTTTGCTGATTTGGTCTATATGTATATTGTTGGTATGTGTCTTCCATACGTTGTTTATGGTTGAGCACTATAGAGCCAGAAATAAATCTCGTTACTAGTTATTGGTTATGGTATTATTTTGATTGGCTTGGTATATCTATAACCTTAGGCAGGTCCGACCCAAGGATTTGTCTACGTCGAGGACCTAGCGCCCTCTCCCTTAGTTTATTTTGCAGCTTTGCTGGAACTCCAACCCTCTCGACAAGTTAGCCAACCTAGGCTGATATTTACCAGCTGGCAAAATACCTAATACAACTTTCCCTAACAGGTAAGGGCCGCCCTTCTCCATCCTTCGTTACAACTCTTATTTTCTCTATTGGTGTTTAGTTTATTACTTATCTCATAACTATTTTTCTGCACGTTAATCTTTATATTTACTCTTTCCATTATTATTATATCGTCCGCATAAGTTAACTAATATAGATATACTGGTTCCAGTCGCCTAATTCCAATTCTAATTGCATTTAATTTATTGCTACGTCGTGTTACTACCTCATTGATAGCCATTATGAATACTAGTGGGTTAAGGCTATGACTATTTATTATAATGACATTTAAAAGCTGATCGTTGTTTCTGAGTTGTTAACTTTAGATTATATCGTGCCACCAAGAAAAGCCTATTTATGGCAGAAACCTTTTATAGCGTACTTAGTTTAAGACATGTGACTTATTCTCAGTTAAATTTCCAAATAGCTATATTTCATCAGTTTTATCTGAAAATTTTAAAAAACAGCAAGTGTCGTACGAAATAGTAGGAGAGGTAATTGCGTTTATATTTACGCCATATTCCGCAAGTGAATAGGTAACATTCCAATAAAATGCAAATTAACGTTAACAACTATTCTTCTTTTCTTGTAGGCGCCCGTTTCCCTCCAATTCCTATATGTAATAATCGCAAAACTCAAAAGGATCATCTGACTTGATTATTTACCAACCGCCTCAATCCTTCTACGAGTTTTTTTCAATGCTTTTTCAACGCTCGTGAACTGTCAAAACGCAAAACGTTTAAATTCTGTTTTGGAACTTCTGCTTGCTGATTTTTGCAGCACTGAAATCTTTCAAATTTAAAACCTTGACTTATGTCGCACTTTATTGTAAAAAAATAACTTCCCAAATTCTTTAATTTTTGTGCATTCACTTCAATTAATTGCAGTGAAACAGAAACGAAGGATGGTTTTATTTTTAGAAAGAGCAAAAAGCTATAGTTGATTATTACAACGAAAAACTAGAAGAAAATATGTGTGACTTTTGACACATGTAACATAACCTTAACTTTATATATTACTAGAAAAATACTGGATCCCAAGTACATTCCCAAAAAAACTGTAATTTCCAGGTACACTCAGCAAATATTTTAGAAATTTGACATTGACAGTTCATGAGTTTTGTGAATGGATAATATACTTATATTGCCCCAGGAATGCCCTATTGACATTTTCTGAAAATGTAACTCAATAAGGCTTAATCTTATTTTTTGCGTTTTGGAGATTTATGTCAATTATCACCAGTAATTTCAACTACTACAAGTAATTCAAATACTTGTAAAGTAATTTAAATACTTTAGAGTAATTTAATTACTCAAAGGTAATTGAGTAATTGAATGTAGTAATTAATCAATTACTTTTTAACAAAAATGGCAGTTACAAATTACAATTACCGTATTTTCAAAAGTAATTCAGTTCTAAGATAAATGAACAAAAATAAATGTAATTACAGAGTGATTAATTACTGCCCAGCTCTGCGAATAACATATGTATTTTTTTATTTTAAAATGTCCCAACTAATATAAATAAAAACGAATTTGAAAAATTTCGATTATCCAGAATTGACGTCTACGTCCGTTCTCGACAATCTGGAAGGCCATGTCAAAAATACTCTAAAGGTAATCAAGGCCTTGAAGTACTTTCACGCCGCCGGCATTAATATAATCAGAAGTAATACTATAAGTACTTCGATATTATTTGGTTATATGTCGATAACTTGTTGCAGAATAATAAAACAGTGTCAGTTTGACAGGTTAAATAGTCCGACCGCGTCAGCGGGAGGATTATTCTGTCAAACTGACACGATTTGTTATTGTGCAGGAAGTTTGAGACGCATAACCTATTCGAAGTACGCATTGTATTCGATTTGATTATTTTTTGAGTAAATTTTAATACTAGGAAAAGATAAATATTTTATTGGCAGCTCGATTTGTTTGTATTAACCTAGCTGAAAGTCATCTCCATGAAAACGACATCAAGTTGACAAAAGTTATGTATTACGTTGCCTAGTGAAGTTACTATAGTATAATCGATTTTGTATAATCGAAATGATACAAGATAACTTAACTAAATCCAGACTTCTGATTGGTTGAAATCTTTACGAAAAAAATAATCACTTTTATGCCTAGGCATAAGAGTAACGCATTTACCTTGTCAATCAAGTCACATAGTTGTCACTTTTATGACGTTTGAAGATAATAATATATTATGTTATTAGGAGTAAAACTGATACTTTGTGTGGCGTGACATGGTGACGTCTACGTCAGTTTCCAACAATCAAGAAGGCCATGTCAAAAGTATTCGAAAGATAATCAAGTTTTGTAGTACTTTTAATCTGCCGGTGTAAAAGTAACCACTTTTATGCCTTGGCTTTTAGGACATTTAAAAATAATAGTAGATTATGTTATTAGGAGTAAAAGTGATACTTTATGTGGCGAAGCAGAAATAATTCACTTTTACTCCGAATAACAAACTCGTATACTGTTTTATCCGCAAACGTATTCAGATAAATTAAAAATTGATAAAGAATAACACTAATTATTAGCAAGTAAATGAATAAAATAATCTAATACCCAATACAATGTTTGAGTTTTGTATTTTGTGTGATTAGACACATAAGTACAGAAAAGTTGCTATTTTATCTGCTTAATCCGATAAAGTGACACTTTTACCTTGTCAATAAAGACACATAAGTTGTCACTTTTATGACGATTGCGGATAAACATTATTTTTTGAAAATTTTTCAGAGGACGTAGTGATATAAATAATAGTAGATAAGAAACAGTGTTGTTTTAGATTTTTGTTTACGTAATGTAATTACACATTGCTCTAATAATGTATCTCTAAGTGTAGTACTAAACTATATTTTTCTATAAAATTCCTCGCCATACCTCTAGGAGGTGAATTATTGTTAAAGTTCAGAAACCTATAAATTTTAAAGTAAAAAATCTACCCAACGACCAAACAAAGGATCGTAAATTCGGAACGTAGCGTATCGGCCTTGGAGGCGAAACGAAAGTTAACTAACTCAAGGGATTTGGCCAACTAGATCGCGACCAAGTTTTCCCTGGCCTGACATCCGATACATCATTTTTCATATTTGAGACTACAATCCTCTTATTATTGCCGAAGATACGTTGATAGATAACAGCCGACAACAGGTGCTTTTAAAATTCCTAGATTAATCGCAACTATGCCCAATCACGACTGCCTGATTTACGTTTGCCTTTGTTCGCAGAAGAGAGCTTTTAAAGAAAAAATAAAGCTAATCTGAATTTACGCACCACTCACATGTGACGGGCTAAATTTCGGGCTTCCTGCCAGCCACGAGCATGGTCTCGTAAAGAGGACTTTTTAGTCTTATAGGCGACTTCAAACGCTGCAAGGATCGAATTTATGGAGGCCTCAATAAAAAGGAAATTCCTTTGTGGACGCGGAAATATATTTGATTCGAGGACCTTTTCTCCGGAACGATGTTTCACTACCTACTAGATAGTCGAGAATTGTTATGGCTGGGCAGCAAATAAAAGACAAATCTTCAAGACAATAATAAAGTAAAACATATTATAAGTGAATATGCCACCGCCGAAAAACGCAGGAAATCCAATTTCACACTCGCATATTGATGATTTCCATTTCCAGAAACCAAACCGTTGCAAAAACAATTTAAGACGGATATGAGCATGTTAGGTGGCGGGTTATTTATTAGCCGAAAAGAGCCCCGATTTATTCTCTGGCTATTATTAGGAATTTACACGCTCACTGCGCCCCCTAAGTAGGCGTGATGCTGACATGCATCTAATTCTGACGCACCCTGAAACGTAATCAGCTTCCGATAAGATCTTTCTAATGATTGGCTAGTGTTTCGTAATTTATTTAAACGCGACTAATTTTGTATTCACCCCTGAAGGGTGCGCAACATTAAAATAATCATTTGAGTGCTTTTTGACTAATACCGCTTTTCGGAGTACAAGATTAAAGTCGTAATGGCACGTAAACGTTTATTCATGGAGGCCAGTAATGGGAGGATTTGTGACCTGTATTCAGATGTAATTTTTAATTGATGCTATAAAAATGGTGCCAATTTATAACAATGTGTCTATAATTTATTAGCATTTTATGGCCCTTTGATTACTTTGCCAATATAATTAATTTTTATTCAGAACTACAAAACTTTAATTAAGCTTTCCAGTAGAAACGTTGCAGAAGCCTTTCTCAAGCTCATTAACGTCTCTTTGTTTATGATTGAAGAGTAAATTAGCTTTTTACAATGTTCGATTGATTATAAATCCTTGTGTTCTAATTTTAATAAGCACGGAATCGATGTACTATGTGTTTTTGAGAGGCTATGCTAAAATCAATTAAGAAGTCAGCAACAGCATTGTCGCCTAATGGCAGAAACCGACCCTGCGATCACCTTTTAACCAATTCTAAGATATTAGCAAAGAAGATGAGAAGGTTCAAGCTCCTAATCGGTGGTTCGGCACAATGCTGGGATGGAGTGGTTTTTTGCCAACTTATTCTTAGTAATTTGCTAAAGAGGTGCTTTTAACATGTTATGGCAGTTATGTTGTACCATACGGTTATGATTTCGGCTAAAAATAAGACAGACAATAGAGATGATAACTCATTATTGCTAAGCAATTTATCAATACCTACCTTTCACGGACATTGGGAATGGGGCAGAGAACGCCGAAAATAAGGCATTTCAAATTTAATAAAGAAAAATCCGTAAAAGGCTTTACCCAGAACTTCCCTCGCCGACATTGTGACACTAAATAATTTTAAAAATCAAATTAAGTTAAGAGTAAAAATATCTCCACGTTTCTAACAAATGAAATAAATTTTCAAATAAAAAAAAACGCTACCGGTGGTCGAATTCGAACGGCAGGCGCACCGCGTATGCAGTCCCAACGATTTGTGGGATATTGCAAGAGAACGGGTTATTTCTACCTGAGCTACAGAGCACCGATCCTTCCAATCCCTGCGTTGCAGCTATATTAAGTAACGCACTAATTTGTTGCTCCTTTTTGTATCGTAGAACATTTATTCTGTATTTATCGGGGCTCATTTTTGGTAAAAATAAAGCCTGCGCTATGTTCAAATTATTACTTGTATTTATTGCTAAGTTAAATAAAAAAGAAACAAAGATTTATTTTTTAAGGTTCTCACCCTGTATATATTTGCCTGAAATGTTCTCAGTTTCATGCCAGGTAGATATATGATGTGTATGCAAAATATTGTCTTCCTCCAACAAATATTTTTTAAGTTATACCGCCAACAGGCAGACAGACAGACAGACAAACTGACGGAATTGAGAAAACCTATTTTTCGTCATCCAGGGACCCGAAACGTGAAGATCTGGAAAAATCTCGAAAGGTGATTTTTTCCCGATTACAATACTTCCTTCGTCTTTTAGACGAGGGAAGGAAAAGGATAGATATTTGCATACGCATTTTTCTAATAACTCTTAAAATCTTGTCAAACTAAGAATCCAGCTACCTCTGACTCGGCAGTCGAGTATATATTCTACTACCTTTAACGTCTATCACTAGTAAGAAGTACACAAATTGATAAATACATACAAAACAAGCGAACAACCTCGGCTTAAAAGCTTTTCTTCAGCATGAGACCTTTAATACAATTTTTCTACGACCACTACTAAAAGTAGGCCTTTTAGCGCTAGCTTTTTTCACTAAAAATGACGTTTTATAATTTAGCGTGTTAAAAGTAAAATTAGCTGTTTACTTTTAGCCCATGTGCTAAAAGTAAACAACTGGTGTTGGATTTAGAATTTCGAACTGGATGTGAGGTTGTAAAATTATTTTGGTTACTTCTTTCGTTAGAGGTAAAGTGTTTTTTTAAATAATTAAAGCATTATGTAATAAAAAAAAGTAAAATGTGTACATTTATAATTACCTTTTATAACTAACTTTTACAGCTACTAGCTGCAGAAACAGGCATCTGCGTATCAAGGCCATCTCTTTACTATGCCATAAATTATAACTGTCATAAATGCAAACCTTTGTTACATCCACATTTACTTATGGATTAATAACAGTAAATTTAAGGCCGTAGAAAAAATATTGTGTGCAAACTCGTGCATAAACGTCCACTTTTAGCACTTGTTGCACAAATAGCTATTTTGGTTGGTCACGATTGATTGAACAGTGTAAATTTTATAATGGTAGGTTCTTCCAAGGTATGCAGTGATCGTCGATCTAAACTTGACGTTTCGCGTGATCATGCTATGAGCTTCTTCAAAAGTTTTCTAAAGACTGATTTTGGTTTTGCTCCTCATTATATACAGACGAGTCGTTACGGTTGGCTGCTCATGTACATCTTGTATGTTATTGGGACTTGGTTGCTCACGTGAAACTTGTTTATGGTTTGATTGGTTTTGCAGAGCTATTTAAAGTCTACACTTTACCCTGTTCCTGTGACGTCAGAAATAACAAAACGTAGCGTTTAAATCGTATGTCTTGTATTACATTGAAATTCAAAAAGATCATTTAGATCGCAGGTAGTTGACTCTAGAACAAATTTGACAAATATACCTAACCTTTAATGTAAGGGATGCTCTAAATATCACATTATTCAAACCAAGACATTCTTGACCTATATAATCCGACGTCCCTAACGCTGCAAATAAGATTTCAGCCTTGCTCGCGTGCTTATTGGGCGTTATTTTACTGTCATTTTCGACAAATGTTACATTGCCAGTATTATAAAACAGGCCATACTTAAAACAGACATGACCAAAAACTAAAAATTTTTATAATTTCGTCTAGTTTCTTATTGTTAAGTACAGAGAGAAAATTGTTACGTCACAGCAAAAGGGGTAATGTGTAGACCTTACCTTCCATGTGTTACTAAAGGCGGTAACCGTCTCCTCGATTGAAACTGGTTAGATTTTTAACAATTTCTAGGGGTTCCCGAATAAAACAGGAAGAAAGTATTTTTTAGTCCTGACTAGTAAGTTCACGGAGTGATAACTTATTCTGTGGTCTTCTGGTCCTAATAAGTGATCTGTGAGGGCTGATTTTTGTGCGTTTCCAAGTACACACGACTTGGTGTTCTTTTATTTGCCACGAAAACAAATTGTGAAGTCGTGCTTGTAGTATATAGAGCAATGGCTGATTAAGGCAATGAGCCTACAGTTATTACAATAAGTGGTAGAGCCGTTTTTATGTAAGGTTATCATGATAGATGTCACCCATTCCTTTGACCATAAACATGTTTCCCATATAGGTCCACAAATGCGATAGATCTGTTCTCTAACACTTTCTTTAACAATGTTAATAGCTTCTGTAGAGACAATATCAACACCGACAGCCTTGTTACTGGCCATTTTGGATATTGCAGCGTCGACTTCGAGCATTATGGCGGGTTCTCGCTCAAACCTTTCAATGTTGATGCGTATAGGAGTCAACAGTGAATTCGTGTAAAGGGAAGATAAATATTGCTGCCACACTTTTATTACTCCGCTAATGTCATTTATCAGCTCTGCAGGATGTATCTTTAATAGACCAAATAAAAGATTTGAAGGTCTTGGTTATCTCCTTTATTGTTTTAAAAAGTTCACGCAATTCACCTCTTCTAGCATGCTTGTTTATGTTTTTGCAAAGCTTCTCATAAAAGCGGTTATTGCGTTTTCTACATTTTCGCTGTATTTTAGAATTTAATTCCTGATTGTGCAATCTAGTTTCTCTTAGTTTCCTTCTTTGAGACCCAGCTTGAAGGTTTTGGAGACATTTGAACCAGGCTGGTAAAAATACAGTACATTTTAACTTGTTAGAAAAATATTTGTATGCGAACTTGATCAGTAATTAGTACGCCCATATACGGAAAATCGATCTACGAAGAATTTGTCGTAAAAATGACGAAGAGATGTTAACTAATTCTATGAGTAGATTGCTCTTGTAATGACGTATACATTGGTGAAACAGGACGTTCAGTAAAACCCGCATCTCTGAGCACCAGCACTGTCTCAAGTAGGGTCTCATTCATCATCAGCCATCGCCGAAAATCCAACGCGATACCGGCAATAAGATCCTTTTTGATTAAGCTTCTATTATTTGTCAATCCCCATCCTTCTTTAACAGAAAGATTCGCTAAGCAATTAAGATTTACAAACACCCTAACAATCTCAATCGGGACGAAGGCTTTCCCCTTCCTTCTATGTTGGAAAGTGCTCAGTCCTAATCCCCGTCCACCGCCACTGAACCGCGACGGCAATTGCCTATTGAATTCTGGCCTTTCTTCTTCCAATAGTTAGAAGAGTTTCGCCTCTGGCGTGATTTCAACGTTGAATTACCGTGCTCTATTGCTCTTCTTCCAGATAAAGCCCATTACGAAGGTGGGCGAAACGTTGAGTCCTTCGACCTCCGTAATGACACTGTCCAAAGTCGTTTGTTACTTAATGTTGAACTATCGTGACTACAGAGGCACATCGAGAGCCGATGGACTGCACGTAAAGACGGCTGAAGTTTAGTACAAAAGCATAAATTCAATAATTACTTGCCAACAATATAATGTTAAGTAAGTAACGATGATTTAAATAGTAAAACTATAGGGTGCACCCGATATACAGTACTGTATCTACATTAGTATTTCTTCCACAAAAAACATAACTAACACATAATTGCAAACTGCAAAGTTTACATAAGCAAGTAAAACTCCAGAAAAAGTTTAATAATATTTCTGGACAACGTTAGTACTTCGCACAACACAATAATTATAACGTGTGATAGCAATAATAAAGGTTTGCATAAATCAGGACTAGCACTGTGACGCCCAAATCTTCAATACTGTTCGGGCACCGACAAGCAAAGCACCCAGCAGGTTTAATGTAACGGCCAATCCATACCTAGATAAGGAAAGCAACCAGCACGGGCTTTACCCAGAAGTGAGGCTACAAAACTTCAAACTCGTGACATAAAAGAAACGGCTAGCAAAATAGGAGCAAATAGCTGCAAAATTCAAACGCCAAAACGAAACAGGGAGTATGAAAGACTAAAATATTTGCCCCATAGGATGAATTAGTGCTGAAGAAAGACATCTTAACGGTTTCAGACATCTGGAACGAAAAGGTACAGTAAGTGGCTATTGAAGCGCCACAAAAAAGTTACAGAGTTTGTCTTATATACCAGCGTAACATCACCGGACAGCTTAGATTGTAATAAACATGAGTGTAACTGCACTATTTTGTGTTAAACATTATTGTAGCTTGACTCTAGACTAACGCCGTACAATTGAAATTAATAGATGTTTTTATATTTTAGCTGTTACTTATTCGACGTGTAATTTACTATGTGTTAAGCTGGAAACAGACACTGCTCCTTTCAGGAAAAACGTAACGCATTATACGAATAAATATAAGTTTCTATCCAGCTAGACCAATCCTTTTCCTGTTAAAATGCTTTCTATTCAACTTCAAGCCTTTATATCAGCAAGTAATATTATAGATCAGCAAAATGGGAACTCGTCAGAAGGGTCTATGGTATTTTATCAACAGGCCTTTATAACTATTAAATAAAAACTAGTTGTCAATCTAATTTTTATGGTTTAATATCTACATATTTTTAAATTTTATAGGTTGCCATAACATACTAGTATATTATTATATGAGCTATTATGACAGCCATTATTCACGAAGATGACAGAAGTCATCTGAGTGAATAATAGCCATAATCGCAAATGTAATACGATATTTTATCTACTCCTATACAATAGGAGTTTTGTGTTAATATTTCCGAATTATGACATTTGTGACAGCTGTTAACTTCAAAAGTCATTTAATAATAAGAATAAATTTTGTGATTGGCTACAACCTATTGAATAATGAAAATATAATTTTCTGATTGGTTACAACTTCCAAACTATTGAATTATGAAAATAGAATTTTATGATTGGCTGCAAACCGTAAATTATGAATCGTAATTCATGCCATTATACAGTAGGGGTAGATAAATATTTTAACTACAGGGTCGATTTCAACTGGAATGCGATTTTAAAATTTTTACTCGAGGATGGGTGAGCGTCTTTCTATTTATTTGATTTGGATAAAACAAGCAAAATCATTCTTAAAATGAAGTAAAGTAACCTTCTATCAAAACTTCTCAAAGAAACACTGAGTTTGGTTGACTACAGGCAACACCGTATATTTTTTGCATAGTGACCATAAAAGGTGTTTACGAAAAATGGTAAAGAAAATACATTTTTTTTTTATATTTTATTGACATTTTGAATTGTCAATTTGACAGTTGTAAATTCTGAAATGCTTGTCGACCAAATTTCGAGATACTAGGGATCACTATGCAAAAATGCCTTATGCAACACGTATGCAAGCAACCTTTTTACTAATTGGCTTGATAAACTATGGATTTGCCTTCGTTAATCAAACTGAAAATTCGTAACTAGTACAATATACCATTTTCTGCGGTTGTGTCAAACTGACAACTTCTTGCGTAGTTTCTAGTGTCAAAACTGACGTTTAGCGAGCGAATTGCGTCTTTTTCGCAGTTTGGCATTGGTGACGTGTTTTAATACTATATTAAAGCACGCTTTGTAGTACATTTGAATGTCAACGTAACCTAGAATATGACAATGTGAAGAAAAAGTGTCACCGAACTAAGTTTTTATATTTATTACCATCGTAGAAAAAATTGCGTATGATACATGTGTATAAGTGCCATTAAAGCACTAGCGTTGTTAAACGTACTATGCTTCGGGTCGTGCTCTTAAGCTCATCGCAAGTGCTTTGAAGGCTTACTTATATACTAGTATCATAATATACCATTAAAGATGGGTTTATTGAGATTGCTATGTTAATCAGAACATACATTGATTATGATTTTATTTCGTTGATTGAAATATGTAACTACGGCGGTTCTAGTTCTTCTTGTTCATCTGGGGAGCGGTGATTCCTAAATCGGTGTTGGAAAGCGCTTGAAGAAGCGCTTAACCGAAGTGCGTGGCCTAGAAAGAGAAGCAGAAATATCCGAGGGGCTGATTCTGGCTGAACATGGCCGTACGAATTTCTGGAGGATGCGTAGTTCCGGGCGAGGAAAAGGTGCGACCTGGATTTGGCTGCAAGCTGCCAGCTAACGAAGAGGTTCGACCGTCGCGGGTGCTATAGGTTCGTAGTGTGGGGCGAACGAGATATTCCAGCTGGACAGAGCTGTTGTGAAGGCGAAGCTTGATTCGGCTTCCCCGTTAAGAAGTAGATTCGGGGTGAATACAAGAGGTGCGTCCGCGAAACATGCTGTGCTTCTGGCGAATGGAGATTCGGCCACAGAGATTGAATGTCAAAGCTTTAGACGAACATAGATAGTTAAAATTTGTATCAAATAGAATTTCTTACATTGAAGTCTGATATTGTCCAAATATTTTCGATAAGGAAAGCTAGAAAAAATGTTGGCTTTGGCAAGAGGGGTGGGGGGTAATTCTTAATATTCATCGACAGTAATTTTGTCGATCTACTTGTGATTTTATTAAACAACACATTTTAAATGGAACACTTGAGGATTATTATTAAGATCATATTTATAGGGTTCAATTGAAATAATACGTTAATCGAAGGTATATTATCAAGATACTAATAAAGAACTACAAAATTTTATGTCAAAAGCTACCGACATACTTGTAAAATTGTGTCCCCGTCTTAAAGCAAATTGTCAGTTAAAATTTACCAAGGGCAGCGATAATTACCAGTAATAATTTTGACAAATAACAACCCAAAAGTGCGTTGTCTAAAAATAACCCTCGGCTGCGCCTCGGATTATTCCATAAAGGTAACGCACTTGAGCGATATTATTTTTCAAATCTATAAGGTTTTATCACTGACCGCGGTGTATTCGGGATGATAAGATCTTAAATAAATTAATAATTGTTGCCGAAGCGAGAAGCCATTTTTCTGACAAATTCATCTGACATTTCATTATTTACTTGTAATATGATACTATTGCATCTTAATTAGGTAGTAGTGAGATCTGATTTGCCAAACTGACACATGTGATCGATAATAACCAAATTGGGTTGATTGGCCTATAATATATGTAAAAATCTGGTGTTACACTCACATAACTTCCTTTTACAGTGATCTTATAATTAGCCAAACATTTTATCTTTCATTTTTAAGCATTTGTCAAAATTTTCAAAAATTACAAATTCTACAAAAACGGTACAAAATAGAGCGATAGTTGAGGAGACAAATTTTCTCTAAAATTTTAAGTTGGATTCAAAAATGTAATAATACACCGGGTGTTCTATTTAAAATAGGAGTTAATAAAACAAAAGAAACCCATTTTGGAAGTATTCAACTGGAAAATCGCCTACCTCACATCAACACACATTAAAAATTTAATCAAAATGTAAAGTTTGAAAAAAATCGTTAGAGCCGTTTTTGTAACAATAGAAAAAAACTGAAAAATGTCAAGAGTAAACAGCTACTTCCGGTTATGCGATTTTCTTCAAAAGCTTGCTGTCTCATCTACATAGTACAAAAAACTTATATATAAAGTTACACCGTCATACCTCTTTTCGTTTTTGAGATATTCTGTACACAGACAGACAGACACACACACAGACGCACAGACAAACAGACCAATGCACAAAAACATGTTTTTTTGGGTTCAGGGGACTCGAAAACGTGAAGATCTGTTGAAAACTCAATTTAGAATTTTTCGGGTGAATCCAATACTTTCTTTACAGTAAAAGGAAGTAAAAACTTATAGAAGGAAACCTATATCTGAAAAACCATTTTTAAATGGGCGTAGCATTGTCACCATTAATTTTAAGTAGGTGTTAAAAATATTTGTTTTATGCAAGCAGAATCGTGGGCTTTTATCCCAAATATTTTTAAAAGACTATGTAGACATATGCGAAATATATATTTTGGTATATTTTTAACGTAACAAATTAAGTAAATAAAACTTGTGTATTATGTTCAGTAATAAATTGTATGAACACGTTACATGTGACTATTATTTTTTAATCTACGAGGGAATTGATGGTAATTGAATGTTTTTAATTCCGAATTTTCTAAATGATAATGGTGAGCAATTCCTGTTAGAAGGTCGGCTATTCCCCTGTGGGCAACGTGAAAAGTAAAACCAGCTGTCTTACCTTTCTACAACACGCATGCTTTTTGCCATTAAGGCGGTACTTGACGGCCCAATAAATACGTTCCAAATAGCTTTATAAAGCGATTAATCATTTTTTGTGACAAACACACAAATTTAATAAAGCTGCAGGTTCTCTCTTAAAAATTTGACAATTTCACATATAAATGGGATACTTTTCTGATAGATATGTCTAGTTTATCATTTATGATATTTAAACTCTCCGGGGACCGTTCTCGGGGTGTTCGGCTATCTAAATGGTCCATTATCAGCATTTTAGCGGCTGGGGACAAACATTTACTATCGGCGAAGGAAACTTAAGTAGTACTTGATAGGACATTTTAAAAGATAAAAGCTTCCCAAAAGGGGGATCTATTTTCTGTCAGAAAATACGGTTGAAGTGCTAAAGACAAATTCGCTTATGACAGAATTTGCATCTTCAGCTACTTACGTGATTTACTTCCCTGATTTTGATTAATGACAACATTTGAATAAAGCAACATAAGCCGATTGCTCTGCTTTAATTTAGCAGCGCTGCTCGGTTTCTTACCAACTATTGCCGTAGTAGTAGTAACGAGCTTATTAACTGGTATTTACTGGTTTTGTATACTTTTATTGTCCCGGAACTTCGTTTAATTACACTCTTTACCAAGCTATGTACATTGCTTACGACTTTAAATTGTTGTTTAAGAAATAATGTAAGGCTTAAGTAGTTCATAAAGGTAAACGTGGAAATTGCTATAGTTCGCTACAATGGCATTAGAAACGAATATAATGTGCTTGGAATGCTATAAATTAGAACAGTTAAATACATTATTGTTGATTTATAGCATCTACTGTCAATAATTTCGAATTAAATTTAACAACTCGAGAACAAACACCAAAAGTATACGCGTACATACTTCCTTAATTAAAATAGCTCATAATTATAAAAAAATAGGATTTAAAGTCCACACTCTTACTAAATAAAAAGCGATGGCAAACTGTATTATTATAATAATAATGGTGAGGCACTAACACCCCATGAAGGAGCTTGGCCTACTTTCGGGTTGCTATTTGTCAAAATTATTACGGATAATTATCGCTGCCCTTGGTAAATTTTAACTAACAGTTTGCTTTAAGACGGGGAAAAATTTACAAGTATGTCGGTAGCTTTTGACATAAAATTTTGTAGTTCTTTATTAGTATCTTGATAATATACCTTCGATTAACGTATTATTTCAATTGACCCCTATAAATATGAGCTTAATAATAGTCCTGAAGTGTTCCATTTAAAATGTGTTGTTTAATAAAATCACAAGTAGATCGACAAAATTACTGTAGATGAATATTAAGAATCCCCCTCCCCCCCTCTTGCCAAAGACAGCATTTGTTTCTAGCTTTTCTTATCGAAAATATGTGGACAATATCAGACTTCAATGTAAGAAATTCTATTTGATACAAATTTTAACTATTTTATTGTAAGTGATATTCTTACACTATACATTGCGGCTATCAAAAAGTTACAATGCAAATTGTATAAGTATATGCACCGACGTCAAGTCATCTGAGAGAGAAGATTGAAGAATTCTGCTACCAACTCAAATCGGTAATAAAGGAAGAACAAACTACAAAATAGTACCTAATGGGCGATTTCAACGGTAGAAAAATTGAAATCAATGAAACGTGTAATGGAAACTATAGTATAGGTGAGACAGCAAAAGAATAATAAATTTTCTCTCAGAATATAACCCATACATGAGTAATTCGTTTTTCTAGAATCTAACAAAAAGTGAACATGGAGCAACTCACATCAACAAACACAAAATGAAATTGATCATATCCTAACAGGCGGAAAATATATTGTTAAGGACGTATCTGTTTTAAAAGTGTTAATATTGGAAATGACCATAGGATGTTATGTCTGAAAATCAAAATAACTAGAGTACGAAAGAAGACGATTGTATCTAAAGAAGACAACGCCAGTAGTATAATACCAACGCAATTGGAATCAACAGCAAAAAATTTAAATTACTAGAAAAAGAATTTGCAAACACAGAAATAAAATAAACGAAGCCATGAAGATAAATTACGTAAATGGGAATTAACTGAAGCAATTAATAGGACAATACAAAAAAAACAAAACAAAATAATATTAAAGCAAAAAAATCAGGAAATAAATGGCAGTACAAAAAAAAACGATAACAAACGAAAGAAATTTAAATACAAAATAATAAATTGTACATAGAACCTATAGAAATCGACAAATACTGCGAAGAAAGATACGAGGATGTAGAACAGGTAAAACCAATAAAAAAATAAATAAGTTAATAGAAAAAATTAAGAACAATATTTAAAACAAAACATATAAACAAACTAATGAATGAAAGAACGCAGATTATACAGAATCGAGACTGAATAATCAAAATATTAGAGAAACATTATACAAAACCTCATAAAATCAACAACACAAAATCCAAAAAAAGAAACTGGACAAAACGTTTTAAGTGTGCCAAAAGTAATAGAATAAGGATTTTAGAAATCCTTGAACGACATGCATACGAACAAATTTTCGAGTGAAACAAAAGTAACAAGCGATATGACAAAAGAAAAGCATACAATAAGTAAATTCCTTTTGTGCTAATATATGCACATGAGAAATTCCAAAGTAACAGGAAAATTCCAAATCATAGCCGTTTTATTCAGTTGGCCTGGGCAAAATAAACATTATTCAGAAGCAAAGTATCGTTCTTCTGTAATTAACACTTGAACTAAATAAAATATCAATTTTGTACCCATTAAAACTTCGTTCTAATGTAAAAATCAAGTTAAAGTTGTTATTCATATCAACTTTGACTTCAATGCTATCAGTAAGTTGTCGCGGCAGCACTCCCTGGTTATTAATCTCCAAAAGTCAGTTTTTGTATTGTTTGGGAATAAGGATGCTGTAGCTGTACTGACTGATAAGATACAAGTAGCGATTGATGATCGTCCCATTCCTATTAAAAGCGAAGCTAAAGATCTTGGTCTCATCATAGATAATACATTTCGGTATGAAATAGTATATTGTATGTTAAGAGCTGAAAGTGCATTCTTGCCGCTTGCGCATGAATATTGCTGGGTAAGGCAAAGCCGAAACCAGCAATCATGCAAAAGCGGCAAGCGCACTTTTAGCTCGAAATATACATACTATTTTTTCGACGACTGGGCATATTATTAATAAAAATATCATATTTCATTTTATTGCAAATATTAATTGACAATCAAGTTAACATTACTCGCGCAGTCTATTAGACATGTGACGCGATTATTTCGACAAATGACGGGCATTGTCAAGGAAACGTTCGGACGTAGCCACCTATTTTGTTCACGCGGACACCCAAAACGCTCGGCGAGCGGCAAAGTGATGAAAACGCACGCTCAGCGGCAAATGCCAACTTTCTGTTGTCAAATGACAGTGAGAAAAATCTACTTTCGATGTCAGTCGTCGAAAAAGCATATTACCAACTGCATTAGAAAAAGCATTCAGGAACTGAAATTAATTTATCCCCATAGACACGCTTTTTCAACTGAAACCAAGTGGATGCTTTGTAATTCACTTGTTTTTATCCAATTTTTATTGCGGTAGCGAGATCTATGGCCCTTCTATAACTCAGGATACTTCTCGTAAAATACAGAGAATTCAAAATTCCTCTTTAGGTACGTTTGATGTTTGGCAATAAAAAATACGAACGAATATCATATAAACTAAAAGACTTGCAATGGTTAAATATGCAAAATAAACGTCACTTACAGTATGCTACTCTTTGTCACAAAATTATTCAAATAAGTCAGCCAGCTTACTTATATAATAAAATAATATTTATGACAGACGTGCATACTCTAAATCTAAGATTTAAAGGAGGCATATCTCCTCCTTCACATAGCGCAGTGTTATTCGAACGGTCTTTTCAGTTTCAGATTTATAAGATCTACAATGATGTACCTACAAAATTTAGAAAACTCCATCATATCAATTTTAAAATGAATATGTACAGCTATCTACTGGGTGATTATAAGTGCTCTTCCATCAAGTCGTCTTTGAAATATTTGTTGTATGAATAATATATTGATGGCACTGTAAGTCTATGTCAAATTCGATGTTAGCAGGTTAAGTTTTGCATCAGTCTGTGTGAAAACTGACAGCAAACCTAACTTGTTAACCTCGAATTTAACATAGACTTACAGTGCCACCAACATATTATTCATACAACAAATATTTCAAAGGCAACTTGATGGAAGAGCATTTATAATCACCTGGTATATAGAATACAAATATCTAACCGTCATGTCAGCTAATAACATTAATTATTATTAAGAAGCAATTTGGAACTATCAGTAAACGTACAACATCACTTATCTATATATATTTATGTTATTTTTTTGTGTTTAATCAATTAGTTGTAAGCAATGTGTCTACATTATATATCTACGTTATTCAAGGCGCCACTGGAAGAGCAAGGGTGGGAAACCACTAATTTGAATTGGCGTCCTGTGATTTCTTCAGCCATATTATTTATTTTATGTTTTATAAATATTGTATCATGTATGTTCTATTTGTGGTTGCGGAATAAATATATTATTATTATTGAAACGTAGCACGCTTATAACGTTAACACTTTACTAAACAATAGCGTTAATAAAACGTCTTAACGTATAAAGCACTTAGATTTTCTATTGAAAAGAGAACGTTAACATATCGGTGAAAATTGTGCAATAACATGACGTTCAAAAGACGTCTACTTGGTAACCAAACGTAAAAATAGTAATTTATAATACAAGTGCGCAAAGCTAGTCTGTAGTCACCAGTGGCGCAGAGTTAAAACGCCAGTGAGCGAGCGTTTTAAGCCCCGCGAGTGACTAAAGACGCTTTACGCACTTGTATCGTACAATATTTTATCTACGATATAGTCTAGAAAACACGGTAAATATAAAAATATATTTTAAATGTAAATTAGGACTACCAGCAACCGGTCGTAATTTTGCGTTTACAATACGTTGCTACTGAAGACGTGCCCAATGAAATCATTTTAAACAAGTTGCTAGTGACGACGTGAACTGATGAAAACATGTTATTAAACAGTCGTTTTATAAACTTAAAACTGCCAACTAAAAGTCAATTTTACACAACGTTGTAGATAAACACGTTAAATAGTCGGTAATATAACGGTCTTGTTTGGTCATGTCTTCAACGTTAAAAGACCGTCATAGGCCGAAGTAGAATCAACCACGTAACGTTGAAAAACTGGTTGATTTTTGGGACACTACCACGTTAATATAGCGCTTGGTCCAAAGTTATGTTTCAACGTTACTTCGAAGTATCTCTGCACACTGGAATGAAAATATGAATTGAAGAATACAACAAATCGTTTCCATTGTACCTGGGATTTATAAATTATAAAAAAGTCTTCAATACCGTTGAAAGATCAGCAGTTGCGAAAGGTTTATGGAGCAACAAAAAGCTGCCTACATAAAACACTATTGAAGATTAAATGAAACAATGCAATAGCTACATCAAAACTGTACGAGAAAACGGTAAAATTAGAAAGACCGACCAAGGAAAGGGGCAGTTTATGATTCAAGCTGTTTCTCTTTGAATAGAAAGATGATTTAAGGTAATTGAAATGAAAATGTAGGGAGATTTACATTAATTGGCAATACATGATTAATTTGAGATACGCAGATGACATCGTGGTAGCGAACATTTTGGAAGAACTACAAGACACGATGAGGTGAGCTAAGTATCACTATGAACTCAAACAAAACAAATATAGTGCACTCAAAAGGAGACATATAACAATAGCTAGGACAGATAGTTATCACAAAAAGAGAAAACCACTTCAATGAAATAAAAAGGGGGACGGAAATGGCATGAGCTGCTTGCGGCAACCTAACACTTATACTAGAAAATCAGAATATTCCTGCGAATTTAAGAGGCTAAGTATTTAGTATACCCAGTGATTTTTAAAAAACTCAATTGCAGCCTGAATCTGTTGGCAATACTGAAATGTATTGTTCGTGGCACTGCAAATCTATGTGAAATTCGAGGTTAGCAGGTTAGGTTTTCCGTTAGTTTTGACATAGACTGACGCGAAACCTAACCTGCTAACCTCGAATTTGACATACGCAGCATAGAACTGGACTATCACAAACTAGAACGTACGCGTGATTAAGGTGACAGAACATGGAATGGTAAGATCTATGCTAAGAATAAAATAAAGGTTCTTAAAAATCTTGAATGAATAAAAAATAAAACAAAAGGTGCCAATGCAGCTCTGAAGGTAGCCCAGTTGAAATGGAAATACACCGGGCATGTTGCACCAAAAACTTCACAAATAACACAATAGAGACCATGTGTATGGCATTCACGACCTTTTCTCAACAAAACAAGCCATGATATGTTTTTATTAGGTTGCTTGCAGGTCGTTTTGCTAAAAGTCAAACTTGACAAGGCGTAAACTTCAAATACTTCACGTCAAATATTTTGCCGTTGTTGCAATTACGTTGTTTTGCAATATTATTCAAAATGCCAAAAATCATAAATGCAACCATAAAAGCAGCTATAAAAAAAGACATAACAGCTACGAGAAGCACACGAACTTGGAGAAAAAGCAAGTTATAAACAGAATCACTGATATTTTTGGGGTAAATATTTATGTGATTTTTCATCTTTTGTTAATCGCGACTTATTTAGGTTTCTGATTGGATGGTAAGAGCAATTTTGAAAGGAGGGCCTGACAATTTAAAATCTTCTATTTCTGGAAAATTATAAAAAACTGACAAATTCACAAATTATATTTTTAGAGAAGATTTGCAGCGACTGATTTGACATTATACTTCGAAAAATGAACGTTTTACGTTAGATACATTATTAGTGGAAGCGAAAGCAAATTTGGAATTTACAGGGGGAAGAACTACTTTATTCAAAATTATCAAATCAATGGGTTACAAACATAAAAAAGTCAATGGACGTAAAATGTTATGTGCAGTTTCAAAATTCTAGTGAAAAAGTGGTCTTCGTGTACCTTGACGAAACGTGGATCTATCAGAATGGTTCTTCGATTCGTCAATAGTTACATGAAACAGATTTCAAAAGTAACCCAGCCTAAATTAAAAGTGTGGGGAAACGTTTTATGGTTTTGCACGCGGGAACCAAATTTGGCTTTTTAGATGAATGTGACTTGCTACTCGACTCTGCTAACAATGAATGGAGAAATTTTTCAAAAATGGGTGGTTAACCAGCTCATTCCTGCATTGGCCAAGCTACAAGGTAAATGTGTGGTGGTGATCGCAAATGCACCGTATCATTCGGTGCAGTTGGACAAACCACCCACAGGAATGGCTGGTTAAACAAGGGTTGCAATTTGGATCGAAATTAACAAAAAAAGAGGTTGTGGGAATTAATGAAACAATTTATTAGCAGACAAACAAAAACGTTACCAGACCGACGAAACTTTGATAGAGCACGGTTATGAAGTTCTTAGGTTGCCTCCGTACCATTGTCAGTTTAACCCGATTGAAATGGCTTGGGGGCAATGTAAAGGCTTCTATAATAAGCACATAAATTCCCAGTCTTCATCTAAAGATAAAGTTTCGAATTTATGACGTGAAGCTCTATCAAAATGAACCCCCGATGTGTGGCAAAATTATTGTAATCATTGTGCAAAACTAATTTCGGAAGATTGGACAAAACATATGAGAATGTGTTCGATTGAAAATGTTCCTCCTTTCATTATTTCACTAGGAGAATCAGATTCGGCATCAGATAGTAATGAAACCTGGAAGTACTACCTGAAGAATTGACACTTCAAACTGTGTTTTAAAGAAACAATTATTAGCTTAATAAATCAGATTTTACCGAAAATTAAATACAGACACATATAATTATAATAATTTTTCATTTTAAACGTTAGAACAAATTTGTACTGTGAAGCATATTCCAATTTTATATAAACAAATCGTTGTTGCAACATGTTTTTACTAATAAATGTATTTTAAAACTTTAAGATATATTAGAAAATACTAAATCAACAACACAGTGTTTGTAAACTTCAGTAACCTTTCATAAAAAAATTATTTTAGTATATTTCCAGAACTATTTTCAGAATTCGAAAAGCAAGAAGTGATCCTAGTAAATTCTGCAAACGTAATAAAGAATTTGAAAAGAAAGATCAACGATTTGCCGGGATTTAATTATATAAAAGAGCAATTAAATGGCAACAGTGACGCTCTTTCAAAATCACAACCTGAAATTGAATATGACATAACCTATTTTTGTCATAGCTATTTATTACTAAACAGTACCAACAAAAATTACACCCTATCATAGCCTGCTCGGTTGAGAAAAGATCGTGAACGTCATATAACCACGATCGACCTAGAGGAACACCTGCTATGATCTGAACTGGATGCAGAAAGCACAACAGAAATGTATGGAAGGCGGTATTGCAATAATCTTATATCCAAAAATTGGTTTATCGCGCTAAGAAAGAAGAAGGAAAAGAAAATGGGTGGGTGTTTCTCGATACATGTCTCGATACAATCAAGTATAATTAGACGATCTGTCACGGTCTTCTAATATTCCCCCTTTTTTATCCATTGCAATGATTTTTTAAATCCGAACATATTATTTTGAAGGTCTTTATACCATAAATAATGTAAACCTAGCAAGTCTATTATACAGCAATTGCTGTATAATGCGCAACAATTAGAATTGAATAGAATTTCAAATCGATCAGTGCCTAACAGCCAAATATTTGTTTCCCTTTTACAATAAACCCGTCTATTCTAAAATATTGTTCCTTAATATAGTTACATTGAATACATTTTCCTTCAGAAAAGCTTTTACCTTTTTATTACGCATCCCACCAAATCGTATCAATATCTGTGAAAAGTAGCAGATATCTAATTCTAATTTAATTTTGTTTTTCACTTTCACTTTCACAATATCAACAGCAAAACAATGGTGCGTGCTTAATCTGTTGTATACCTACGTGTTTGCCATTTTGATGATGTACAGTGTGGAAATAAAGTAACGGATAATTTCATTAACTTTGTCAATATTAATTTTAATGAAAAAATCTTGAAAGGGTATAGTGATTTTAATTATAGGACATACACCACAACCACCTCTATGTAGCTACGTCATTTGTTTTAAAAGTTATGACGCCATCAATTTTTTTTAAAGACAAGTGGTAGCACTTTTTATGTTCCTTTCAATAATATAAAATTTTCAACGTGTTACATCTGAAAAGAATCTAGAAAAATAGTCTTAAAGTTTAAATATTGAAAACAAATGAAATGAGCAAAATAAATCTAGTTACCTACGTTTGACGGAGAGTCATTGACGGTACATTAGTTTTTATTGAAATTAAAAAACACAATTGAAAAATACAACTAGAACTCCATTCAAAGTTAATCCACTGGTAACTAGATTTGTTTTGCTTATTTCATTGGTTTTTAATATTTAAACTATAAGACCATTTTTCTCGATTTTTTTCAAATGGAACATATTGAAAATTTTATACCGTTCGAAATGGGATAAAAAGTACTACCGAAATCAATAATGAAAAAAGGTAGGTTGTTATTTAAAAAAGTCTATGACGTCATACCATGAAAAACAAATTACATAAGAAACTGAAAATCAGCTGAAAATACTCCCTATGGTCAAAATCGCTACAACCGAGATTTTTTCATAAAAATTAATATCAACGAAGTTAATGAATTTATCCGTTACTTTATTTCCACACTGTAGATTGTTGCAAAGCTGGGTTTCCTGCGATACGTATGGCAACGAACTTTATCGTCATGCTTCCTTAATATTTCGTCAACGATATGTCATTTTCAATTTTTGTATTCAGCACTAACTGTAAAAATTATAATTTAAACCCATCTGAAGAATATCGTGTTGCTTTACTAACTGAATAGTTGGGTGATATATGCTTGCCCTTAAGTATGCTGTGAAAGCAAAAGTTATTCGCGGTAATAATAATCTTTTCAGAAGAAAAAGAAGGAGAACTTTTCAACACTTCACATTACATGTTATTGTGTTAATTGGTAACTTTTGACTATCCCAATAACAAACTCTTGCTGCAAATATTGCTTCCGTTCTTGCATTCCAAACTATAAACTACTAGTTCCAGATTCTCAAAGTTTTTTCAACAGTTTTTATATTATTATCTTGCGATCTTTTCTGCACCACCTTTGGCAAATATAAATGTCAGCTGCAACCCATTGAAACTATACTGGCATTGTTTCATATTGTATTCGAAGTTGATTAATGTTTTGATTTTATGAAAGAAATCATTGAATACTATCTAAAGCCAATACTATGTAAAAATCTATACGGCTTTTTTTGACAATACAGATCATACACATAGTAGCGCCCTCCCATATTTTTCTCTCTTTTTTGAATCGAGATGTTTCCTTTTTCTACCTTAAAAGTTTTGTCGACTGTTCTACTTTGAAAAGTGGCCCAGTTTTTTCACTGATCTGCGTTAATAGTAATATGGTTCTCACTTTCTCTTCCTTTGTTTAAAAATAACTATGAAAGTTTAAGGCAAACTAATGTATATTCAAAATAAATCGTCTTTTAGTGATGTAGTACCTTCCAGGTTCACCTAAAAAGGCACAAAAATATAAGAAACATTCAGTCATGGTTGTAAATAAACTTCGTTTCCCTGACAGCCCGAAAACCTTACCAATAAAAGACAAAGTTTAGGAGCATTTCCAGAACACACTACTTACACAACCACCAATCCACATTTGATGGTAAAAAGAAAAGAAACCGCCTGAAACAGCCACAGAAATACATATGTTAAACTTGGGTACCAAGTTCAGTCTTCATTGTTAAATCGTTGGCCCTTAAACATCCTCCAATTGTTTTTGACCAATCCTAAGCCTGGATAAAGTTTGAAGGAAGGCAACTACAAGTTTCAGTAGGAGACGAGTAATAAAATATTTAAATTCAATTATCTTAGAAACGGTTGCTCGGAGCGGCACCTATCAAGTATACCTTTTTTTGGACAAAAAATGAAAAAAAAATAAGAACATTTTGTTGGAAATTTAATACAACCAGGCACAAAAAGGTTATAAACTTTTAGATGTATACGAAATGCTACTGGTGGTGCCCTCTGCAATGTACATCAAAAGTGTGATCAAATCTGATTTTCTCATCCAAAAAAAAAAACAAATTTTGTGTAAATTCTGCCATTATTAAAATAAATGTTTGAAAAGGTAGAAAAACGTAATAACTTTAAAGCTCTGCATTTTGAAAACTATCAACCTTTGGACTAAGATAAGTTGGGCTATATCGTCATAATTTAACCTCACGAATTTGTACCTCGTTTTGTACGGACTTTTAGAGACATCTTGTATAGAGAAGCGATTTTTGTGCCCAATTTGGAGAGATAGAATTAAATATTGCTTCTGGTGCTGTGTGATAAATTTTTTCGAATACTCGATTAAATGTGGATAAAATTCGCGAAATCTTCAAAAGTTTACTCTAGCCTCTCTGTGTTGGATATGCAATTGCCGAAATTAGACTGGTTAAACCAGAATTAGGTACTATTTCAGAAGCAACGTTGACCTATGACCACCTGTCGAACTCGGTATGCACCGGAAGTCTTCCCTCGCACTGGTTTGACACTTTTCGGGATTATTTCAGGCCATTTTGTTATTTTTCCCTCTTTGACTCAGTTGTCACCTTTTAAAGCCTGGTTATTTTGGGAGCCATCGTCAGAAGATCTGCAAGTAATCAGTTCTGGGGCTGTTCATTGCGTATTATCTTCGTACTGTTTCATTATCCCACTTGGAGAAAGGTCCGCATCTCCGCAGCCTTTTCTGGACACTTTACGGTGGCCTGACCTCTTTTGACAATTTTAGCTTCGTTCTCCGCTATTGCATAATGAAGAGCATTATGAAGAGATTATTTCAGCTATTTACTCATTATCACTCATTTTATTCATTTCTGCCAGCAGAGCTATGTACATACATAAACAACTTCACATTTAAAATAAATAAAATCCATATAAAACATAGATTAAAATCAACGTCACATTTCAACAATATAAAAACATTAAAAAATTATAACACTAAAAATACAATAATAACAGGTACCCTTTACACCTTAGAATCTATTTAAATACCTACCATTGCAAGAAAAATTAATTTATCAAGGGCACATGCACGGAAGTTTTCACAAGCCTAAAATATAACACGTAACACCAATATGTTCGTTGGTGCATGGAAAGACATTAATATAATTAAATGAGTATCGAAGACGAGGAAACTTTGTTGTAATTGTTAACATTTTCAAACTCCCATTTTCGCTAGCTTGATTGTTATTGTAGAGCTCAACATTACAATCAAATTTCGCGAAACTAATTGGACACTTAGTGCAGAATACATTTATTAAAGTTTTTTACTTCACCCCATTGGTTAATCTCTTCTGCAAACTAAAATCGTGTACCGCTGGTCAATTATCTCTAATATGGCCGATGCTCGATTTTTAAAGAAATCCAAATCTTTCGAAGAAACTGTAGAAATTAGTTCAAACACAGCAAACAATTGACATTATTTATTTACACGTAAGTGACGGATTCACAAAAAAAAATACAAAACACCTCAGAAAAACAAAACCCAAAAATAGACTCAAAAGGGACAAAGGTTTCTCGTTGAAAATTCTAGAAAGGGTCCCCGAAGAAGTCCGCGTAGGTTTTATTTATAATCTTGTAAAAACCAAAGAGGCCACAGCGTGGCATTGGTCGAAATTAAAGTAAGTTTTATAACAATTGAAAACTGAGGCTTGCGACAAATTGAACAATTGCTTGTCGCTAGTTTGATAAAATACATTAATTAAATACACAAACTCCTTACGTCCAAACTTAAAACTAATTGCACCATTGTCTTTAGCGCGTATCGAAGCACACGTATACCAAATTTTACAACTCTCCGAACTCTTGCCATGCTCAACTGTTTTTATCGCGAATAGGGGTATGCCCTTCACCAAACACAGATGTGCTGCCGAAACAGTGTTCCCACAATCTTGCTGTACTTATCTGACAGGGGGCAATCCTATTCCCGAAGGTTAGTACACAGCCAAATGTGACAGTGAGACCTGCACTCTCGCCTCAAGTCATCCTCCATCTACTGTCACAGCTGTTAAACGGTTTCCATAAACATCTCTTTCAGGTATGTGTCTGCTTTATAGCTTGTACGGGTCTTTTCATAAAGTATATTTGTTATCTAATTTGGCTCTTAACGGCTCTAACTTTACTGGTACATAACGTCGTAGCTTTCCTGAGTACAGTACTCAATTTTCTGTGTCTGCAGACCGTTAATTACGGACACACATGATTCTCGGAAACATGGCTCGAATTCTACAGTTGTGGCCCCAATCTTGAGTTGTCAGCGATTTCGACCTCCAATAGACTCAGGCTAGCCCTGATATCCGCTTTCAGTGTACTATGACGGCCCTATCTACTCTCCAGTGTTCGAGTGTATTGTTTCTGGTGTTATGACCTGGTTTTACACACTTTCATTTAAACATAACTACACTTGAATATTTAGTTTTATCATCATTTCGTATTCTGTGCTCACTAAAACTAATATGAGTCCCTAATCGTTTGCTGGGTCTTTGTGTGGAAAAATGTCCGATTCCGAAATGTATTTAGCTTGGTTTTGGCAAACTGAACCTCACATTTTTCCGGTAAATCATGAAAATGACTCGAATCGCAATTGGTGTTATATGAAATGCACTTTGCACGTGTGCTTGTCTTAAATTATTATGATTTACTTGAGTACTATTTACAAGAATCTCCTAAATCTTACTTTCGAAACAAATTTATACCCTAAATGTGACTATTTACAATGATCGATAAAACCTACGGCAAGAAAATCTATTTGTGTTGCTGATGTTCATTTGAGCCAATGGTCTTTGTTAATTAATCATTTCCTTTCATTGCAAAATTGTGGAACTTATAGCAATATATAGTGCAGATAAACATAAAATTACAGGAATTTTTGTTATTTATTTATTTATATATGGGAAATGTTATCTGGTTCAGGAATTTACAGCAAAATCACAAGTCTTTTGGTTTGAACCATCTTAAACTCAGCATCTAACTAACACAACTTTGTTACACCACAAGACAATTCCTCAACCACAATGTTTTGTTTTCGTAAACATTTATTGTATATTTATTTGTACATAATTATTCGCACAGAAATTCCACATCTTTCAATTTCTCAGAATGTCTAAAAGAACTTTATTTACAAAAATCATTTCTATATATTTCGAATTACTGGGGTTACTGACAACTATAATACTAAAACAAGGTTGAAATACCTTTTTGAAAAAATAAATTAACACATATTAGTCTTATTCTGCTAATTTTACAAGTCATCTAATTCAAAAAGTAGTAGAACAAAACAAAGGACATCCTTTATAACTCATTAAGAGTTGATAGTCGGGCATGTTATTCTTAGCATTAGTTGAGTCCATCATTAATTATTACCATTTAAAGTATGAACCACACCTTTGAAACGCTCTGTATATAGTTACAACAGCACCCAGTGGTAAATAAATAATCTTCCGAAAATACTAATTAAAGAAGTTATTTTTCAGATTCAGTAAAATCTGCCACTATGAAATTAATTTAATTAAATGCATATGCTAATTCGAAGCTGAAGTGTAACTTATCGCTTGACAATAAACACGTAAATTAGTGTGGCCTGTATTTCTGTTTAACTTATTTTTTAGTATGCATATACTAGGTCAGACATGAGTCTAATGAAATTTCTAGGGTAGAAAGAGAAAAGTATAATCTAAAACAAAAATAATGTCTTTATAAATTACACTATAAATTTGCACAAACCAGGTTCCAGTATAAAATGGTTTCTTCTGACAACACCATCAATCAGATGCTGAATAACGACTGACATTTCAAACAGCTGAAATGTATTTACTAATAACGTTACTTTGAATACGGGATTTTACAAAAGTGTTTCCTTTTTGGCTCTTACCTGTTTTCCAAGAGGTGGTTGTTACAATTACTTTTTCCACGGTTTATACGACATGCTAAACTGCCTTAGATTTCAATTTAAAGGTGTTAACGATGGAGCAGCAGTAAAAGTGTTTGCATAAAAGCCCAGGTTATTCTGAAATTTGCGACACTTAATAAGGACAAAAATAAAAATATATGGATTGCAACTGACAGTGCGTGGGCTTTACGTTTTAACTCGTCGGCAGCAGGGCGCAGGTAGGGCATTTATTTTTATTCAATAATTGCTTAATAAAACAGCGAATTTGCAGAACGTTTAGCTTAATATTTATGGTTAATTAAAACGTACGCCAAACCAAGTACCTCAGGAAAATATTTACACAAGGACGAAAATAAACTCGCCAGATTGTGCAATCTAAACTGAGCTCAATTTGAAGAGCAACTGTTATGTACGCTTTAACGCAAACGGTTTTTAGTACTACGAATAAGAGAGACTTTTAGATAAACATTAATTACTCACTGTGGAACGAAGCGCTAGTTGAACAAGTGGATAATGTCAAAATTATCATCTCATCATTTAATCTATGGAGGATATCAATAATATTACAAGTTGTTTCCGAACGATGTAGCATAATTTTGCCCATCAAAGAGCAATTCTTTTGTAATTTGCATGAAATAATGTGCGATGCTATTCAATATATAAATGTAGAACAGGTAATCAAAAATAGCTAATTTATAGGTAATCAACAACAGAATTAGGGAAGTTCTATAATTTTTAAATACCACCTTCACTTGTACCTTATCGCGAATCAAGGAATTATTTAATTTTATTAAATTAACTCGAATACTAACCACATCGACAATATCTGCAGTAGATTAGCAACTTTACGCTACTAAACGTAAAATAAAATGTGAATGTTCTTTGTCTGCTTTTTTCAATTGTTTAATGGAAGATTTACTTACTTCTTGCACTTATGATTATTTGTTTTTTTAGATTTATTGTTGCAAGAAGGAGTGCGGTTTTAGAAAACTGCAGTCCCACATAATTTAAATTATTGTCAATCTGATAACTGTAACATTATGGCTAATCAATGACTTTTTACACAAAATAATTATCCTTTATGAAATTTGTATAACCTAAGACGAAAATAATCGTCATGTTAAGCCGCATAACCAAAATATCTAGCTTTTCCAATGGGCCAATAACTTCTGCTTAACCACAAATTATAATGGGGTATATAAAAAATAGTGCCTTATCACTATCAAAATAATTAGTACAATCAAAAGTAAAGCTAATTACAATAACTATAAAAACAGGAAATATTCAATTTACTCCTACTACATTTACAAGGTTTAAAATTCATTTAATAAAATTAATCTCTATGTGACATAAACAGACTACAACAGATAATGCAAAGGAGTGTTGTTATACTCTAAAATAGATTTACGACACGCAATGAAGCCAAAGGTGCTTCCAGTTCGCTACAGTGGGACACAGACTTGGCTCTATTCTGAAATAGTGGATGTTTCTGCCTGAATCAATGCAGCAGAAATGTATAAAGTATGTCATTATCGTTTTCAGAACGCGACTGCAATAATAATTCTCGGTAATAATATCATTGGTGCTACCTATCCCAGAAGGAAGGGAGTGTCATTGGAGTTGGTGCACCTACGTACCTACTCTGCCTCCACCTGTTAACGTTTAATTCGCTCAGGCAGTTGTGCAGAGTACAATCGAACGCATCTAATAACGTATGCTGTACACACAAGACTACAAGACAAAATATTCGGCCGTAGCTAAAGCTGATTGCTATTCCATTATCTCGGAAAAACTGTTACGGGCTACCACGACATTTACGACAACGCGCCAGCTCATAACGGTATTTACGAAAAGCCACGAAAAAGCTAGATAACTAGCGCGTACAATATCTCACAAAATCGGGAATGTAACTCGCATAGAACCGCTGCCCAGCCCATAACAAGAGTGCCGACTAGGCTGCAGTGAAGCGAGGGGTGGTCCAACACGAGATAATACAAGGGAAACGGCCTAATGAACGGTAAACAGATCTAAATAGATTAAACGCCACCACAATTCCATCACGATAAACGAGAATGCACAGGTAAACTCACTGAGGAATCGGGAAGCAAGTGAATCTACCTTTTAACTTTACACTTGGCAGAAACTCGAAAGCCAAACGGGGTAGAGTCCTGGGGCGGGTACTGATAAATTGTACTCGGGTACCGAGTACCAAGTACATGCCTTAACTGAAGAACGAGTACAGAGTACCGAGTACTATACTCATTGCACCCCCTGTCGAGTACAGTACTCCGGGTACAAGTACTAGAATTTCAAGAGTACTATTTGCAAGTACATCTTTCTTCCCCCACCACTTTTACTTAACATTGTTTTCGGTTTAGAAGAAGCAAAATAAACAAAACAGTTTATCAGTTTATTACATTCCTTTGTACAACCAACAAAAATATATGATAAGTGAGGGTTAGAGTGTTGTCAGCAATGGTGTTCCCATAGGGTATACTCCTATACGCCGTATACTCTCAAGATTTTCTGGGCATACTGCGTATACTCTCAATCAATTTTGTGAAAACTCGTTGAATGTGCTTACAAATTAGGCCTAACGTCAAGTCGAACACTATTTGAACAATTTATTGTCTGCACCAAGACTGGCAGTGTTTGTAGGATTTATCCCACCACTCTACCTTTCGAGTAGCAGTGAAGGATTTATTCCGCGACCATACGTCAAGGTTTGTCTGCTAGACCATCGATCGACACTTTCAGCTCCTCGTGGTTAAGTTAAAGAACGCAAAAAAACAGAGGGAATAAGATGCATTACGAAAAAAAATTTGTCAATACATATAATTAGGTTAACCGATTTTTTTTTCAATTTTATATAGAAAAAAATAAAATTGTTAAGCTCATTTGTTGTAATTGCCCCCCCCCCCCCCGCCGCTCAGCAACCATAGAAACAGTCATAAACACAATGGATTACCGGTAGTAAATTATACCTTCGAAAAAATTGATGGGAATATCACTGGTTGTCAGTCGCTTCATCTTCTCGTGCAAACAGACACCGGCGACACTGTCAAACACAGCTAAGTCCAGACTTGCATGGCGCACTTGCGCTTGCGCGTATGGTATTAAAGTACTCGGACAAATGTACTCATAAAAGACGCGAGTATCGGATACTTCTACCCAATGTGATGACGGGTACGAATACAGAGTACTTTATTGAAAATTGTACTGGGTACCGGGTACAGAGTACCCGAATTGTACTCAGAGTACAGTGTTTGAGTACTTGTACTCGAGTACTGCCCAGCTCTGGGCACACTGTATATTATCTTTATATGTTTTAATCCCCAACATAGGATACTATTGAACGCATGCTTGCACGTGCTGTTAAATTTTTGTAAACTTCAACAATTTGAATTAAGTGGTAACACACTATAAAACATATCATTTACTGCCTATTTCAGCAAAAGTTTCTTCAAATTAATGAAGTGTTTATTCTTACATTATTTAATTGGTTTCTTACATAGTTTGTGTTCAAATTCCCCCCTCTCCCCTACCATACATTTTGTCATTGCAATTGTTCAGTTAGAGTCAATCAAGTACATGGTACCTGGTGTTTTTTGCCATTTCTGGGACACTCTGTATAGTATTCCCTGTGTTTGCGTATATAGGTAAAACATCCTGGCTTTTATAAATTCCAATAAAATTATATTGAGAAATATCAAATTGAAAAGTATAAAATTATAAAACATGCTTGGTAGAACGTGCCTGGTAAAACAAACACAAAACAGTTTGTTAGCGAGAATAGGAGTCTACGGAAATAATCATATATTAATGTTTTTTCACTTGTATAGTGTTGCGAAATATTCATCAATTCTGTATGTAATTTCCTCTATATGCAATTGCATTCAAGAAATTTTTAATCGTAGCCAAACGTCAAAATAGGGTGCATTTTTGCAGTAAATAAATAACAGCTCTGCTTCAAAAAGCTGTAAACGTCTGCATTCGCATGTTAAAGTGGAAACATAACAAGCTGTTCGTTCATGCAGACAAAAACGATACCTGCAAATGCTCTCGTGATTGACACACGATGTAGCTCGCTACCGGATACCCGACGTACGAGAATTCATGCTTGAGTACGTCTTGAAATATATCTCTTGGGAGTAAATAAGATATCAAGAGCGTCAACCTACAAACGCTCAAGCCGCCAACGATAGGTCAGGAAATAATTATTATTATCTTGTCCAAGTCCAATTATTAGGCATCCTAATGTTAAAGCAAGTCTTGTGATCAAGCTTCACTTTAAAGAAAATGACTTGCTAATAAGCTAGTCTCAGTTTATTCTTGTTAAGCAACGCGAAGTAAACAATTCTAAATATAGTTTACATACAGACTTAAATAAAACTAATTGGGTAAATGTTGTCGTCGCTGTTATCGACTTCAAAGTCGAAATAGTATAATTTTAATAGTTAAAGGGCAACGTTAATTTGTGCTTGATATCCTACGAAGTATTAGAAAGTGCCTTTTTTCTAGTGACATGGGATAAGCGCGACATAAAGACACGATCTAAACGACGATCCAGATTAGCTTGAGGATTTTATGTAATACGAATGAAAGATTCAAGCTGTGAAAATCCCATTACGAACACAACAGTAAAACGACCGTCTGCTAAGTTAAAGTAAGAGGTTTTACGGACAGAGCAGCTTACAGAATTGAAAATACTAGAAACTGAATAAAAATATATATAAGTCAAAATCTACCAAACACATTGTTGAAAAAAGCAGTGCGCTTTAAAAATTGGTCTATAACGATTAATTGATATCATTGCTCTTTACGAACTATTCAGTTATGCATACAGGGTGTATTCAAATGAAGTAGAATAAATAATATGGGGAATCCTTGAGTCAAAATAAAATCAAGATAAACATACTTTAGTACAAAGTGGCATCCCTGATGACTTACAGCGCCCTAAATGTCAAGACGAAACCACATATTTAAATTAATTAATCAAGAATGCCTTGGCGCATAGTACTCATATTTTGGCACACGTGAATATCTATTGTCTAACAATGCACCCTCTTAATTGTTCAAAAATTGATGCTCAAGGAGCGCTATTACAATTAATACTGCCGTATTATTGGTCGCAATATTGTGTATCACCCTTTATCAT
This sequence comes from Agriotes lineatus, assembly GCA_940337035.1. NCBI lineage: Eukaryota > Metazoa > Arthropoda > Insecta > Coleoptera > Elateridae > Agriotes > Agriotes lineatus. Next base: position 70,228,728 of record OW679196.1, read on the forward strand.
TAAAATCTTTTGAAATTATGGTAGACAAATTTCATCCAGAGATTTTTGTCTCGTTTATTTTTATGATTGGAGTTTTCGTTTTTAAGATAAACGAGCATTTAACTGGTCCCCAAAAGATTTTTAAAAATCTCTAAAAATCATGTTATTCATAAAAGAAATTTTTTATTAGCGTTATTTCAAATAATTCTAAAAACCTTAATAAACTTCTTATTCTTCTGCAAAAATATATTAATATTTTGAATATTATTCTAAAGTGTGCTTTTTATTTTCGCAATGTTTGTGTCGTTTTTTGTTTATTTATTATCAGCAAAAAAAGTTTCAAAAATATATCTCGGAAAACTGTTTGTGAGAACATTTTCCGTTTGTTACTTCAGTTCTAATTTGTTGCATTTTTTCCTATCTGAATTTAAAACCCAACCTGTAAAGGAGCATTTCTAAACATGTACCGGTTCACAGGGACGCAAAATACGTCGCTAAAAAGAATTAGTTGTGTGAGCAGAAAAGATATGGAGTGAACGGATTTACCCTACTTCCTCTGACCGCATGCCAGACGTTGGAACATGTGTGTATCGGATAATGCAGTTTTGGCCCGAAATTCGCGTCCCTTCCTGACTTCGGTAGCGTGGATTGGGACTTCTTGAAGGATTCTACCTCGAGCTTTGAGCAAGGCAACAAGTGGTTTTCGGGCTGTGTTTTCGTCTCGGCGCGAGACCTTCGAACTTTCGCCAGAGGGTCGTAATTAAGGTGTTGTAATTAATGGTTTTCGCGTAGTGTCGCAATTAAACTATAGGTGCATGTCGTTTACGCAGTGGCGCGTTCCAAGGTGTTTTTCCTCGTGTTTAGAATCAGGCAGCTTTATGGTTGAGAATAAATGAACTGCATGTGAGTGTTGACGGTCGGACTTGGGGGTCGATAAGTGACGTTTGTTGGTGCCGTTGTTAGTCAAGAAATCCCAGTACCGCCGAGTTGGCAGTTTTGATTGACGCCTCGTTGGGCGGATTATCTAATTGGGAATCTTTGTTGGGGATAATTTGGCATAATGAAGTTTTGTTTATCGTCTCGAATTATTGTCATGGTGTTACGAACTTGCTACCTTCATTGGGGATGTAACGTAGTCCAGAGTCCTTCGTCGACAGCACTCATGGGTTGCTCCGCAGTTTCTTCAAGCGTCTTTGGCGCTAGCGCGTCGTGCTCTTAAACTCGTCGCTCGTGCTTTAAAGCCGTACTTATACACTTGTATCATAATATACTATTTTGTACGACCCATGCTAAAGTTGATATTTTAATGATAGTATAAGCAACTGAAAGAGACTTATTGTTCTTCTAAAGTTAAAAAATAATTCATTTTTAACACGAGAGTTAAAAACGTACCAAACTTAACTACTCCTTTAATACGTAATAAAAGACTATAAAATTAGCGAAACTTAATTTGGAAACATTTAAATTAATGATACAATTAGTGAAATGACTAATTGTTATTCCCTCTGCTTGAGGTTTCACAGAATTTTTGGAGGCAAAAATTTGTAAACAATTATTATCACCTAATGAGACACAACTACCTAATGCATTGTCAGAATTCATAGTGGAGTCGCCTGATGCAGGAAGAATTTTATCCGCGATTCTTCTTTTATTTTCACGTATCCCTCGGCCACAGCAGAGGACTTACATCCCCCAAGAGGCTTAATTGTTATTAAATTTGCCCCGTAATCTGCTAATAAAGAAGCGGACGTCCTCCGAAAGCAATGTCCAATGTACAAAACAGGGTTTGGCAATTTCAGGAAAGTAGCAATGTCTGCAGCCATCTTTCCAAAGGTGTTGATGCCGACTGGGAGACAGCTGCATTTGTTTGTCATGCGTTTGATAAAAAAAAATGATGATTAATATGAGATAGCCAAAGAGCTTTATATTTCCTATAATATTGGAGATACGTTCCAACACCAGTAAAAGTTCTCGGCTTTTTATTTTAGTGTGCAGTATACTGACTCTCAATTCGTTTTCCAACTCTTGTATGTTATCAACTGTCATTCCACAAACTTATTGTCTTCGACTTACGCATAATAAGTCCATAACCATAGCAACCTACAGAATTTAAATAATTTAGTGTCAATCATGAATCTGCTTTGTAAAAAGCAGTTGCCTTAATTATCAGATATTTTTCGTACGGAGCCTCAAGGATAAAAGCGCCTACTTCTTCCTTCGTTGAAGTTTTAGACCACTTTGAACGATAATCATTCCCCTTTCTTTTCAAAAACTCTTTTAATTTATGATATTTACTTATGTCTTGATTATTATTGATATTTAATGGCGTTTTAATAATTGAATAGTTTGCCCAGAGAGTTGAAGTCTCTAACTCTTGGACTATTCTTCAAATAATGTTTTCTGAATAATTTTCTTCAACTTTCTTGGACTTACATCAGTCCATGAAGCGACAGTAGGCAAAATTGTACTGCTCTTTAGATTTACTAGACACTATATCACTAAATCACTTAATACCACTTTTTATAAATTCCAGTAACTAACACAATTTTTAACGGTTTTCCTAACTCACAGATAATACGTTATATTAAATTATAATTAAACTGTCACTAAAACGTAAAAATTAATTTAAATTTATATTCTAGTTTTTAGGTCGTATAAAAAATAGTGTATAATATACGAAATAAAAATGACTTTATTTTGTTCGAAGAGCTGCAAAGCTCAACTAACTTCTCACAAAATAAACATCATTTTTAATTCTTATACAAGGTCAGGCAGAATAAAGTATCCATCTTTAAAGTTAATTCATTTCATAATATAATGAGATATAAATTCAAATCAAGTCGCCATGCTTTTGCGATAAATGGAAATTTAACACAGTTGTCAAAGGGTTTAGCTGTGAATATGGAGCATTGGTCAAATATTTAACGTTCTTTTGCGGTTGAAGTTTATATTAAAAATAACAATTCTGTTGTAACCACCCAGCGTTTATTTCTTTTTATGGGGCTACTTAAAGTCAAAAGTGTTTTCTAATCGACCGTAAAATTTGGAACAACTGAAACATAATATGCGGTCAGAGATTAACGCAATGCCAATTGAAATGTTGGTGCGGGTGATGCAAAACTTTCGTGCTAGGCTTCAAGAGTGCTAGCAGCGAGAAGGAGGTCACTTGACTGATGTAATATTTAAAAAATAAAATTTCCGTGTTTCCTCAAGAACCTTTTGTTTGATTTTTGAATAAAAATTTAGCCATTAACAAAAACAACTCAATTTAAAATGGATATTCATTCTGCCAGACCTTGTATTATAATATACTATTTTGTCAATACCCTATAAATTTAAAAGCCTATGGAACAATTAAGTTGATATTTGAAGCGTTGAAGTAAACTGAAAAAAAAACAGCTGTTTATTCTGTACTGAAAATGCACCAATAATGTGAAGATGTGCATTTAGATCATAGTAACAATTGCTATAAAAAACATTTTTCCTAATTCAACCAAAACTGTTGTCTCTTATGTTTTACTAGATGCTCATGTTGAACGCGCTACAGACACTGACACCTAATAATTGATCAAATCGATTTAAAATTGTACACTTGAGTCACCTGTCAGATTTTATAGGATTTATTAAATCCCAAAAAAATATTTACGTCTCCCTATTTCTTTATTCTCACAATCGGTCTGGTACTTTATTTTCAAAAGTATTAAGTAAGTTGAAACTTTCAGCACATCCAGTTGTAGTAGTTCGTGATTGTAATTCATTGTAATTATATTTATAAATTTATAAAGTTCCGACACTATTCTTTGTAGTAAAACGTAGAATTACATTTTTTATTTATAAGTTATTTATAAGTCGTAGAATAATAAATTATTGCTGTGTGCTAAGTGGAAGAAAATCATATCTTCGCTTTGTAACAAATGTCAAATGACAGCTTTATATTTTCTGGTACTATAATACATATGACTTCAAAATTCCAAACGCACCGTTGCTTAACTTTCTTTTTGCTCATCCGATAGATAACAAAATTCATCCGTACCAGCACATGTGTGCAACAATAAAAAAAACTCTGAATAAGAAAACGAGAAAAAATCGTTCTTAAAGTTTCATAAAACTAGGTCTCTCTCACTCCAGCGAGATACGATTTTTTAGATCTGTAAAAGGGTAATACACGGGCGGAAGGAATTAGAAATGAGCACATAAGGCAAAACCAAAACGTGGAACCAGCTAACACCATAATTGATAACAATAACGAAAAATGGAAATCTCACGTGTTAAGAATAGGACTATCGTTTTCCAAAACTGGCGTACACAAACCGCCCTAAGGGGAAAAGACACCCCGAGAGACTCAGAAAGGGATGGCGGTGAAGAGTCGGAACAGGTCGAACGGACTAAACCATGAAGCCAGATAGGTCGATAATTTTCGTCTGTTTTTCCCCCTTTTTTGTTAATTATGATGGTAACATTTAGTGGGTAACGCTTTACTACTTTTTCAAAAAGTGTATAGCTTCCGGTTATGATAGCTTCCATCATAATACCGTTTTCGCCTAAAGCTTTATTTTTTCTCATCTTTGTTAATGTTTGTAAGTATATAAGTTACAGGGTAAACGTTTAGTTTAATAAAGACTAGATATGATTGGATACCCACTTTCAAATAATTTCGCGATGTTAAACTAGTTGCTGAATATCTCTATGAGAAAGATTGCAACTTGAAACAATAGTAGTTTACGTAAAAAGTCCGAAAAGACCATCTTTACAGGACGCGTAGGCAAATTTCAGGCTGAAGTCCTCTAAAGGGCGTTTCCGGATTAGTTACGTGCAACATTTTTTAGGCACTAGCGTTTCTTCTCAATGTTACCTAAATATTGGAACCTTACATAACAAACACGCATTATACCTTCGTATAAATCTATAAATATTTGTAGTTGATTTTCTTAGTAACCACGGTTAAAAAATGTAAACCAAACAGAACATTAATTTCGGCCTAAAAATTGAACAGTAATGCATGATGTTCGGGACGAGTGCCCAAAAAATAGATTACAATATTACATTACAAAAAATAAATGTTCAACATGTCACAATGCTAAACTAATTTACGAATGGTAGGAACCACATAATGGTAAGAGCTAGGATAAAGTTACATCTTGGCAAAGAAAGATATCGAATGATGCAGAAGAAAGTTAGACCTGGAAAATATGTTAGAAACCACAATTCCACCAGATTCAAGCATCGACATCTTAAATGAACAAATAACGGAAATAATAAAAATAGGCGAAAAATGCTACCCAAAACCCAAAACACACATACGAAATAACCCTCAAGTAAAAGCAACAATGGAAAAAAAATGAGAATCAACAAGAACGCAAATATAAACAATTAAAAGAAACGATCAAAAAGATATCCAAAACTATCAGAAAAGATGTTCGCACATACAGAAACGAACAAATACAACAAAAAATTTACGAAAACAAATCTCTTAAAATGCCTAAAAAATGAGAAACATCATACAGAGAGGAGGTCTTAAATCTTGTGAAAAAGTTTCACGGGAAACCGAAGCAGGGGAGCAAGAGAAGAAGGAGAAGAAAATCACAGAAAACCGTCAAGGAAACACATAACCAACCAAGGAAAACATACAGTAGTGAAAGAGAAATTTTACGAGTTTGACCTGGAGGGGGGGGGGGATTATGCTGAAAATAACTGAAAATAAATTGGAAAAATATCGGAAAGTCTTTTTGATGACTATTTTTATCTAGCCGTTGATAGAAGAACCAAATGCTGAAAAACCATTGGTGCGCCCTACTAGAGGGTGTCTCAGAAAGAAATTCACTTTTAAAAACGCCTTAACTTCTTTATTTCTAACTTATTTACATAGATAATTATAACAATTGAAAAAAGGATCTTTGCAAATTAAGTACGAACAATTACACAGGTTAGATGTTGCCCCTGACGGCGTATGCACCCTTCCAAACGTACCCTTGTGTTTTCCATTAGTTTCTTGCTCCTCAACTTCATGGACTCGTAAGATTCAATGACGAACCATAGTTCCAGCAAGATGGAGCCATTAGTCATACGGCAGCTATTACTTTATAACCCTTTTTCCAGAAAGATTAATTTTTTCAAAGAAGAAACATTAATCTCCTTAGCATAGAATTTCGGCGTAGACCGCGAAGTATTTGTATATGAACACCCAGCATTTTCTGGCTTAATGTGCCTTGCACCTTGTGAAGTCGAGCAAAAACCCGCGCGATGGCCATGCTCTTTGGTGGCTCGTGTTGTTTGAGTATCTTGAGAACGAGGATACTTAGGCAGATTTGGCCGTTTTGCTGTTTGTGCATCCATATTCACTAACGTTTCGCAAGACCTTGCAGCTTGCATCATCAGAGTGAAAGTCGCAATAAGAACCGAAGGTCGGTGTGGAGCTATTTATAGTCCTCTGTGCCAGGCACGCGGAGTGGCGTAACGCTGGTTGGTCATCCGAGTGTAACGTAATCCGTGGGGCGTGGCCGTATGACGCACAGCGATTGTAATGCTTTAGATCGTGTATCACAGGGGTCCACGTTTTACTAAGCTTAAAGCCATCTTCCCTGTTGATATTATTTGGATGTTTTTCTATTTCTATGGCTTCACGTATCACTCGCGGAAAGTAATGAGGTATTCTGGCAAGTACTCTGGCATGCTCAAATTCTAGAGTGTGCCCATTTGTAAATGTATGCTCAGCTACGGCTGATTTTGTGATGCGTTTGTGTTTGCAATCGCCTTTGTGTTCTTGGAGTTTTAGATCAACGGAACGACCGGTCTGTCCAATGTAACTCGAGCCGCAAGAACAAGGAATACGATATACGCCAGCGGTTTTTAAACTTGGAATCTTGTCTTTTACCGATCTGAAGCCGTTACCCAAAGTTTCCTTGCTCGTGAACACAGTTTTGATGTTGCATCGTTGCAGGACACGTCCTATCTTATCAGTCGAGCCTTTAACGTAAGGTAGAAATGCTAAGCCTTCCAGAGGTGGAGATTCTTCTTTAGCCTTTTTTGTCATAGTCTTGTCTAGAGCTTTTCGTATGGCGGTAGTTGTGTATACGTTCCTTTGTAAAGAGTCAAACAGATGTAGCTTTTATATCTCTAGATTTTCCTCGTCTGAGATACGTACAGCTCTTGTCGCCAGAGTCTGGAATACTGTTGCTTTTTGCATTGGATGATGGTGTGAGTCAGCATTTAGATATCTGTTCGTGTGTATTTTCCTTCTATAGACTGCATGTCCTAAACTGCCATCTGATTTACGTTTCACGAGGACGTCTAGAAACGGAATACTGCCATTTTCCTCTACTTCCATTGTGAATTGTATGTTTGGATGTACAGAATTCAGGTGTTTTAGAAACAGATTCAATGTCTGGCGTCCATGTGACCAGATGACAAAGGTATCATCTACATATCTCAACCAGCAAGTCGGTTTTAGCTGCGCTTGTTCGAGAGTCTTGGTTTCAAAAGCTTCCAGGTAGATATTAGCGATAACAGATGATAGCGGTGAACCCATGACCGCTCCTTCGACTTGTTCGTATATTTTATTGTTCCAACTGAAGTACGTGTTTTTCAGGCAAATTTCGACAAGTTCAACTTGGTCTGTAGGCAAGAGATCTTTGAGCATTATTAGCACCTTATCAACCGGCTATCACCTGTTATCGCTAATATCTACCTGGAAGCTTTTGAAACCATAGGTGACACAACTGAAGAGAAGTTAGGCACAAAGCGCCGATACCACGATGCCATTCCCAATACCCTTCTAACCTCTGGTACCGTCTTGGGGTTAGGCATGTTTAAAATTGCTTCGACCTTTTCCGGGTCGACAAGTAGACCTTTGGAGTTCACGACGTACCCCAGGTACTTCAGTTCGGGCTTGCAAAAATGACATTTTTCCCGGTTCAAAGTTAGGCCGGCCTTGGCGATTCTGGATATGACTTCCTTCAAGACCTCCAGGTGTTTTTCGAAGGTAGGAGTACAGATAATTACATCGTCCAGATATGTAAACGCGTAAGGTTCTAGGTCGGCACCAATAACTCGGTCGATAAGACGTTGCCAAGTCGCCGGGGCGGTATGAAGACCGAACGGGAGGCGACAAAACTGATACAACCCACGATTAGGGACAGTGAAAGCAGTTAGCGGGCGGCTAGCGACGGAAACCGGCACCTGAAAGTAAGCTGACTTGACATCTAACGTGGTCAAGTATTGTGCATCACGTAACTTGTCCAAAATGTTGCTGATGTACGGGAGTGGATAGGCATCAGGTTGGCTAACCTTGTTGAGCTTCCGATAGTCCACACAAAAGCGGTAGGAACCATCCTTCTTCTTTATCATGACGATGGGCGAGGACCATGCCGATGTTGAAGGTTCTACGATGCCCTTTTCCAACATATCGTCGAGCTCCTGGTTCACATGTTTCTGAAGAGCAGTCGAGATTGGGTAATAACGCTGCTTAATTGGTTCGGCATCAGTTTTAATGACATGTTCTACTAGGTGAGTGCATCCTACGCCACCTCCTATCATGGCAAAGGCTTCACTGATAGTCTGGTCAAGCACGGCTTGTGCTTTGTCCTTGAGGTGTTCAGTCGAACGGATTGCTGTGATTTGCTCGTCAGCCGAGGCTTTGGCGAAGGTCCATTCCCCATGGCGAAGATCTGGCACAAGGGCCATCCTCTTCCAGAAGTCGGTGCCCAAAATTAATGTATGTGGGAGTGAAGGAATAACCAGGACTTCGAAAGTTCTCACGCGATCTCTCAGTACGATGGGAACGGTAAGTGTACCTATGCTATGAGATTTTTCACCGTTGGCGACGCTGCAGGTGGTAGATTTATTTGTACTTAGTTTGCAGACGTCCTTCAATACATCCCATCCTTGGCGACCTAAAATGGTACGGCTCGCGCCGGAATCCAACAAACCCAGTAATTCCTTGCCGTAAATAGAGACACGAAGATAGGGCCTCTCATCTTTGTTGGCGTGACCTAAGATGAAATCGAGCAGAATGCGATGTTCAGTAGGTATGTGATCCGTTTCTCGAGTTTGGGAGACGGCATTGGCCTCAGAAATGATGACGGGAGAAGACGCTAATCGGCCTCTTAACGCCTTCCGTTTCCGTTTCCCGAACAGGAAGGGCAGGTACGAATTGTGACGTCGGCTTTACCGCAGCGATAGCATTTCAGTTTGCGCGGCGATGGACACTGAGCTACGCGATGGTCGGGCTTCCCACAGTTCCAGCACACACCATAGGGTCGAGTGGCTGTAACATCGCAGACTTGTCCTTCGGCAGAGGGACTAGGAGTGGAACTAGTTTCCTCAATGGCAGCAGTTCTAGCTCCAAAACGGGGCTTGTGATAAGCCAAATCGGGTTCGAGAGCCTGATAAGGCGGAGGTGGATTCTTGAACCTTGAAGATCGCACCTTAGCATCCTCAATCAGTTTGCCAAGTTGACTAAGCTGAGCGATACTCGTTGGGGAGTAGAGAGCCAGTTGAGCCTGTAAGTATGGTTGCAAGTTCCTACGCATAATCTCTATGCGCTCCATTTCTACAGGTAAACGAGAAAGGCGACTAAAAAGGTTCTCCATAACAGCAACATAGACCGTCACGGGCTCATCGGGTCCTTGGGTTCTACTACGGATCTTATCCCATAGGCTGATTTCATAATCACAAGGCAGGAAAGCGGCTTTCAAAGCGATGATCAATTCGTCCCAAGAACGAATGGTGTTGCGAATGGAACGAAACCAAATTCGAGCGTTGCCAGTGAACAATTCGATGGCAGCAGCAAAAAGTTGATCCTTGGATACGTTTCGAGCTACACGAGTCTCTTCTATCTCCTCCAAGAAGCTAGTCAGACCATTTCCTCCATCGAAGGTAATCCTCCATTTATTGATGGCTAAATAATTGGCTGAAGTGTGTCTATGCGACGCAGGCTGGTTGACATCTTCGGCAGCAGAAGAGCGACGATTGACAGCATCAGCAAAGGGCGGATAATCTAAGTATATGCCAGGCTGCATGGCTGAGCTACTAGGGATAGGCTGAGGGGCAAAGAACTGTGAAGTGGACAAAGGATGACTCCACGTAACCGAGCTAGCAATAGGACGAATGGGCAAGGCAGCGTCTTCCTGAGACGTAGTGACAACAGAGCTATGGGGGCGAATATGAGTTTCCTGTTGCGAAGCTACTGAACCGTCCTCCAAGCTTGAATCACTCGGTGCGACTGACGTATCGTTACGAGCTTGAGCATCAGCGTGAAGCTGAAGCTTTGCTTCCAAAGCAGCAAGTAGTTGTTCGCATCCTTTCTTCAAGGACTCCAACCTAGAAGCGGAATCTGGTTCTGCTATAATATGACCTAACCGACCTTGAACATGAAGAAGGCGAGTACCTAATCGTTGGGCATCATTGTCCAGGTGCAACTGTCAATTTCGGCAGCTAAAATAGAAAGTTTGTCTTCGCAAATCGCAAGTTCTTCAGTAGCGTCCAAAGACACGGGAGTGAAAGTGACATTCATAAGAAGATCTATCTTCATACGCGCACGGAGTAATTTACGTTTGTCTTGGACGTTGCCCTGAATGGCAATGTCTCTCACTCGAAGCTCATAATCGAGCTCATCGACGAGCAAACGATTAACATCTAAGCGAAATACCATCTTGCTGTTCCAACAGAACAAGATGATCACAAAAACTTATTTAAACTAGGCTTATAACTAACCCAAGCAAACCTGTAAATAGCAACAATAAATAGTTCCAATAAATTCTAACACCCTAAAAATTTTGTTTGCACTATAGTATCACCTAGTACCCTAATAACGACGTAGTCAAAAATCCTTTCAAGGCCCCAAAACGTTGGAAGTCAAGCCCCACGTTGGGCGCCAAATTCTTCTTGTCAGGGGAGATAGAGGGTCGGCCTTACCTTTTGGCGAAAGTTGTATTGGTTATTTTGCCGGCTGGTAATTATCGGCCTAGTTGGGCTAGCTCGCCGCGAGGGTCGCAGGGTTCCAGCTATGCTGAAAGAGAAAATAGGAGAGGGCGCCAGGTCCTCGACTCAGATCCAATCCTTATGCCGGACCGTACACAAGGTAAAGACAATTTCCAGCAGATCAAAAAAATAAACAAACCAACAACCAATGATTAGATCACAGCTTTATTTTAAATATTGGTGGGTACTATAGTGCGCAACAAGCAAAATCACAGCAGGCAGTATGCAAAAGTAGATGCAAGTATGATAGGCGATATGAATACATGTATATTTCTAATAGCAACAAAAAAAACACACAGTATGCGACATGCAGCAATAAATATTAATATATATATATATCAAACAAACAGTAGCCCATGAGCAGGAATGGCTATAATCTGTGGATGGGCTAACACATTAAAACATTTCGAGCACGGCATAAATCAATCGAGCTCCCTACTCAGGTGCCGATATTCCGCGAAACCATGAAATTACGCGAGGTTTAAAAGAAGCGCAGCGAGTATTAAAATTATGCATAAAAATAAAATGGGTAGACTGGAGGTAACCTGTGAGGCAGGAAATAGCAGAGCCGGGTTATGCAAGCGCACAGCTGATGCGAAACCCCGAATATCAGCTCAGAAAGATTCTAAAGTAAATATTCAAAAATTTCTAGGGGTCCAAACTACCAGAATGTATGCCCATATAAAAGCAGGGTTGTTTCCTCAGTGGAAATACATCAAGTACATACATGAACGCTAAGGCAAACGCTTGAATAAACCTTCGGCAAACTTGTACCTACGTAGAGACTCGCAAATAAATTACAATAGCGCGGAATTGACAAAGATTCTACCGGTGGCGGGCCTTGCGACACAACCGTTACTAACCCGAGATTAATTAGACAAGAACTTAAACTGCAAACGTCAGGCGGCTGACAAGCAAATGGCGACGAAATAAGTGAAAGTATATCAAACAAACCGCAGGCAACGAGCAATAAGTACAACCTTAAATCTGAAATAATTGAACGAAAGATCTAACATACAATTTGCAGGGCAGCAGCGCGAAGGCTAACTAGTCTGTAAATTCGTAGGTTCGGCAGAGAAGCCGTGGCTCGGGGCTATTAGGCCGCAGAGCTGCCTTCACAAACTCGGGTAAGCTCGATTCATGATTCAATAAAGATCACTAAAATGCACAAAATGGATGCTCGAAATTTGCACAAGGCCTATCACGATAACGCATCAGATCTATACAAAAGCATGCGCTAATAACTAACTAAACGAAGCATTGCTATGCAAAAAAAACAAACTATAAAATACACCAGGCGCAAATAGCTATATCAGTTTCTTGCCTGTAGTAAAACCACGTCGGATCCTAACCTTCCTGTTGGCTTAAGGGGGCGAAGCCGGCTACAGCAGCGAGGGTTTCGGCAGTCGTAGCGGAAGGCCGAGCGGGCCGAGAAAGCGGTGAATATGTCACAGGTGAGTGCAATGCTACACTCTCTAGCGTAGTTCCCAGGAATTGCAGAATTCCTTGACAACTCGATAATTTCAGGAGCCCAAATCGACGGTTTGGATGCCCGCAGGGTGCAGCCGAACGGTGAATGCTAAGCTTCTTCAGGGAGGAGTTTTCCCTCTCGCAGGAAGCGTCCAAACTCTCCCAAGATCGTATCCGACAGGAAAATGGCATCCGACAGTAAATCGAATCCCACAGGGAATCGTATCCGACAGGAAATGGCTATAACGTACAACGCCCAAATAAATCTACGATTAAGGAGCCGAGACTAGAGACAGCTTACCTTGAGTAATGACGGGCAGCCATAAAAGTGCAAGGGGGCTGCTGACCTCAAACGAATCCGCAATTTGCGAATGACGTAAGTACTACCAAATTAAATACGAACGTCTTAAAGAACACATGTGCCTTGTAGATCCTCCTCAAAACGAAACGGAACGAGGCTACGCTAATTAGCCCATAAATCAAGCACACAGTCGAGGCACCAGCAGCTCACACCAAGTTTAAAATGGGAAAGAACTCAAAAATTCCACCAGTCACCAGTTATCAAAACTTTCCAAAATTTTTGGGCCAGAAGATGCGAAAAAAAAACAGCCTGAAAAATGTGACTGCAAGAAGATATCCAACAAATAGAATAGTGCAGAATGATTGCAATAAGGGTTGCCTAAGCGCCATATACGAATTTCTGTAAAAATGTAGCCAGAATAAATTTAATTAGTAAAATATGGGTAACTAGCTGAAACCCGCGGCATATGCCGCATTTAAAATATACGACGAATCTAATAACTTTTGTTGCACTAAAGAAAGTTTTAAAAGCACGTTACAGATTGGAAATATTTGGATAGCCTCCAGGCCACTTTCCTCCTACATATTGGATAACCCGATACTGCTGAATTGAATAGTGTCTTCTTTTTTCTGTTCAGTATTAAATGCTAATTATTGTTACAATGCTATAAATCCAGTTAGTGGAAATGTCACTGGGACAGTTTCTAAAAACTAAATTCTTGGAATTTGCTGATCTCTAAAAGCACTATATTTAGACAAACCTACAATTTTCTGAAAATAGTGACAATTAAGTACTTATCTGCTTTTGGAATATCCCAAATATAAACGAAATATTATGTTTTATTGTTATGATGGATAATTTGTATACGTATTTAAGTGTCCAATTCCTATTCCAAAAAGTCAGGTAATCAACCCCACTTGTAAAACAACCTGATATCAGCAACATTATTGCTTAAAGTTCTTGGTGTTCAGTCGCTTTTGTAATTTTGTCTTGGTATATTGTTTTGGGTAACGGGTAGATACTCCTCTGCGATCCTGGCAGAGAGTAGACCTACTTCAGGGAAGCGCCCCTGCCCACGTGAGCCTTGACTACCCCTCTTCCTCAGTCCAAATGGGGGAGTCATGTCCCAACCTCATACCGACCCACAACCCACGTTCATCCTTCCTGTCCTACATCCCATATCTTCCAACACGTCCGGCCAGCGAGGAAGATTAGGCCAAAACCCTCAAATATCAAAGACCATGGCGAATTGCAAAACAAACGGAATAATTCCCCAGGTGGGTAGGAGAGCAATCCCCAAAGCCCACACCTCTAAGGTCAGCCTCATGGATTCTGGGGGAGGCAACAATTCGCAGTCAACATCAAAAATCCATACACTATCAACTGTCAATCTCTACATCGCTACATATAACATAAGAACAATGCAATCAGACGATCGGATTGTAGAATTAGAAGAAGAACTATCACATATAAAATGGGACATTCTAGGTTTAAGCGAAACCAGACGATCGGGTGAACAATGTACCACTCTCAAATCGGGTCACATTTTATATCAAAACAACTCAGATACAGATTCACATATAGGCGGAATAGCCTTAATGATACATAGAAAACACAAACACTCGATCACAAAAATAAGTGCGATATCTAACAGAGTCATCTACGTGGTATTGAAATTATCAAAAAGATATAAGCTTCAAATTATTCAGGTGTATGCACCAACAAGCACCGCGAAAGACGAAGACATAGATCAACTATATGATGACATAACAACGGCAATAAGGAAAGAGAAAACAAGATACACAATCGTTATGGGGGATCTTAATGCTAAGATAGGCAAGAGCAACATCGATAACATACCAAACAGAGGCGACTTTGGTCTAGGAGAAGCCAACGAAAGAGGTGAAACACTAATAAATTACCTACAAAAAGAAAATCTACACTGTATGAACTCATTCTTCAAGAAACCTATGAGTCGAAGATGGACATGGAGAAGCCCTGACAATAAGACTAAAAACGAAATAGACTATATTATTTCAAATAAGAAGTATATCGTAACAGACGTCACAGTTCTAAATAGATTTGACCTTGGAAGTGACCATAGACTGGTCAGGGCAAGAGTTGCTATAAATACGAAATTTGAAAGAAACAAACTAATAAGACCTAAACGATATCCAACCCTAGATGAACTGAAAGAAAACAAAATTAGGTACCAACAAGAACTCAAGATAAAACTTTCGCCACTACAACAAATCGAAAAAATGGAAATAGATAAGTTGGCAAAAAAGATAAAAGATGATATCAAGACTGTTACAAAACGAATATGCTCAACCTCTAAACTAAAAACTAGTAAAATAAAACAAAACACAAAGAAACTAATGGAAGAAAGAAGAAATATGGATAAAACCTCAAAAGAATACGTAGAATTAAATAAAATAGTTCAAAAGAAAATAAGAGCAGATATAAGAACACATAATACTGACAAGATACAAAAAGTTATAGAAAATAATAGGAATATGAAAGTGTTGAGATCTATAAATAAAACTGGACAACCAAAAATACACCAACTAAAAAACAAAAACGGTGAAATAAAACAAGAAAAAGATAAAATAACTAGTATTATAGAAGACTTTTACAAAGATTTATATTCGACAAAGAACACAGACAGAGACGAAAGACCACCAATATCTATAACAAACGTAGGCTCTGAGGAAATCCCTGAGATCACCATTGAGGAACTCCAATTTGCGCTTAGAAAAATGAAAAATAACCGAGCCCCCGGAGGGGATACAATAACGAAAGAAATGATCCAATTAGGAGGACCAACTACGCAAGAAGCTGTAAAAATCCTATTAAATAAGTGCCTGCAAACTGGTAGGATCCCCAAAGAATGGCAAAATGCACAGGTCATACTTGTACACAAGAAAGGAGACATATTTAACATCGAAAATTACAGACCGATAAGTCTCCTGGCCCACTTGTACAAACTGCTGATGTCGATCATTAACAGCAGGTTGACCAACAAATTAGACGCATACCAACCTCCTGAGCAAGCAGGATTCCGCCGAGGATATAGTACCACTGAACAAATACAAAATGTGAGACTATTAATAGAAAAATGCACAGAATACAATATCCCAGTGCATTTAGCTTTTGTAGATTACAAAAAGGCTTTCGACTGCATAGAGCACTGGAGCGTATTTGAAGCAATGGACGATGCAAGGATAGATTCGAGATACAGAGAACTATTAAAAGAAATTTATAAAACAGCAACTTTCCAAGTGAAGATAGGAGAAAACTTAGAAACTCAAGAAATACCAATCAACCGAGGGGTTCGACAAGGAGATCCCATTTCACCAAAGTTATTCACGCTCTCGCTAGAGAATATATTTAAAAAACTAAATTGGGATCAGAAAGGTATCAACATCGACGGTCGCCATCTCTCGCATCTACGTTTTGCGGATGACATTGTTCTAATAAGTTCCGACATAAACGAAATACAAGACATGCTCAACGAACTAAAACTAACATCAGAAGAAGTAGGTCTGGAAATGAACCTTAACAAAACAAAGGTTATGACATTAGAAAACACACCAATTCAAATTGAGAACACTGTTATAGAAAGCGTCCAAGAATATATATATCTAGGTCATTTAATAAAACCCGGGAAACAAAATCAAACAGCCGAGATAAGTAGAAGAACTAAAATGACTTGGGCGGCAGTAGGAAAATTAAGAACAACACTACGAGATAAAAATATCCCAATTAATCTCAAAACCAAAGTTTTCAATGCCTGCATTCTCCCGGTATTAACCTATGGAATGGAGACAATGTCATTAACATTAAAATCAGTAAATAAACTCCGCACCACACAAAGAGCAATTGAAAGAGTAATGTTAGGCGTAAGCCTTAATGATCGGATGAGAAACGAAGAAATAAGAAACAAAACAAAAGTGGAAGATGTCGTGAAAAGAATAGCTCAATTAAAATGGAGCTGGGTTGGACATGTCGCCAGACAAGAAGAATCAAAGTGGACAAAGCGCATTTTGGAATGGAGACCCAGAAGGAATAAAAGAAGTGTAGGTCGCCCACAAAGAAGGTGGATTGACGATGTAAAAGAGAGATTGGGAACGCAATGGCAACACAAAGCAAGAGATAAAGAAGCATGGAAAAGATATGGAGAGGCTTATATCCAGGAGTGGATTTCAAAGAGCTGAGAAAGAAGAAGAAGAAGAAAGATATTGTTTATTTGACTTGGTGTCTTGTTCTTATAAGTGGTGTGTGAATCAACATTAGGGTGACCACCCGTCCCGATTTACCCGTGTTTGATGACCAATGTTCCGGTCCCGAGTTGGTATCGCCCGGGACATAACATTTCCCGATAGAGGGTAAATTTATTTCCCCCCTTTATTTCATGTATTACGACTTCATTTCGTCAGCAAAAGCAATAGCTGACAAAATTTTTTAGCTCTTTGAAAAAGCACAATCTTCCAAGTAATAGAATATCAGCATTGTCTGCAGATAATGCAGCCGTAAATTTTGGAAAACAGAACTCCGTCTTTAAAATAATATCTCTCAAAAATGGTAAACTCTTAGCTGCACATTGTCCAAGATTTTAAGATTTTTACTTCCTCTTACGAAAGGAAGTATTGGGTTCACCCCAAAAATTCTAAATTGAGTTTTCCACAGATTTAAAGTCCCCTGAACCCAAAATACATATTTTTGTTCATTGGTCTGTCATTCTGTCTGTGTATGTGTGTCTGTCTGTCTGTGAACAGAATATCTCAAAAACGAAAAGAGGTATGGCGTTGAAACTTCATAAATAAGTTTTGTGTACTATCTAGATGCGACAGCAAGCTTTTCAAGAAAATTTTTCAAAAACAACTCTTAAAACGATTTTTTTTCAAACTTTACATGTTTATTACATTTTTAATTTATATTGATGAAAGATAGGTGATTTTCCAGTTGAATACCTCCAAAAAAAGTTTCGTTTGTTTTTTTCCTATTTTTTTATGAACTCCTATTTTAAATAGAACATCCGGTATATTATTAATTTTTGAATTCAGCTTAAAAGTTTAGAGAAAATTTGTCTCTTAAACTAACGCTCCATTTTGTAGGGTTTCTTTAGCAATTGTAATTTTTGAAAATGTTTTGACAAATAATGCTTAAAAATTAAAAATGAAATTTTTGGCTAATTATAAGATCACTGTAAAAGGAAGTTGTGTGCGTGTATCACACCAGATTTTTTTCTATTCGTTAGTAGCTATGGTCAATATAAATAAATAGGTGTCAAATGTCCCGAGTTAGCTTTTCCAAAAGGTGGTCACCCTAATCAACATGGTAAGTAAAATGTCCATCATATTACCTACTTTTTCTACAAAAAAATACGTAATTGGCTTAACTAATGTTATTACACATTTATATTTGTCAATAAATTTCCTGAACATATTCTAAGTACCTACGAGATTTAAAAAAGAGCTAGTATTATTGCAATTTTTTTTTCAATTGATAACTGTAAATCAGTTGGTTTCTGGCCTGCCCATGAAAGTTGGTGTTTTATAAACAGTCATTTAAAATTTGTATTCCGCTAGTGATTTAAAATTTTTATTGCGCTAGCGCTTTAAAAATGTCAAATAAATGTCAACCAAAATAAATCAATAATTTATCAAAAAATTAACATAAGTACATTACAACTAAATTAACAAAACGACGTCCACGTCGTCAATTTTCATTTTGACCAGTTCTCCAATGCGACAACCGCCAGCAATACCCATAAGTATAGTCTGCAATGTAATATTACAATTAAAAGGAAACAAATGGAACAATAATGCTAACCTTTGCAAGTAAATACTTCTCGTCCGGTGAAGTACGAATGCACCTCAAAACTTCGTCGCGGCTAAGAACTTTCGACTTATTGGGCTTAAAGTCCTCTTGCGTTTTGCTTGGAAAAGTTACTGGCTCCACACAAATAAAAATTAAATTAAAACGATTTCCTTACCATATATGAATGTGGCCAGTAAGTGTATATATACAGTGTGTCCTAGATCGAGTGGGATTGCATAGGTAACTTTTTTATCATTGAAGATGGAGATTTGGTTAAATTGGCAATTACGAACCAGTTAAGTTATTTAAAAAAAAACTAAAAACTGTCATTTTCTTGTATGTCAAATATCTTTGTAAGTATAAGAGATACGAAAAAAAGTTTTATATAAAAGTCGCTGTTTTCGATGAGACCAATTTAAAATTGGTGTCGAACAAAAATTCAAGATGGCTGCTTTTGAGGTACTCGTATCAACTTCTATAAGTTATATGGGCGCCATATTTGATTTTTAGGTTACTGAATAGAATTTTTCATTATCTTTTCAACGATGTAAGATAACGTATGATTGAATAAAAAATAGCAGTAAAATTAATTGTTTTTACATTTTAATCAAGTAGGCTTACATGGATCAAAACAAAAACAAACAACATTTATTTAAAAACAAAACATAATCCTGATAATCACATGAAATGATCAAAATGCTGGCGATTGTTAGCGAAACATAGTTGACACCATTTGACGACACGACGGGTTACTTTACGCAAACTTTCTTATTGTTTTTCATCATAGCTGGTTACCTACTTGATTATACATTTAAAAAGCAATATCACGATGGTTTTTGTGGTTCAAGTACTTAGTACTGAATTAACATGTTACTAAGTATTATAGGAATTACATACAAAGGTTTTCTAAAATAAATTTCAACTAATTTTGTTTTGATCCATGTAAGCTTACTTGATTAAAATGTAAAAACAATTAATTTTACTGGTATTTTTTATTCAATCATACGTTATCTTACATCGTTGAAAAGAGAATAGAAATTCTATTCAGTAACCTAAAAATCAAATAAAAAGTTTTATATAAAAGTTGCTGTTTTCGATGAGATCAATTTAAAATTGGTGTCGAACAAAAATTCAAGATGGCTGCTTTTGAGGTACTCGTATCAACTTCCTTAAGTTATATGGGAGCAATATTTGATTTTTAGGTTACTGAATAGAATTTTTTATTCTCTTTTCAACGATGTAAGATAACGTATGATTGAATAAAAAATACCAGTAAAATTAATTGTTTTTACATTTTAATCAAGTAGGCTTACATGGATCCAAACAAAAACAAACAACATTTATTTAAACACAAAACATAATCCTGATAATCACATGAAATGATCAAAATGCTGGCGATTGTTAGCGAAACATAGTTGACACCATTTGACGACACGACGGGTTACTTTACGCAAACTTTCTTATTGTTTTTCATCATAGCTGGTTACCTACTTGATTATACATTTAAAAAGCAATATCACGATGGTTTTTGTGGTTCAAGTACTTAGTACTGAATTAACATGTTACTAAGTATTATAGGAATTACATACAAAGGTTTTCTAAAATAAATTTCAACTAATTTTGTTTTGATCCATGTAAGCTTACTTGATTAAAATGTAAAAACAATTAATTTTACTGGTATTTTTTATTCAATCATACGTTATCTTACATCGTTGAAAAGAGAATAAAAATTCTATTCAGTAACCTAAAAATCAAATATTACTTTTTTCGTATCTCTTATACTTACAAAGATATTTGACATACAAGAAAATGACAGTTTTTAGTTTTTTTCTAATAACTTTTGACTGGTTCGACATTCTGAACTTTTTCAAACAGATATTAAATCAGCATATGAAACTGGAAAGCATTGGCCATTTAACCAAATCTCCATCTTCAATGATAAGAAAGTTACCCATGCAATCCCAGTCGATCTGGGACACACTGTATGTAATTGCTTTATATGTGCCATTGGGATTTAATAGTTATTAAGGTACCAAGTGCATTATGAGTAAAATAAGAGCTCAAGATTGTTAGTGTACTAACCGAGGGCCTTTGGCCCGAGGTGTGTACAACAATCGCGGGCTCTTAGCTCATAATGCCCGTGGTGCCTTCAAGGTTTTATGTCCTACCAATTTTCTTACCTAATTCATATTCATAATCAATTCATTAGCTGAGCTGTCATTAATTTTTATTGTGACAGTGGTGCATAATTTTGGAAATAAAAGTTGTATCTATGGAAACAAATACTGTTAATTTTTCATAAGAACCCTAGTGTTCTTATGAAGAAAATAATTGCCCTGGAGCGTTATTCTGTATCTAAGATACCTTAAAATAGAGTCATTAATTTCAATTAATGTACTGGTAGGACATAAAAGTATAATTAAATCGTAACACAAATTAAAACTTGATATCGAGTCCCAAACTTTCATTTTTATCTGTTAACACACAAAAAATAAGCACACACATAATGAAATTCCACTAAATAACTTACAAACAAAATCTGATGCTTCCCGGATAGTTACATTGGACATGTACACTTACGATCATTGAAAATGAACAGGGTTATGCATGTCAAATTGACTTAACCGACGTTTTGCAATTGCGTGCAACGTTATTTTATTATTACGATGAGGAGAGAGTTAGGACAACACGATTCTGCTTTAGAGACAAGGGAAATTCAGAAAACGTATATGAACTACTGCAATGTTTGTTGCATAGCCCTGTTCATTTTCAATGATTCTTTGTGTACCTTAGGCTTTGATTAAATTTGCCAGTTTTTAATAAATATTAGGTAGTTGCTTTCAAAATATCCACTATTAATGCCCAATCAGCTACTGCCGATGTACTTTGAAATAAAATTTAAATAAAACACACAGTGATTCTAAAATACCAACAAATTACCTTGGCTGTGAACCGTCCTTTTAGCGTTGCTCATTATTCTACACTGTAGCCTTTCTTTTCTTTAACTTTTGGTAAGAATTTTTCTTGTAACCACTTGGAAAAATGCTTGTTATTCATATCGTCATGGTAGTCCCCAGTCTTAAGGCTTAAAAATAATTAGCCCATTCGGAACAAAACCTATTTTACCGCCAGCATGCACAATAATTAAGTGGTCTGTTTTCGGAATCAGCACTTGTCGTACAGCTCATTCTAACCTATAAACAATTTTCAATCTTAAACTTGGACACTTGTACGCCCATTCGGAACAAAACCTATTTTACCGCCAGCATGCACTCTGTCTTCTGAATTAGCACTTGTCGTACAGCTCATTCTAACCTATAAACAATTTTCAATCTTAAACTTGGACGCTTGTACTTACAGTTGCAATAAAATGCTGTAGCTCTGTAGCGTTGAAAAAACTGTTTTATAATCAATAGAAATATAAGTAGATAAAGAACGCAAAAACTAACTTATAAGCAGGAAAACACAAAAACGCAATGATATTTTCAGGTTGGTTTGTAGCCTTGCTTCTGACAAGTTGTAACCACCGTTCTTCCTAGAGGTAGTAAAGTCCACTTGCAAAAAGTTTATAACCATATTTTTGTACAAAGCTCCGAATTTAGGTTATTTGCAGATTTAATATTTATGTGTACATAGTACAAACATTCCTGTGTAATGTAAAAAATGTGTGTAGGCCCTAACAAGAGCATTAATTGTTCTCTCCTTCCATATTACTGGCTCTTAGAAGATATCAAGACCACGCCCACAATCGTAACTACACATAGACCACGCGCATACACGTTTGACCTTGGGAATTGTTCTGCTTTATTATAGAGTTAATAGAGTCATTAATTTCAATTAATGTACTGGTAGGACATAAAAGTATAATTAAATCGTAACACAAATTAAAACTTGATATCGAGTCCCAAACTTTCATTTTTATCTGTTAACACACAATAAATAAGCACACACATAATGAAATTCCACGAAATAATTTACTTTTTCAAACAGATATTAAATCAGCATATGAAACTGGAAAACATTGGCCATTAACCAAATCTCCATCTTCAATGATAAGAAAGTTACCCATGCAATCCCAGTCGATCTGGGACACACTGTATGTAATTGATTTATATGTGCCATTGGGATTTAATAGTTATTAAGGTACCAAGTGCATTATGAGTAAAATAATCGCGGGCTCTTAGCTCATAATGCCCGTGGTGCCTTCAAGGTTTTATGTGCTACCAATTTTCTTACCTAATTCATATTCATAATCAATTCATTAGCTGAGCTGTCATTAATTTTTATTGTGACAGTGGTGCATAATTTTGGAAATAAAAGTTGTACCCATGGAAACAAATACTGTTAATTTTTCATAAGAACCCTAGTGTTCTTATGAAGAAAATAATTGCCCTGGAGCGTTATTCTGTATCTAAGATACCTTAAAATAGAGTCATTAATTTCAATTAATGTACTGGTAGGACATAAAAGTATAATTAAATCGTAACACAAATTAAAACTTGATATCCAGTCCCAAACTTTAATTTTTATCTGTTAACACACAAAAAATAAGCACACACATAATGAAATTCCACTAAATACCTAACTTACAAACAAAATTTGATGCTTCCCGGATAGTTACATTGGACATGTACACTTACGATCATTGAAAATGAACAGGGTTATGCATGTCAAATTGACTTAACCGACGTTTTACAATTGCGTGCAACGTTATTTTATTATTACGATGAGGAGAGAGTTAGGACAACACGATTCTGCTTTAGAGACAAGGGAAATTCAGAAAACGTATATGAACTACTGCAATGTTTGTTGCATAGCCCTGTTCATTTTCAATGATTCTTTGTGTACCTTAGGCTTTGATTAAATTTGCCAGTTTTTAATAAATATTAGGTAGTTGCTTTCAAAATATCCACTATTAATGCCCAATCAGCTACTGCCGATGTACTTTGAAATAAAATTTAAATAAAACACACAGTGATTCTAAAATACCAACAAATTACCTTGGCTGTGAACCGTCCTTTTAGCGTTGCTCATTATTCTACACTGTAGCCTTTCTTTTCTTTAACTTTTGGTAAGAATTTTTCTTGTAACCACTTGGAAAAATGCTTGTTATTCATATCGTCATGGTAGTCCCCAGTCTTAAGGCTTAAAAATAATTAGCCCATTCGGAACAAAACCTATTTTACCGCCAGCATGCACAATAATTAAGTGGTCTGTTTTCGGAATCAGCACTTGTCGTACAGCTCATTCTAACCTATAAACAATTTTCAATCTTAAACTTGGACACTTGTACGCCCATTCGGAACAAAACCTATTTTACCGCCAGCATGCACTCTGTCTTCTGAATTAGCACTTGTCGTACAGCTCATTCTAACCTATAAACAATTTTCAATCTTAAACTTGGACGCTTGTACTTACAGTTGCAATAAAATGCTGTAGCTCTGTAGCGTTGAAAAAACTGTTTTATAATCAATAGAAATATAAGTAGATAAAGAACGCAAAAACTAACTTATAAGCAGGAAAACACAAAAACGCAATGATATTTTCAGGTTGGTTTGTAGCCTTGCTTCTGACAAGTTGTAACCACCGTTCTTCCTAGAGGTAGTAAAGTCCACTTGCAAAAAGTTTATAACCATATTTTTGTACAAAGCTCCGAATTTAGGTTATTTGCAGATTTAATATTTATGTGTACATAGTACAAACATTCCTGTGTAATGTAAAAAATGTGTGTAGGCCCTAACAAGAGCATTAATTGTTCTCTCCTTCCATATTACTGGCTCTTAGAAGATATCAAGACCACGCCCACAATCGTAACTACACATAGACCACGCGCATACACGTTTGACCTTGGGAATTGTTCTGCTTTATTATAGAGTTAATAGAGTCATTAATTTCAATTAATGTACTGGTAGGACATAAAAGTATAATTAAATCGTAACACAAATTAAAACTTGATATCGAGTCCCAAACTTTCATTTTTATCTGTTAACACACAATAAATAAGCACACACATAATGAAATTCCACGAAATAATTTACTTTTTCAAACAGATATTAAATCAGCATATGAAACTGGAAAACATTGGCCATTAACCAAATCTCCATCTTCAATGATAAGAAAGTTACCCATGCAATCCCAGTCGATCTGGGACACACTGTATGTAATTGATTTATATGTGCCATTGGGATTTAATAGTTATTAAGGTACCAAGTGCATTATGAGTAAAATAATCGCGGGCTCTTAGCTCATAATGCCCGTGGTGCCTTCAAGGTTTTATGTGCTACCAATTTTCTTACCTAATTCATATTCATAATCAATTCATTAGCTGAGCTGTCATTAATTTTTATTGTGACAGTGGTGCATAATTTTGGAAATAAAAGTTGTACCCATGGAAACAAATACTGTTAATTTTTCATAAGAACCCTAGTGTTCTTATGAAGAAAATAATTGCCCTGGAGCGTTATTCTGTATCTAAGATACCTTAAAATAGAGTCATTAATTTCAATTAATGTACTGGTAGGACATAAAAGTATAATTAAATCGTAACACAAATTAAAACTTGATATCCAGTCCCAAACTTTAATTTTTATCTGTTAACACACAAAAAATAAGCACACACATAATGAAATTCCACTAAATACCTAACTTACAAACAAAATTTGATGCTTCCCGGATAGTTACATTGGACATGTACACTTACGATCATTGAAAATGAACAGGGTTATGCATGTCAAATTGACTTAACCGACGTTTTACAATTGCGTGCAACGTTATTTTATTATTACGATGAGGAGAGAGTTAGGACAACACGATTCTGCTTTAGAGACAAGGGAAATTCAGAAAACGTATATGAACTACTGCAATGTTTGTTGCATAGCCCTGTTCATTTTCAATGATTCTTTGTGTACCTTAGGCTTTGATTAAATTTGCCAGTTTTTAATAAATAATAGGTAGTTGCTTTCAAAATATCCACTATTAATGCCCAATCAGCTACTGCCGATGTACTCTGAAATAAAATTTAAATAAAACACACAGTGATTCTAAAATACCAACAAATTACCTTGGCTGTGAACCGTCCTTTTAGCGTTGCTCATTATTCTACACTGTAGCCTTTCTTTTCTTTAACTTTTGGTAAGAATTTTTCTTGTAACCACTTGGAAAAATGCTTGTTATTCATATCGTCATGGTAGTCCCCAGTCTTAAGGCTTAAAAATAATTAGTCCATTCGGAACAAAACCTATTTTACCGCCAGCATGCACAATAATTAAGTGGTCTGTTTTCGGAATCAGCACTTGTTGTACAGCTCATTCTAACCTATAAACAATTTTCAATCTTAAACTTGGAAACTTGTACGCCCATTCGGAACAAAACCTATACGCAAAAACTAACTTATAAGCAGGAAAACACAAAAACGCAATGATATTTTCAGGTTGGTTTGTAGCCTTGCTTCTGACAAGTTGTAACCACCGTTCTTCCTAGAGGTAGTAAAGTCCACTTGCAAAAAGTTTATAACCATATTTTTGTACAAAGCTCCGAATTTAGGTTATTTGCAGATTTAATATTTATGTGTACATAGTACAAACATACCTGTGTAATGTAAAAAATGTGTGTAGGCCCTAACAAGAGCATTAATTGTTCTCTCCTTCCATATTACTGGCTCTTAGAAGATATCAAGACCACGCCCACAATCGTAACTACACATAGACCACGCGCATACACGTTTGACCTTGGGAATTGTTCTGCTTTATTATAGAGTTATGATTATTCGAAGAGTTGCTTACCAAACTGCTTGATAATTATAGAGAATATTTAAAAATAAGATATAGCCAATTATACCTAGTTTAAAGCATGCAAAAATTGGCAAAAGCCATCCATAAATATTCAGGTTCAAAGATTCAGCCAGCAAGAGTTCAATACTACGGGGGACGCTACAAAAGTATCGTAACACCCTGTGATATACGATCTAAAGCATTACAACCGCTGTGCGTCATGCGGCCACGCCCCACGGATTGCGTTACACTCGGAAGACCAACCAGCGTTACGCCACTCCGCGCGTCTGGCACAGAGGACTATAAATAGCTCCACACCGACCTTCGGTTCTTAGTGCGACTTTCACTCTGATGATGCAAGCTGCAAGGTCTTGCGAAACGTTAGTGAATATGGATGCACAAACAGCAAAACGGCCAAATCTGCCTAAGTATCCTCGTTCTCAAGATACTCAAACAACACGAGCCACCAAAGAGCATGGCCATCGCGCGGGTTTTTGCTCGACTTCACAAGGTGCAAGGCACATTAAGCCAGAAAATGCTGGGTGTTCATATACAAATACTACGCGGTCTAAGCCGAAATTCTATGCTAAGGAGAATAATTCGAGTAACCGCGAAAGCCTCAAACAGTACATAAGAAACATTAACTATCCCCCAAAAAGTGCTGACATGACTCCGCTGAATTTTTTAATGGGGTTATCTTAAGAGCAGGGTGTATACTGTATAATAATCCACGTGGAAAATTACAATATCTTAACGACCGTATTCGGGAAGAAATGAATGCCGGTGAAACTTTGTCAACGTATAATGGCACACGAAAGGGTGCCTTTGCAAGAGTGCATACGCCGTCAGGGGCAAGATCTAACCGATGTAATTTTTCGTACTTAATTTGCAAAGATTATTTTTTTAAGTGTTATAATTATCTATGTAAATAAGTTAAAAATAAAGAAGTTATGGCGTTTTTAAAAGTGAATATCTTTCTGAGACACCCTGTACTTATTAATATCAAGGAAAAGGGATTTCTCTCTGATCGCCAGTAAAACTATAATTCATCACCCAGTAAAAAACATAAATGCACTTTTACAGTTCCAAAAGTTGCCGGACTGGTTAATCTGTATATAGTAGATAGATACGTATATTTTTTCCACAAATGTTTACTTTTTACTATTGTAATCACCAAAAAGTCACCTTCCGAGATTTCTTCAGATCTTCACGTTTCAAGGTCCCTAGATGACGAAAAAGAGGTTTTCTTAATTCTGTCTGTGTGTCTGTCTGTCTGTCTGTTGGTAATATAGCTCAAAAACTAATTGTCACAGGAAGACGATATTTTGCATACATATTATATATCTACCTCGCATGAAACCAGTATAATTTAATACAAATATATACATGGTGAGCACCTTAAAAAAATTCTTCTATTTTTGGGTTAATTTTGAAATAGAGGGAAGTAATAACTTTCACGTAGGTCAGGCTTTACATTTGCCGAAGATAAGACTCAACCGATACAGGATAATGTCACAAAAGAGTAAAAACGTTTCAACAATAAGAACGTTCTGCTCAAGAGAGGCGCGCGCCGCACTTATATCTATAAGGCTTGATGGCGCAGTTGGAATTTCGCTGCAGTTACATTCGCTGCGAAGATGAAGTTACGATCGCTATGCAGATGCGGCTGGTTCAAACCCCAGCGGAATTCATTTTTTTTTAATTTGCAAATTGTCAAATTCGGGCGAGGGAAGTTCTGTGTAAAACCTTTTACACATTTTTTTCATTTGTCATTTGTATGTATGTATTATCTATAACCTCATTTACCTAGAAGATAGATACGTATATTTTTTCCACAAATGTTAACTTTTTTACTTTTTTTATTTGTCATTTTGTATATGTGTATTATCTGTAGCCTCATTTACCTTGCGGTGTAGAGGCTTCGTAGGCTAGCATCTGGGAGTACAATACTCAACTTGTCCCGGACGCGGATTACATAGTTGGAGCGCGCCTTTTGTGCTTGCGCAGCAACCATTGTGTGCGGTGATGTGTCGACCTTGTTACTCTATCTCTGAGGTCTGTGGTTCTGAGTAGTCATTTATAGGAAATTTATTATGCTAAACAGAAGGCCTCTATTAATCAATATTTTCAAAGTTTTTCTAAATTATAAGTTGCTAAAACGTCGTTAGGATATAAATTTGACATCCAAAATACTTAACCATCAGTTACCGGATAAAACGACACCAATCGGAAAATTCTCAGATCCGTTGCCCTAATTATGTTACGATGGGCTGTAACAAAAGTTGACGACTAGGACTCAGATGGAGAAGGGGAGGTTCATTACGATCTTAATTAAGGAAAAGTCCCGCTAAGAAAATAAAGATGTTAATTGCAGACACCACAATTATACTAAATTGAGAAAACCACAGGTGAGCTCACCGAGAAAGTGGAAGCGGTGAGTCAACCTTTCCGATCCAAATATAACAGTGCTTGCGCGACGGTCTACGTACAGCTGCGTGGGACTTACCGTGCTTGCATTTTCCTACAGCTACCTGAATCCCTTTACAGAGGAAACACATCGCAAAAAACCACATACCAACGTCATAAATATACTAAAGACAAACACAACTAATTGAAAATAAATTATATTAACGGAGAAATATGTATGTGAACAATGAACATCACATGAAATACCCCATAAATGTTAGTGTTGTTAATTCCGCAATGTTTACTGTAAATATAATCGGTAAACTTGACAGCAAATGATCGAACTAAAACCGTAACAACTTTAATTACACAACGATGAAACTATTTAAGAACAGTAAAACTTGACGGTTAAATAATCAAAACTAACTTAAAGGCGGTAATTACTATTCGTAACCTTAATTTTAAGTGACAACAATTACGTTACGCAAAAATGGCGACACTTTGTCATATAAATGACCACTTCACTGCACATGATGTGCTTTAAAATTACTAGAAAATACACAGTACCTTTGAGGGGTTCAGCTTGCTCTGGTTATGATGTCTAACGATGATGCACATCGTGCCTAAACGACTGTCCCAAAATGCTTGAAGAACTGCAAGAAACGACCTAGGGTGCTACTGTCGAACGGGTCAGACGATGTTAAATCCCCAGAGAGTGGAACGAAGAACGTAGTCAGCAGGCAAGATTACCGTACGGTCCACTGATGACGTCATTACAAACAATTAGCAGGAAAGAGGTTCCCATTAATAATCCGCCCCAAAGGCGTCAATTGGAAATTGCTAACTCTACCATACGAGAATAGCTCGGCTAGTAACTGCACCACACGTCTCTTAAATGACCAATAACTTGACCGGTAACACCCATACACAGTTTTACTTAATTTCGAAGTTGCCCATCGAAGGCACAATTCCCCCACCGAGTGGATCAAACGATCACACTTGTTGCCTCTTCTAAGTCTGGTGATTGAATATCGAAACAAAAAAAAACGCGCGAGTGCGCTACTTAACTTGTTCTCTCTTTAACTCATATGGAAACGTCAGAATTACGCCACATAATGCAACCAACTTCCGCACTCAAAAGCGAGGCGTTGCCCAAGACATGCGAAAATGAGCCGGAAGACGCCAGTATTTGAAATGAAATTGAGCTTTAAAACATAGCTAAACTATCAATTTGGACCTAAATCAAGTTGGAAATGTAACTTACAAGGTAACAAAGGTATAATTTCAAATAGTTGAAATGGGCAAAGATCGACGAAAGAACGTTATTTTTTATATATTATATATGTAAACCATAAGGAAATCTGTAACTCCGGGTTTCCAGGTGGCGAATGGGAAATTGCCGTCCAGACATGTAAGCTTGGAAGATAAGAGCCACCAAAACTAAGTCGCGGATTAGCAGCCCGCTCCCATTTGGGGGAATTGAACTGACTTTACCTTTACTTACGCTTCGATTCTGTGCTTACACCTATTGTTATTTAGCTAACCACAAAAATCGCCTTTTGAACGAATTTTAGTCTAAACATAAAACACAGGGTTATACTTACTTCTTCGGATTGACTGAATGCGATCTAATGTGAATTTTCCATTTTCTTTTTTTTTATATTCGACCTACATGCGAAATGGCTATTAATAAAAAGCAGCAACAAACACTGGATATCTCGAGCACGAGTGTTGGAATTTAAAAGAGCAAATAATAATTCCAATAGAATACTAACACAGACATATAACGTTGACAAATACCAATCATAAACAAGTGAAGTATGCGAATATATTTTTAAAATACAAACCTACTTACTTTCTCCGTCGTTTCAAGCATTTTAAAGCCAACCCTTAGATATTTTAAAGTTTTCGTTCAGCAACAGACATGATTTTAAATTCTAATTTAACACCAGCTCTTTAACTACAGGTAAAAGTAGAGGAAAAGAACATGATTATGCACTTGTGCATTATCGTTTTGATGCGAAACAAAAATGCCAACAGTTTTTCACCTCATTGCGTGCCAGTAAACGAGACAGTCATTTTACAAGTTATTTTAAAATTGTGCTTTAAAAAAATTGCAGTAGTTTTCAAACGTAAAATAAATACAAAGGAGGTTTGTTTTTTTATTTCAGTTAAAATCTACAAAAATGTTTGAAGGCAAAAACGATCGGTATTGCTATAGAAAGCAATGACGTGGACTTTGTTTTATTCGGAAACGTCAAAAACAGACAACAAGTAAAACGAACCTTTACATGTTCCCGAGAATTGGTGCAATCGACAGACAAGTTCATATTAATGCTCTAGTGTTGGTTTATAGATCCCGCTGCGTGATTTGGATATATCTGTTAATTAAGTCGGACATAGGAATGCAGACCCTAATTTCAGATACCCTGTTCAGCTCCCAGAAATTTAGGACTATGATGGGGGTCTATGAAAGGATAACACGTATGCTGAAGTTGTTTGTATATTATAATTAGCTTCTAACTGATTACTACAACTAAAGTACAAGACGTGACGTGGGTTTGTGAATCTTATCTAAACTGTAAATGACATAACAAGTAGTTTTACTGAAAGATAGGAGCAGGCAGTAGTTTCTACAGATAAAACATTCAATTTATTAATACAGCAAACTCGCTCCAAACATTTATAAAATAAAAGCAACCAATTGCTGGTAGCTGCTATTTTAATTAAATAACTTTTTAATGTTATAAAAGATTATACAGTTTACCTACCGAACATACTCGTATTGTCAAACGTTACACCATCTGCTCAATTTAAATAATGGAAATATTTGCAGAGGAAGAGGCGATTCTCCAGTCTCCTGCTTTAATATCGCAATCAGTTCTTTTACAAAAGCTACAGCTGCAATTGTTTGTAAAATACAACTTCATTTATTTTTACTAACAAATGGGTGTAAATATTTTTCTTCAATTTTGACAGTTTAAAGTGACAGTATTAACTCCATAACAACCTTCATAAACAGTATATGATTCACAAGTGAAATAATACCTATTTACTATACAAGTGGGATAACAGCATCATTAATATACGTGTGTGTAAGCACACAAGTATATTAATGATGCATTATCACACATGTATTGTACAAAATTTTATCTAGGACTGCCTAAAATTGAGAAAAGTGCATTAAGAGAAATGTCAGATCTGTCATTTTCAAAAATATTTTAGTAGGCAGTGCTTACATTCCTCGTGCTACGCACTCGTTTGTAACTTACACACACGTATATTAATGATGCTGTTATCCCACTTGTATAGTAAATAACTATTAATTCACTAGAGAATTAAACAAGTTTAATTCACTAGAGAATAAAAGTTTCAATGAAGAACAACATATTTTTTATTATTTGTACAAATATTTACATTCAATTATTCTTTCTCTTTGTAGTGTGTAATATATAATTACTAAAATTTAGATCAAATCGACGATGAATGGGCAAATTGATATCTTAATGTGAATATTTTTTATTTTTTATTCAAAATTTCATTAGAATTGAATAAAAACATATAAACGCCACGTGAATTAAACATTTATTAACTCAAAAATACGATCTCACTCGAACTACGTGCTCGTGAGTGAAGAAACATATGTTTAATTCACTTGGTGTATAATATTTATGAATTTCTAGATTAGATTTAATATGACTTGATAAATAAAACCCAAAGCTTTAGCTTTCCAGAAGTTAAATTCAAAATTGACTTTTAAAATGTTAAAAATTTCTGAATTTACAAGAATATTAAGTCTGTCTGAGACTGTTTGAAATTGACGTGTTTCAATCTAAAGCAAAAATAAAAATTGAAATATGGCAACGCTGCTAATCAAAACATCGTTTCTGTTACTAAGTAGGCTTTTAATAAGTAAGAGCCTATTTACAGAATTCTGTATTATCAAAGTAGTCTGATGTCAGTACTACAGCATTGTATCACCCTTATGCGAGGGGTGAACACAGTCCTGGCTACCTCAAACCCTCGGCAGAATATGGCGTGAATAAAAACCAGACAGCGGTGCTTAAGGTCACAAAAGTTTAATAAATTGATTACGTTATTCACAACAAAAACAAAAATCTAGCTAACAAATCAACTTCAGCACCTACATTGGATGTATTTGGCTCCAACAACCTGAACCACAAAAGAGGAGTCGTAGGTATAGATACTCAAAGAAAATATACCAGTAACAGTCAAGTAGATTTAATTTTCACTAATCAGTATCACAATTATCAAACGTAATTAAAGAAACAGGAAGATCAATAAGGCCCAAAATGGCAATTAACAAAAATTCGGAATAACAATACACATTAATATCTAGGAAGCCAGCAAATATTCTAGCGGCTGCGCTGACAAAAAAACGGCCCGATCGTAGGCTATACTAAAGCCGTTAAATTTGACCTGAAAAGCCTGGCGATCGAAGTCGGATTACAAAAACGGCAATGCAACTCATACAAGCCTTATGCGTGATTTCAGTAGTGTAGCAAAATAAGTTACTTTTAATACGCTTGATTGGAAAACCAAAAGCCTTTGTTTCGGATCAATGCGTAACTTATGGCAGGCGTCTGCCTGTACAGTCAACTGAAATCCACTGAATTTTAGCAAAATGAGCATGTACTTACTACTTTATCTGGATCACTCCGACGTAGATTTGCACCAGGTGGAACGCTGCCAAGAAGTATATCTGCAGTCCATGGAATGCCGGCAAAGAACCGTGGTGCAGGAGATTCAGCAGCCCAAAAGGTATCATGGAATCATATTCCATCCATAAAGATGCTACATAAAAGAGGCTTAATTACCAAATTAGTTAGAACAGAAACCTAACATTTTACAGGTGCTTACCCAACGATTGATAACGGGCTGCTGTAACGTGTGCATCTCAAAGTGTATGCATGCACAAGAGGTTAATTAGTGAAAACAATCAAACTTCGTCAATTTCAAGGCCTACTCACAAGTCGGGGTCCACGTGAAACATATCCTTGCAGGGCCACGATTGGAATATACCGAATCGTCCGCTCGCTCCAATTAATGGCGGAAGAAGAATACGGGCTGTATTCCACAAATTTGGCGACCTGTTTTGTTGCTCGTAATTAATTATTGGTTGAACACGGTAATACATTCTTTGGTCGATGGTTGATGCTGCCTCATGAATCCTCTGTAATTCTTCTCTGGTTTTTACTAAATTAAGTAAAGTACCTACACGCTGGACACCCCTCCCCCTCCCCGATCAATATACTTATTTTAATTATTTTCATCAAGGAATTGTTAAACAAATGCCGCATTATGAGATGTGTCATCATCCATCCACATATCATTTCTTACCAGTACAGGAGTACTGGGCGATATTCTGTTAGAAAATTCAAATAATGTTTTATGCTTAGTCTGTCAGGAAGTGTAAAAGGCCAACCAATCTATTTCCCACTATATCAACCCAAACTTTTACTGAAAATCGAAACTAAAAGTTTCTTTCGCGTACAGTATGGAAAATTTCATGAGCCTAAATATGTTCGTTGTGGGAATTAAAAATTTAATTCGTTATAAATGTAGCCCCATCAGTCTGCAACACATTTTAAATAAAATTTTGATCTTGTCGGTGCTTTCAAATAGCCACTGGCAATAATTAACCCTTTTCCTCAATCTACTTCTAATAAACGCTGAACTAACTGTAGTTGCGTGTAAAGTATACAGTCGTGTATCTTATAAAGTCATGTGCACCGTTTATATTGGTCCTACATCTAAGTTTCTAGCAATAATATTACGTACACTATACTTGCTGCAGCAAACAAATAGAGTAACATATGCAACCCAATATTATATTAAGTATCAAAAACGGTAAGAACGGTTTACCGCCCGAAGGCAATGTTTGGAGACTAAGCGAAGCGAATATTGTATACAACTTACTGTAATAGAAACTCCTCTTGCTGTAAATGAACTAAACAGAGGAATCGTGCAAAAATAACATATAAACGTCGCTAGATCAGCATTTTTAGTAATTATCACAAAATATTAGAGCGATCGTTATAATTAGATACCATTTCAATTGACATTAAATAATTTGTTGAGGTTGTAACGGTACGTTTATTACCCTACATTACTTTGAACTTTATATGCCCTTCGTTTGCTAACTAACTCAGGATTAATGCATAAGATCAGTTTCTTACATTAGTGTGGCTATGGGTATATCAACACAGCCTCCTCTGAGCCTGCCTCGTTTATACCTATAATTCTCAAAATAAACACTCTAACCAGCTATAAATAAAATCCAGGCTGCTTACACAAATGTCATATATTCTATATAAAGGTATACACACATACATTTATGTGAAATATAAAACGACTATATGTATACAAATGCTATACCACGTCTATAATAGAAAGTAGAGTTTAGTATAAATAGCTACGCGCGAAAGCTAAGTTCTACGCGCATTTACAACTTGTACAGAGTACAAACAATACATTTTCAAGTATTAATGCAAACAAGTTAGTCCGCGAAACACGTTCCAAACACTTCACTCAATTCAATTTCATGCGAAACGGCGTACATTTAACCACTACCAATTTAATACTTTACGACTTTCATTTAGACACTACCATTTGTTGATGACGAAGCGGTCTTCAGGACAGCGCGGCGCCTGAGTAATTTTTTAAAATATGTCGCAATTATAAGCACTGCTCCAAACCTCATAACAGTTTAACTCTGGGTTGTGGATTCGATCAAACACATTACTTATAAAATGGGCTAACCTGATTTCATCCTGTGCTGAACGCAAACTTGAATCTAACCTCGCTAATGGCGGTGATGATCAAAATGGGCACGTGGCACGTTCACTACTCAACTCGCTAGGCTCTACCTTAAAGCCGCTGCTGCAGCCTCCCGCTGGGAATTATATGGACTTCGAAGTCATATAATGGGTGTTCATTAATTATTCCGGTCAAGCTCTTGTCATAATGACTTACAGTGCCACCAACATATTATTCATACAACAAATACAACTTCGTCTCGACGTTAAACGATTCACTCGTGGATAAAATTTAACTTTATCGGCTTGTATAATAAATTACTATTAAACAAAATTGTAGGTAGTTGTGCGACGAAATTTAATTTCCATCAACCAATTATAAAGTTATTCCGAAGAACGGAAAATAATATAAGGGCAAAGTACCACTTGTGCTCACCCGATTTCAACTATAAGTGATTGTGATCTCTGAATTTATATTAAAAAGAAAATTCTAAATTTTGACGCCGATCGATTGAACCGTCTGGGATGTAGAGAGGACAGTGAATGACAGACTCACAGAGATATCGCTTCAAAAACCACTTATTCTGAAACAGAAAACCAAACGGATGTAACCGCAAAGTTCGAAAAATTCAGTATTTTGCAAAGAAATGACAGGTAATGCTATATGTCCTGGTAGATTTGCGTCAGATTCAAAATTTTTCAAATAACACACGTTTACAATTGCCCCTAGTTTACGTTTGTGCTACCTAATCCTCCTAAAATACTGACACTAAAGTATAAAATGCATGTGTAGTAATAAAGAGTGGCAAAATGCCAATTTCTGTAAATAATGCATGCAAAACTCTTAAAAAAACATATTTATCTCTTTATAATTGGATATTAACTCAGATTGCAAACTTTTATTATAACGTTAGTTCCGAGTCTTTAGATGTCCTACTCAGTTAACTTGCAAATGTAATACTTTATTAGAAAAATCGTATAACTCAAAAAAATCATACACCTATTTCATTTCGTAAGGATATTATTAATCACTAAATCAGTTTCAATGCTTGTCGGTTAAAAAAAGGCCATAACACTCCTAACATATCTTACTAAAATATTAACTTGATGATGACCCCTGACAGACGAAACTCCGTTCTGCAAAATACAAAATGACTGAAAATTTAATTATTGATAAATTTTCCTGAACTATTTGAGACCTTTTTATAGATAGTTAAAGAATGTGGATTGGTTTTAGTCATCACAAAAGTCATCAAACTATACATCGGACATCTATATTTTTCATTTTAAGCCTCAAATTCAAAACACTCTGTCTATAATGACTATACAGGAGGTCGGAGAAACGTAACAGTGGTATATATTTAGCGATGCGTAATACCAGTTTTCTTGATTAAGAAAAGTTTTATTACCACATCTTTTGGTTTTAGTTTTGTTTGTGAAATAGCAATATTAACAAAATTAGATACATTTATAGTAATTTTTACATTTCTACACTTTAATAACTATGGAAAAATTAACGGAAGTAAAAAATCAATTGCACCTTCAGGAAAAGACAATATAGAAAGCAAATTACTGAGAACTTCAGTTTTTCTTAGAATATAAAATTTGGTTTAATTTGAAAAATATTGAGAGGTAATTACCATCTCTTCGTGTTTATCCGGTGAAATTTGCTTAATTAGTAGTCGATTGACGTCATTAGTGACAAAAAATCGACTGTCGAAGTAATAAGGTTTGAGCAGCAGCCGCAGGCTTTGGTAAAAGCATCAAAAATAAACAAACTCGAATTAGATTCTATGACAGGAAATTAATGCCATGCTGACTCCCAAACAACCGCTAAGTATAACATTTCTAATTGTGCAACGGCCTTGAAGGATACCTATCTAACGCTTAAAATTAATGTATTAAACATAACGGTCAGGGTTCATTATTATAAATTTGCTAATACCTGTATTACAATCGGTTCTGATAGAATTTGAAGTGTAGAAAGAGGGCCGCTATCCCCTCCACTCTTTATTTAATTCGCGGATTTATTCGCGGATTTCGCGGTTTTAATTTTAATTCGCGCATTGACCCAATTAATTTCGCGGTTTGATCTAATTAATCACATATGAAGTTTGATATGTAATTTACATATGTGCTACTGATTAAATTACCCGTTAGCTTCCGATTAAATTATGCGCAGCCATTTTTAATTTGCTTCTGGAATTACGCGGCGGCCATCTTGGTTTTCTGGCGCGAATATTTTAATTTGAAATTTTTCAGATTTTTTGTCTAAGTTCAATTTTTTGAATTTAAGCTTCCCGGGGTGTCGGCCATCTTGGTTTTCTGCGTGCGCACTTCTAGCGGCTGTCGTAATTTTCGCGGAAATATTTGAATTTCAAACTGGTAAATCTGTCTCCCTCATCTGGCGTTGGTTGTCTCTCTCTTGCATTCACAGAAGGGCTGTTTATATTTAAAAAAATCTCTGGCCCCAAGTGGATTTGAACCCTAGTTGTTTGGCTAGTACCCAGACACCGTATCCCCAGAGCTACCGAGCCGTTGCAAATTTTATGTGTATAACGGAAAGCTACTTTCTCTGCTCTGACGTCATACTGCCAGATTTAAAACAAACTATTTTTTCAAAAATTTAATTTATAAGAATGGGATTGCATAGCCTGTGGTATTAAACGAGGTGTAGTAATTTTAAAAAACTGTTTTTGCAACTGGGTTTGCCATAATTAATTATTTTATCTTTATAATATGAGTGACGCGCATGACTGGATTAACAATATTTCCATGGTCCCAACAGAGATTCTCATTGTCCCTACCTACTATATAGTTGGAAATTTCCGCTCGACCAGCGAAATTTGAAAGCTATATGAATAGAAATAATTATTTTTATAATTTGCCCCAACAGAACGTATGCTACCTAGTTTATGCGCAAATTTCATAATAATATCAATTTTTACTAGAGCAAATACATTTTGTTCCTCGATCAAATTTTAAAAAGAGGCCAGTTTAAAACCGTTGGAGACGATTTTGTATTGTGCGTCACGGAATACGATAACATGAACAAGAAGATAATACGTATTGCTTGAGTAAGAAAAAGATAAACATAGTAGCAAATATTCGAGAAGGCTTGACTCTTAATTTAATTATGTCATTTGTCAAGTATAAACATGCCTACTAATATAATCTTTGTATTGCTATCTCTTTCTTACTCAAGCAATACGTATTATCTTCTTGTTCATGCTATCTCATTGCTGTTATATAGATAATTATGGCCCAGCAGTATATCCAAACGTGCACTTTTTTAAATTTTTGAGAACTCATGCTAGCTCAGTTTCAAATTCTCTACAAAAACAGTATTTGGCGTGGATAGGCATCGATATGATATCTTAATAATTTTCAAACTATGTAACTCTAACTTGTTGCAATTTTAGTAAGATTTGAATAAAAACACACAATTTCGCTGAAAAAGTTCTAACCAAAAACGACAAAAACAATATTTTTATTCCATTTTCATTGAAAAATCTTCTATCACAAACATTTCTAGAAGCAAAATTGCCGTAACGTAGACTCGCTGTGCATTTTATTACAGAAATTCTTATACTTTTGCAATGAAATTGCGTGTTTTGATGGTGTCAGAACATTTTTTTCAACGAATTGCGCGTTTTTATTCAAAAATTATGTTAATTTGTGGTCCACATACACATATTTCCATCAAAAGTATAAGAATTTTTGAATTTTGTTTATCGAAATGATTGTGATAGTAGATTTTTTCAACGAAATTGCGATTTCTTTTAATTTTGAGCGATGCATTTTATAAAAAAGTGTAAAACATTTGCAAAATTATGCATAGTTTATGTAACATGATGTCGATTTTGTAAAAATTTATGAGATGATGTGTAATGCGTGATTTTTGTTCAATTTTCGTCGTATGTTGAGTAAAAATGTCGTTTTTTTTGTATAATTTCAAGTGACATGATGTCAGTTTTTGTAAAAATTTATGTGAGATGATGTGGACCAGAACATTTTTCAGCGAAATTGTGTGTTTTTATTCAAATCTTACTATGTTACAACGAATATTTGCTACTATGTTTATCTCTTTCTTACTCAAGCAATACGTGTATCTTCTTGTCCATGTTATCTTATTGCCGATATATATATAATTGTGGCCGACATGCAACGACCTGTTAGGCCATTTGAGGATGACAAAATAGAAAGCCTCCTCGAGGCTATAATGTCTTTTGTAATTACGCATAGCAGCATAAAATTAATCATATTCTAACTCTTTCAGCAAAATTGTGTGTTTTTATTCAAATCTTACTAAAATTGCAACAAGTTAGAGAAAAAAGTGTAAAACATTTGCAAAATTATGCTTAGAAATAACTCTAAAAACTGCTTTTACATCATTTTCGTTTTACAAAACGATTTATAAAACGAATTGTGATCATTGTGAAATAATGTGAGATGGTGTATTTTTTATCGCTTATTGCATAAAAATGTCGTTTTTTGTATAATTTCAAGTGACATGATGTCAGTTTTTGTAAAATTTTAAGTGAAATGACGGTGTCAGAACATTTTTTCAACGAAATTGAGCGTTCTTATTCATATAGGTAAAAAAGCCGGGTTGCGTTGCTCTCAGCTACCGTGTTTCGGCTACTTTTCAAGGAGTCCGAAGATATCCGAGTCTTGTCGTATAAGAATGGTTGCCTTCTTAACCCTATTGCACAATATTTGCAGTGCTAGATTTCCACCAATCAGAAAACTTGCTTGTGACGTAATGTTCTAAAATTAAAATTTGTCCGCTACCTCGACGTAATGATCTGCTAGAACTATTAAGCCTCTATACATATATACATCCGGAGGTAGCGGACAAATTTTAATTTTAGAACATTACGTCACAAGCAAGTTTTCTGATTGGTGGAAATCTAGCACTGCAAATATTGTGCAATAGGGTTAAGAAGACAACCATTCTTATACGACAAGACTCGGATATCTTCGAACTCCTTGAAAAGTAGCCGAAACACGGTAGCTAAGAGCAACGCAACCCGGCTTTTTTACCTATATGAATAAGAACGCTCAATTTCGTTGAAAAAATGTTCTGACACCGTCATTTCACTTAAAATTTTACAAAAACTGACATCATGTCACTTGAAATTATACAAAAAACGACATTTTTATGCAATAAGCGATAAAAAATACACCATCTCACATTATTTCACTTAAAAAATTATCACAATTCGTTTTATAAATCGTTTTGTAAAACGAAAATCATGTAAAAGCAGTTTTTAGAGTTATTTCTAAGCATAATTTTGCAAACGTTTTACACTTTTTTCTCTAACTTGTTGCAATTTTAGTAAGATTTGAATAAAAACACACAATTTCGCTGAAAAAGTTAGAATATGATTAATTTTATGCTGCTATGCGTAATTACAAAAGACATTATAGCCCCGAGGAGGCTTTCTAGTTTGTCATCCTCAAATGGCCTAACAGGTCGTTGCCTGTCGGCCACAATTATATATATCGGCAATAAGATAACATGAACAAGAAGATACACGTATTGCTTGAGTAAGAAAGAGATAAACATAGTAGCAAATATTCGTTGTAACACCGAGATTGACATGTTTGGTTTTATTTTATAAGTAAGCGTCTGAAATTGTGTCCTTATATCGATCAAAACTGCATTTTAGTTTAAAAAATTCCAGTATAAATGCAAACGGACGAAAATAAAAAAGCAATTGACCACAAATTAACATAAATTTGAATAAAACAGAGAATTTCGTTGAGTTGCAGTTTTAGTAAGATTTGAACAAAAATCACGCATTACATATCATCTCACATAAATTTATTACAAAATGGATAATAGCCTCGGTTTTATAAATAATTCAATAATATTATATGAGACCTTTTCATACTTAGTATTTCAGGAATATATTAAAATCAAATTTGTAACTCGTTTTTATATTTACGATCTGCCTTTACCTCTTATTGCCGACCGAGCGGAAATTTCCTATAGTAGGTAGGGACAATGAGAATCTCGTTAATCCATCCATATAGCAGGCACAAATTATAAAATAATTAATTATCCCACAGCCAATCGCAAAATCAGTTTTTTAAAATTACTACACCTCATTTAACACCACAGGCTATACAATTCCATTCTTATAAATCATATTTCTCAAAAAATAGTTTGTTTACAACAAGAAAGCTCGACGTCGAACCCGCACGCAACTGTTAAAGTTTTAATCGCATTCAGGTACGCTGTCTGGGTGTCTCAGTTGACAACGCCTTAGACTCGTAATACTGTGATCGCTGGTTCGAATCCGGCCTAGGATCATCGCAGAAAGCTCTTTTAAATTAAATAAATGCGAGAAAGCCAAGATGTCCGACACCCCGGGAAGTTTAAATTCAAAAAATTGAACTAAAAAATCTGAAAAATTCAAATATTCGCGCGAAATTAAAATGGCCGCCGTGCATGAGAGAGAGAGAGCAGCTTCGATGAAGGGTGCAGGAAGATTTAACAGTTTGAAATTCAAATATTTCCACGAGAAGGGCGCGCGCAGAAAACCAAGATGGCCGACACCCCGGAAAGTTTAAATTCAAAAAATTGAACTTAGAAAAATCTGAAAAATTTAAAATTCATATATTCGCGCCAGAAAACCAAGATGGCCGCCGTGTAATTCTAGAAGCAAATTAAAAATGGCCGCGCGTAATTTAATCGGAAGCTAATGCGTAATTTAATCAGTAGCACATATGTAAATTACATATCAAACTTCATATGTGGTTAATTAGATCAAACCGCGAAATTAATTGGGTTAATCCGCGAATTAAAACCGCGAATCCGCGCATCAAATAAGAAGTGGAGGGGATAGCGGCCCTCTTTCTACTGAAGTGTTTCAAAATCCCAATTCTACTTGCTTTATCATTTTTGCATTAAAGTTAAATACGTGGCATTTTTGTGATTTTAAGTAACGACACAGTGCGTTGACCTGCAAGAGGAATTTTATAATCAGAGTGAATGCAAGTAACGAATACGAACAGCACACGTTTTGAGGTGTTGTACTTGACCAAAATTTGGAATAATTCTTAGTTACCTCAACGCTTAGGCGACGTTTCTGGAACTGGTCCAGCTACGTTCCAATGACGTTGTGGTTACGTAGCGGTAAAGTTGCGATTTTCACGGTTCTTGCAACTGATTTTGTTGTACTTATTTTTTATTCCTTCATGATCTTTTGTCCATACCTCTAGCTTAGAAACGAAATGGAATACTACGAAGGTAGTTTAGAGTGCGAAAATATGAGATCCGAGATGCTAATTTTTTTTTGTTCTTTGGCAGGTGAAACTAGTTATTATCTATTAATGTATTAAGTTTTGTGCAGAAACGATCATAAATTAATTTTTTGACACCATTGTGACACTAAGATTCGCTTTTATCCTATAACAATAGCATATTTCGAAAAACATATCTCAGTAGTTATTTTAATTAATAAATCTAACTTGAAATTAATCGCCACTTGACAATAACGCAACGGAAACTGCAGTAAGTCTAATGTTATATTTTCTACAAAGCACCTAACGGAACTGTAGCGTCACAAGTCCCGGCAGAACTGTGACTATCACAAAGTGACTGTTCAAGGTTCCCGTTACCACTTCATGAGTCCATATGGAACTTTAACCTTTGTCTAGTTTGTCATTTCACACTTTCTTGAGATGACCAGTGTAACACAGTATTTATTTTCAATTAAATATAGAAAAAAGCTTAAATTTTCTAGAAAATATCGCAGAATTTTAAAAAATTGTTTTATTTTTATAAGCAGATGTCATTATTTTTAAAAGCTACACTGCCGAGTACTTATTTACATTACTACACACTACACAATAATTCACTGTATGAAATTTTGTCATTAATGGGCGTTAGATGGTGAAGTTTACTTCATGGCGAAATTAAGAGGTGCCATGCACTATATAATGACCAAACACAATAATGGAGGTAGCGAAAACGTTATTAACACTAATAGATATTACTTACAAGTTTCACAACTTTAAAGAGGTAGTAAAGGTCTCCAGAACGTCGCGGCAACTAACAAGACTATTTGATAGTAGTTACAACCTTGAGGCAGCATTTCAGTAACATGAATTAGTGGTCACTACCATCGTTAGTCATCTTCAAGTTCTTAAAACTTTAAGGGCGTCCAAAAGGTAACTTCGACGTTCCCAACACCGAAACATCTACGTGCAAGTGATATGCGGCTACAAATTAACCATAATTCATATTCTTATTTGGGTATTTCGCCACTCTGCAAATTAAAAATATTAAATAACGAAAATTAATTTGCAGAGTGGCGAAATACCCAAATAAGAATATGAATTATGAATTCACGCCACAAAGAAGTTTCAGAGATTATCTAC
Organism: Agriotes lineatus; assembly: GCA_940337035.1. Classification (NCBI taxonomy): domain Eukaryota; kingdom Metazoa; phylum Arthropoda; class Insecta; order Coleoptera; family Elateridae; genus Agriotes; species Agriotes lineatus. The sequence continues at coordinate 70,272,626 of OW679196.1, forward strand.
AAATTAACAATACTGGCAAAATCTATGTGGCAACAATTTTCAAATGTGTCAATTAAAGTTCTTGATACATCACAGTGCTGGTTTTAGTGGCGGTTCCGTAATAGTTTCCTGTCTCAGTTACGGGTACTGCTATTTGGAATGTAATCACAACTGCTAAAATTTGCCTGTATTCTGCCTATTCACTACTTGATAAAATGTGAACTTGTTTTCTAATCCGTTTATTACTATTCTAGGGAGCAATTTATATACCTGGGACAGCAGCGATGTGGGTGTTTAGTTCTTCAATGTTTCTTTGCCTTCTTTTTACCTCATTCGCCTAAGGCGAAAGAAGTATTTTAATCATGGCTCGTCTACCTTGATCGAAACCGAATACCTATAGTTTCTGTCACATAGAACCTTACCAAAATGAAATTTTGACCATTTTTGCTTTAACTTAGGAACTATTAGTTAGAGAAAAATAGTATTTTGCACATAGCTCAGTTTTATCTTTGACGAAATTAAGCATTTTTGGGGTCAATAGCTAGAAGGTAAACATGTTAAAAGAGCGTAGACGTAGACAGAAATATGCAGCGATGGCAACTTCAGAATTATTGGTTAAAGAAAAATAATATTTTACATTATACGAGTAGCTTACCCTTGTTTACAAATCTAATCACTCATATAGTTCATATAGGTTCTATTGCTTTTATGATTAGTGACAAGTGCGATAATAGAAACACAAACATTTGTAGTACATTTTTCCTTTGATATTTTCAAAATTATTAATTTCAAAATTTCCACTTACACGCGAAGTTCCGCCTAAAACCCTTTACGGATTTTTGTATAGTAGTAACATTAAAAAAGTGAACTATTTCTATAATTTTCAAAAAATGCTATTTGTATGGTGTTCAGTTTAAAATGTGTGAGGTTTCGATAAAACGCATTTATTAGTTTGCTTGGTACGTACTAGATCTTACTTAAATGTTTATAAAGTCTGTATCACAACATTAAAATATCCCAGACAATGTGTACAAAAGTCATTAACTTTTCCATAGTTCCGATTGTACCACTAGTGAGCAGTAGCGAGTGAGTAATTATGTAATGCTTTCACTATCGCCTCGCCTTCCTTTTTATAAGTTTGGGTAATATACGGTCTGGGCTTGGTGCTTTATTGCATTTCAGACGTTTAATGCTGGTTGAACAGACGTCCAGTACATCTTCTGAGTCTACATTTATTATTTTTGTCTTTTAATTGTTCTTTTACTTCATCTAGCACTTGCGTTTTTGTTGCTATAGATTTTTATAGACGTTTTCTGTGACCTTCAATATTTCATCTCATTTTTTATCTCATACCCATTCTTATCTTTAATGACACTCATGTTTACTTTTCCCAGTGATCTTATATGCTTTTCATACTTGGTTCTATTCTTTAACTTTTTCAATTATGTCCTCTATTTACTTTCATGTATCTTCACGAATTGACTTTTTTATGATTTAAGGGTTGTAGTCCTAGTGACCACAGCTTTTCCTGTCTCAACAATAGTCTTCTCGTAACAAACAGAGTTTGTTTGTTTTGAAGGTCCACTGTTTTCCCTTTTTTCTAGAGATTTTGGTAAATTTTTGGTATGCATCAATCTCTATTGAGTTTATCATTTTGCTAATGTCATCTATATTTTACTGTCGAAATTTATTCATTTATTTTCACTTGGAGTTCGTGTTCGTACTCTATTCTTCTTTTCAGAATTTATATTTATTCAGTGTCATCATGTTAATGTGTTTGGTTCTTTTTCATTCTGGATTTTATATTATTTTTGCTGCTATTATGTGATCACTGTCCGAGTTAATGTTATTCAAAACCGATATTTTCTTAACTATCATTTCGTTTATTGGGTGTCCCGGGTGGTGTAGCTTGAACAAGCGTCCACGTTCAATCAGTAGAGTTAAGCAACGCTCTTTCTGGTCAGAACTTGGATGGGAGTTCCACGGTTGAATCTCTCAGCGCCTCGTGATGCGGCTGTCACGGAAATAGTTGGTCCCGGCTCTCATAACAATCATGATGTTGTCGTTAGTGGGGTTGGAAGTCCCCATAAATGCACAGCGACGCCTATAATTGGCCTAACGGCTGTTGGCTAAGTGCGAAATAAATAAATAACTAAATAAAACGTAATCAATTTCGTTTCTATTATCTCTGTTTGCGAATGTCCAACTGCATTTTCGGTTTGTCTTTTTTTCGATAGAATGCATTCATCACATACAAGTTTTGTTTTTCAAAATTCCTGAGTATTTGACCAAGGTTATTTCGTTCACCCAAGCCCTAACTATATTCACATTTTGATTCAATTTTGACTTTGAGTCTTCTACTACCTCATGGGTCGCTTTGTATTACTGCTGTTTTTTCGTCATGGGTTCCCACTACTTGGTCTTCATACAAGGTGTTTGGCGCATATACTTGAATTATTTTGAGTGTTAAAATATTGTACAGTTAGCTAGACTTTTATGTTAGAAGTTTTTTCTTTTGTTTATTACACAACCTACCCCTCCTATATTATCTTCGTTGCTTTATTGTATAAAATGATCCTAGGATTTAGTGTCATACATTGTTCTCCTCTCATTGGCCTTATGTGATGTCCATTTGCTTGTTCTTCTGCATTATATATTTTTTGGTCTCGTCGCATGAATGATGTTATAAACAGTTATTGCCAAGGTCGTTTATTACCGCAGTAATCAGTCGATTAACGTCATTTTATCTAATTTGTCATAATTGCAATATTTTTCCATTGTAAATTAACTAAGGGTTAGGTAAGATAGTCATTATCATGAGCAGTGTGGTGACCTAGGAACCAATAATAGAGGTCAACGGTAGTGTTTCAAGTTTAGCAACTTTACAGGCCCTTGGGTCATAACATCCATATTACGGCATCTAGCAAATGCCAATAAACAAGCTTCTAGCTCCAAAACAAAATAAAATAATTAACAAGTTACAAATGCTAGGCCTATCATGCCAGACGGCAATATCATAAGCCCCATATATTAACTTCCTAAAATGTAGACTCCATTTCGTCCATTTTTTTTACGAGATAGGTGATTAGTACTTCAAACGTTCCTGTTCCACGTTTTGGTCATTACCCGATTCTAAAGTAATGAAAATGTGATTATAGACATGTTAACCAATTCTAAGAATAACAGCTGTAATTTGAATTGTTATACTAAATGCTGCAAACCTCAAAATATTTCGTTCTACCTACTAATCGTCAATAACAAACTCTGAATAAGTACAATTTTAAAATAATATTCCTAAACGTGCTTCTTCTTAAATTGTAAAAGGGGAACAGAATGCAGTGGTATTGATTTCTGCTTACTCTGTGTAACCAGAGCCGATAATAAAGATGTTGCCTGTCATAGAATTGAATGTAATCAAGTGAAGATATTAAAGTTCAAGTAAGTTAAGTCTGCGATGGCACAACATTCCGCTCCACCATTCTGGCTTTTATCTTACAGAAACAGGAAACTCCTGCTTAGTTTACAATAGCAGTTTCCTTAAGTAAAGTGCACTAATATTACATTAAAAGTTAAAATAATATATCTGATACTAAGATTTCCAATAGTGATAGAAGCTTAACACATTGAAGCTATACCTAGCACTACATGAGCATGAAAATCCGTCAAGCGTCAAGGTCTGACAGCTTACTTTTGTGTGGCAAATCAGTCCATCAATCGCCTGCTAGCATTCACATTAAGATTTCGATCACAAATGCTTTATTATTGATAACTCATTCCGATTAATAACCTAGAAGTAAATTTACTAGAGCGTGCAATCGCTAATATCTTGCATATAATTTTGTTATCAACCGTTTACAAGAAATCTACAAAATTACCCAACCAAAAATAACAATGTTTTCTAAAATAACAAAATCTTAGAATTGCTTGTGGTTCATAAAATTGCAGAACATAAGATTTCAAAGTTTGGAGCGTCTTAATCAAATGCAAACTACTAATCATTTTAGTCTAACGTTAAATATTTTGGAGATATTAACGATTTTATGCAAAAATAATTTCAGGGGGCTGCTGTAAGTAACTAAAGACAATTGTATGACAAAAAACATTATCAGAAAGTCATATTTTTATGCAGCCATAACTATTCCAATTTATTTCAATCAACTTATGGACTAAGAAAATCAAAATCACGTCGGAAATACTAAATAACGTTATTTATGAAACAACAAAGTTCTTCAAAATGTGCCATGTTGTAACACCCTTAAACGAGAGGTAGCGCAGCCCTAGTGAATAAGTACCAGGTAGAAGTTCTTAAGGTTACAAAAGAATTCATAAATATTATAGAAGCGGGCGCCAGTCATCAAACACAACTTAAACAGAAATCTAGCTATCAAAACAAATCACCACCTACCTTGTAAGCCTTGAACTCCACAACCTAGATCTAAAAAAAACCTGTAAAGGGGTTTACACGGAACTTTTCTGGCGCGAATTTGATCAACTTGCAAATTTAAAAAAAATCGTTCTCCGCTAGAATAACTGCGTCATGGGCGTGCTCAAAGTGGACGTGTTTCTGCTGCGTTATAAAGCACCATATTGTTCTGTCCAATTTGTGATTTTGCCATGTATCTGTTAGGTCTCATTTCTTATATCTATTTCTCAGGTAAAGCAGACAAACAAAATATTATTTTTTGTAAGGTGCTCACCCTGTATATACTTTTCCAAAACCTTCTCGGTTTCATGTGAGTTAGACAGTTAGACATGCAATATTAATGTCGTCTTCCTCCAACAAATAGCTTTTGAGTTATGCCGCCAACAGACAGACAGACAGACGGAATTGAGAAAACCTGTTTTTCGTCATTTAGGAACCCTGAAACGCGAAAATCTCAAGAAATTGCGGAAAGCGATTTTTTTGTGATTACAACACTTCCTTCGCCTTTTAGACAATGAAAGTAACAAAACGAACAGGTTTATGAGGGGTAGTAAGCAAAGATAACAACCGGATACCAGTAACAGTAAGTAAAAGTTAATTTCACCAACAGTGTTACACATAACAATTGAAAGTAATTTACAACAGCCTCAAAAGACCTAGGAATGGTAGGTAAACAATTAATTCAGGTAGAACCCAATAAATAAATATCATTGGAGTCAAACGAAATCATAATACACACATTATTAACATGATTGTAATTAATATTATAGAACATTACACATGTGACAAGACAAGTTCATATCTCTAACGCCAGTAATTACAATGAGTTGACATCTAAAAAGTTATTTAAACATTCCAGCAAATAGATCTAAAGAAAGAAAAGCTCGACCTCCGGCAGGCAAACTAGTAAAATTAATAATGAAATTGCCGGGTAGCCCTGCTCTTAAAATGGTATCGCAGCGATACACACTGTATGCATTTTGCAGTAGCTCCCTAATTGATAACGCATTAGCGTATGATAACAGCTAATAAAGTTTCATAATCCCGTCCAATATTATTACCAAAGGCCTTTGTTATATCACCGCTTAAATTCATAGTTGGCAAATCTGCCTTTACCGACCAAACAAAACACTGAATTATGCAAGACAGTATGCACTTACTGCTATGTTCTGGGAAACTCCTTTATAGTGTTCTCAGCGGTAGCAACCATAGGTGTAATTACAGCTTGAGATAACTCAGGCATTCATAATTAAAAATGTTTTGCAGAAAACGACCTTAGCTCTGGACTGTGGGCAACACGTGCTAGGGCTGGCTTGGTATATAAGTTAGGGATTCCAGAAACAGCTTAAACAGGGTCTGTTTTACGACTTAGTTTTGCAGGAGTCACTGGAAGATTGCTTGCGCCCTTCAATGTGCCGGCCGGCAAAGTGCGACCCGCTTTTGGTAAACTACCAGGGTGGCGTCGTTAGACTAACATTGCTGTTGCTACAGGTACGTTAGTATTTGAATGAGCTTTTAGGTTATAACAACTTCGGTGAAGCCAGTTACTTATGGTCAACTTAACGTAGTAGACGTCGAAAGTGGGGTTAGATTAACAGATTATCCTATACGAAACTGACTTCCGTCACATGGCAGAACTCTGTCAGATCCAGGTTGGGGGGGGGGGGAGTTTTATAAAACGGGTTCCCGTTATTAAGCAAAACTGCGTTAGGTTCAGGTTAGGGGGATACCCTGCGAGGCAGGTTCCCGTCACTAAGCAAAGCTACGTCAGGAAAGTATCTCTGTTCTCAAGACCCAAGTGATTGAAATGGAAGTGGAATTTACTTTTATATTTTTTGGTCCCCTTTATCGGTGCAGTCGCTTGAGGTACAATTGAGTGGGGACGACGCTGTGCTTGCTTGTACGAGACTCTGGGCACCGCTAGTGGACGTTTTCTTATCTTCTGGTCGAGCGCTAGGGCGATGTAAACGCAGATTGTGACGGAATAAGCACCGTAAAAATTTCTGGAATAATATGATGCTTTAGATAAATTTGCTACTGGCGCTAACGTTACAGCCTTAACAACCATAAACACGGCGACACGATCATAAGTTTTTCGAGTTTTGCAGTTACCCGTTTATTTTGTTTCTTTTTGCAAGTTCTATTTACCAAACCTAATGATTCATATGAGCTTTCTAAACATAGATAGCTTTCGTTTGCTGAACAGTCGTATAGTTTTTAGCTTTTCACTAACTCTTAGCTTAAATAGAGGTATTTTGTATTTAGTGCATTTTTTTTGACATGCTTGTCTTTAATTTATTTTAAAGTGCGGGGCTACACGAAGCATGCAATGGTCTTAACCACATTCCACTGCTCGAGAAACAACTATGTCAAATGTTTCAATTCTGGTGTGTTGCTTTTTAGAACTCTCTTCTGAATTGTTATTGACCGAGTGAAGCGAAAATTCATTTCCGTCTATGCACCTATGTACGTATGCATGTTCAACACATAGCCGCAAAAGTAACGATTGAATTTTCATAAAAATGCACGCGAGTTATTTATGAAGCTTAGAAACCACGGTACCAGACTTTGGTTTCACTGCGGTGCAGCATTGGATATCTCAATGCCCAAATATTCCAATAAATGTTAAAAAATTAACAATGTCTCTCAAAAACTACTCTAACGATTTGATCATTGACACCGACAATATTTTCCTCTCGCTCATAAGTGATACCCCATAATCAGTATTTACTCAAAAATTTCAGGAATGTAGATATCTGCGGGGCGAATTTCATTTCAGTGCTTACCTTATTAAAGTTTGCGCGAGGCCTGATCCCAGAAATACTAGTTCATCTATCAGAAGAGAATCTCTAATATTTTCTGTATAGATTTGATATTAATAATATTCAACACATATTTCTAAAACAAGACTTTTGACAAATTATCATAAAAATTAAATTAATTTCGCAGCAGTGATGGCTAGCTATAAGGAGCCAATGAGCCATGGCTCTGCCATAACAAACCAATCGAACAAGATTATTTTCCTAAAAGAAACGTTTTTTTACATAATTTTCATATTGTTTTCATTTTAGAGCTTAAACTGTAGGATCAGCGATTCTTGCTTTGACAGTCGCATTGGTGCTAGATCGAAGCGGCTCCCTAGCTTTTCGACAGTTTGAGACTGAGTCGGGGTCCAGCGGCAAGAAGTAGGTCACAAGATAGGGATATTTAAGATTCAATGGGAATTGCTTGGCTTTAGGCGCCTGCAGTCTCAGCCCTCCCGGTCTGCGACAAAGTGTGTGTCGAGTGTCCGGTTACTGACGGTTGCTTACAACTTTCGGACGTAGGTGCCTGAATGTTTAATAGTAGAGTTCTGGCTCTAAAATATTTTAACTTCTCAGTTTGAACCTCTTAAAAATCTAAGTAAAATTAATTATTTCTGTCTTTACACCTCATTTTTTATAAAACTAAAGTGTAAATCAAAAATGGGTGTTGTTAAAAATGTTTACCACATATGATTTATACACAACGACTTCTAAGTATCATTTTGATACACATTTTAGACAAAAGGAAAGGAAAGCTGGCATCGCGTCCACACTCCGCTACATGCATCTCCATAGCTCCACCTCAGTCTCAAAATTCCGCCTGCACAGACTCGCGGCAATAAAGGTATATAAAGATTTGAATTCAGATATTGATTAGCGAATTTAAATGACTATACGTATTTATAATTCCAAAAAAGGTGAAAGACATTAAAGTTTATTTGCGATTTTCTGGATTTAAAATTGTAAGAGCTGAAAAAAAGCAAACACTTCTATCAGTCCCTATGCGACATATTTAAATCTTGGGATATCCGAATCTGTCTTTGTTCTAAAGGGGTGGCAAATGCATTTTACGTTCGGTGGTTAGCTCTATCATCAAAATTCTCGACGAGCCGCCACTCTTTCATAAATAGGATTGATCAGTGTTGATATATTTTTGCAAAACTAGATGCTTCTATAGTTCTGTAACATTTATTTTATGAATTTCTTCCGCAAATATTTGTAGAGGAAATAATTTCCTAGAAATTTCGCAACTTATTGTATCTGCCACTGACATAGTGACGGATGTATTATTACATAATTACTAAACAATACAAGATTTCTAAGATTATTTCAAGAAGACGAAATAAAATTCAAACCAATTTCTAACCCCTTCAATTATATATACTATATACAGTACAGAATAGAACAATAGTGTATTAGGATAGTGTTCTCAATTAAAATTACAGGTGTTTTGCTTAACAATGTCCAATTTCTTATATTACACAATTATTGGTTAAAAATAAAAATTTCATTCGCTAGACCACTAAATACACAATCAGGTATGAAACGCTCTAATGAACCACAACATGATCACAAAAAAAATTGGGATCATTTTCAGATGTATAATGTGCTTAATGACCGGTAATCTGGTAACCATAAAAAGTCCAAACGGCTAATACTAGGTAATGCTCCACCTCACACGCATTCGTGTTTTATTACTTTTACTTCAACATTTTCCGCCCAAGTAATTATCCTGTTTCATCTTCTAAAACTTTCAGCTTTTTTCATATGGTACAAGGCCGCAGCATTTGTAGCATTGCACGACCGCCGGAAACCAACGGCGGTGACCTAAAAACATATTTTCTTTGATCTTATCTGGCTAGAAGATGTCAACGCACAGCCTCTTAATCCACCGCAAAGTATATCATTAATTTGAAGGTGCGTCTGCTGATACTAATTTATTGTCTTCGGCCTTATTAAGTAATTAATTTTGTTTGCAATATAACTGGTTCCTTGTGCTCTGTTTTTTCATTAATCAGTTAGCAGAGTTCTGCTAGTTGGAAATGTGATGCATTAACTGTTGTGTATTAACGATAATGCAAATCTTCAAAATAGCTTGTAGGGACGTGGTTTCTAAATTTTTTTGTCAGTTTAAAAGTAGATGTCAGTAATATTTATGATCTCGTGTCCTAAACTTTAACTATGTTTTTCCATTAGCGCCTATTAGATGTTGCTTCTTTCCAATTTCACACCCTTAGTATTCTCAAATCTTCCTCTACTGCAACTAACCATTTTTTGATTGCATGACTTCTGTATCGTTCTGCACTTACTCGTACTTTTTATTACTGTTTCTACAAGGAATCTACAAACATGCCGTAATCACCTCAATCTTTGCATCCCAGCTTTTGTAGTTATTAGTGCTTGTGCATATCGCTACATTATATCTTTGTCCTTCTCCATACACCATTTTCTATTACGTCACCATAAATGATTCGTTCCCATCCCCCCAGTATAATGTATAACTCGCTAGTGGACTTTATGACCCTAAACCATTTTAAAAATCAAAGGAAATTAGGTTAAAGATATTTTAACGTTTCTAATCATATTGACACAATAAAAAAAATTGGTAATGCAAATTACATCAATTTCCAAATAAAAAAAACATAAACGGCGGTGAAATTCGAACTTCAGCAACTGCGAATGCGATTTCAACGCTAGGCAATAGCCCTGCCATTTGTCACACAGAATCCTTCGCAGTTGCAGCTGCATTAAACACACCGCACTTATTCGTTGCCCTTCTTGTCTCTTACAACATTTATCCTGTATCCATTGGATTCCATTTTCGTCAAGGGTAAAGCCCGAGATATGTGCAAACTTTTACCTATTTCTTAATCATAGCAGAAATAAACAAATTTTTTAAGGTGCTCGTTCTGTATGTCTTAACTCCAAAATATGCCCTTTTTCGTCAAGGGTAAAAACATATTTTTTATTATGTTCGCCCTGTATATATTTTATTAAAATTTGCTTAGTTTCATGCCAGGCAGGCATATAATCCGCATGATAAATATTGTCTTCCCGCAAGAAATATTTTGGAGTTATGCCGGCAACAGACAGATAGACCGACAGACAGACGGAATTGGGGAAACCTGTTTTTCGTCATCTAGGGACCCTGACACGTGAAGATTTGACGAATCGGGAGCTGATTTTCTCCAATACAATAATTCTTTCGTCTTTTAAATGACAGAACTAAAATCAACATATTTACATGTCACTTCAACCTACATACTGCATTTATTCTTCTGAAACTGTTTCGTTGAAACTCATCATTATCACAGCAACAGTTTCACCAAAATTATGTAAAGTCAACCACAAGCTTTCTCCTTATCGACGATAATTTTTTACACAATGAACACTTAGAGTATTGTGTTTATTTAACTCAGCTACCGTTCAAATTTATGTGTCTCAACGTTCTGTACCAACTTCGATCTGTAGTTGCACAGATTACTGATTGTCTGAACTTTTTACTAGCAATTTATCTCGTGTAGGTTCTTTTAACAGAGAGCAATTTTTATTGAATCAAATTTACTAAACTTTTATATAATCTCTATCTGACTGGTTTAGTGATGAAATTTTTGTGTTGATCTTATATTATTTACTAAAAAATATCTATATCCATTTTGATATGAAATGAAACTCAATGTAAAGTAATTTGCAAGTTCATGTATTAGAAGTAGCAATGGGATGACACAAGCCATTTAAACTTCCTGTATAAAGATCTAAATTTCAAATTTTGCTTTTTATTTTTTCATTTATTTTATCCCCTGCTTTTTAACATATTTACTAAGGTATACATTCCACTAGAAATATTAGTTTAAATAAATTTTAAAAAAATATTCGTATATGATAGTGTGTTAGTGCAGCGATCGCATTTTAAAACAAATGAAAATTACATTTCTAGGACCTCTCAATTAAATACTTATCCACACCATTTAATATCAATATTTTCGGCTGTTAATTAAATCAGTTGCTGTAAATTTGAGAATTTTTTGCGCTAATAAAATGTCACTAACCGCATTCTTTGTAACTTACGTGCCTTCTGATATGATAGCCAAAGGTAAAAAACTCATCAATTTTATTTTTAATTATGTATTCAGTCTAGATGTTCAGGCATCAACCATTAGTAATATTCGAAAACGCCAGCCCAGACGCATTTCATACATATGAATAATAAAATTCACTAATTGGTAATAGAAAGCAGTTGCAGTGATATAAATCCATATATTAGTAACCATTTTTCACCGAATTCCTAGTCTAGACGTATGTAGTCCATGTATTAATAAACAACTTTGCGCCCACGACGAGTTTCTTTTATAATTGCGACGAATTATTGTAATCAAGAGGTCGTCTAATTACAAGGCACAGACACGCTGTTTAACTAAAATCTTTTGAGGTTAATTCATGTTGATATTTTATAATTAATTCTGAAAGTGGTAACTGCAACCTTCACTTTTTGATAACCCGTCTGCTTTTTTTTATACTGGTTAAAGTAAAAGCAACTATTTCGTTTATTTGCATGAGAAAGTGACATCTTTTCGATAACCTTAAGGACTTGCTCACTAAACAATCGAGATCTAATTTTGTTAGTTTAGGTAGCGATATTGAAGATGACGGAGCAAATTGAAATTTCGGCGCTCCAGTTAATAGGCTGCGTTGATGGCGGAAAGCGAGGGAAGAACATCTTTAATATTGATGTGCTGACGGGAATTTTAATATATTCCCAAGTTAAAATTCAATACATGAGCCGTTTTAAAATTGGTTTCTGAATCAATTAATACCGCAATTACTTTCAGCTATATCTGAAATTTGAATATTCGGGAAATAGCTTGTGAACTATTATTATACCTTTCGTTGGCATGGACGCTATAAAATTGTTGCCACAATGACGTTACAATTTTAAAAGAAATATTGTTTAAAATAAAGCTGTACTTCTTAGGGCCGGTTGCAGAAAGCAATGTTAAGTCTGGTGTTAGCTAACGCGACGTCAAAGTGAACAAAAACGAATCAAATCTCAAATGTTTATGGCAACTAATACATCAGTAAACAAAATTTGATGCGATTTTGTTCACTTTGACGCGACGTTAGCTAACACCAGACTTAACATTGCTTTCTGCAACCGGCCCTTAATCTGATTTTATAACGAAACCTGTTTAGCTCAGATTTGGTCAAAAAACTAAAATCTTAAGCAAAATTGCAACTTACGCCTATATTCGTCACACTCGGTTTATTAAGAGCGTGGTAAATGATCTCTATTCAAAGGACAAGGAATCTACTCAAAAATAAAATACAGTCAACGACTATATTCAAGTAAATATTAAACCAAAGGCACGAAGTTTTAGAAACATGTACAAAACCAAATGCAATTCTACAACAAGAAGGATCACGTAAAAATGCAAACAACCTAAGAACAACAAATCCTTAAAATTGTCAGGACATTTTTAGTTTGGTAGGAACGTACGGCTATTAGCGTATTTTCTAAATTACGACCCCACTTGTATATGGGTTTTTCGTATTATTTCGCTTGAAATTAAACATCTCGAATTGTATGCAGGCATTGGTTTTATAGCGTACGCAGCTGCGTTATCGCTTCGGCCAGAACTCTCGCCGCAGGCGTGTTTATTTATCGCTTCGCGGCAGTCGTGAAGGCTTTCGTTCTGGAACAGAATTGAGACAACGCCCATGGGTGCGAGAGAGCAAGCCATAGCTCTCCTGCCCCACTACATTATCGATTGCGCTGTCTGACTGCATTTTCGAGGCTGTCTGGCGCGGTTTTGAAAGGCAATTGGCATCCGGCTTCCGAACGCCGAAGGCAAGAGTCAGTTTTCGCACCCACTTCGTCTTCCCGTTGGGCCGATATAACCGCCGTCGAGGATATTCATATGGAAGGAGTTTTAATCCCTGGTTAATTCCACCTGTAATCCGGCGTATCCTGTCGTTAACCTCGGTTGCATCTTTACTTCCAGAGAGGATTCTGCTGGACATCGCCATCACGCTTCGACCCCTTTTGCCCCTGTGTAGTAGCTTTGAAAGCTCGCCCGTTGACCAGTTGGTGCTCTTAGAGCCGATTAATCCCAGGAGAAGCTAATCAGGTACTGTAAACATTAACATTTTAAGTTGTACGTACAGTAATCGAATCTGCAAGTCCCCGCATGTTAAAATACCTCGTGGCAGTTCAGTTAGTGGTTACCATGTGAGCTGCAAACCCTATTTTGTTTAGGCATCGCACTCCTAACAGTGCGGTACCGCGCACCAGCGGCGGCGTGGACCTAGATTGCTTGCAAATAGTGCGACTTATGAACCCACTGTTTGCTTGAGGGTGGTCTGAAAATTGCGCTGTAATTACGCGAATGAGCGTTACCCTTCTTGTGGGCTTTTGCGTACTTTGTCTATTGCAAAATTGTCAGAGCGCTTTGCTACTTGACAAGCGTTTGAAAATCAGCTGTGTAATGCTGTTCACTAACCCCATTTAACGTTTAAAGCTTGTGCGGATAAATGTAGATTCACCCCTTTTGAGATGTCTGAATATAGCGCTGTAATTACTCGAATGAGCGTTACCTTCCTGGTGAACTTTTGCGTACTTTGCCATTGTAAAATTGTCAGCGCGCTTTGCTACTTGACAAGCTTTTAAAAATCAACTGTGCACTAACCCCATTTAACGTTTAAAGCTTGTACAGATAAATGTAGATTCAACCATTTTGAGATCTCTAAAGAACAATAGACCCGTTTGTTAAACAATCCCGCTATGTTTTCTTTTTGTCAAATGTTGTGTTTCAGCTTAAGCAACAGTAGTGTCGTGGTCCGATTGGTGTATGATTGATGTAAAGCGGATCCGGGAGAAATTTTATGAGCGTCAAGGTAGGTTTAAGCGCTCCAGCTGCCGTCTTCGGAGAGCCCCAAAGTTACACACTTTCCAACCCAGTTTGGCTTTCGGGTTTCTCTCAGACGTGGGTTGCCCTCTTACTTTTCAATACTCTGTATATGTCGTCAAGCTTGTCCCTACGGCGTCCCGTTCGTAAAACCACGCCCCTCTCCGTGAGCGTATTCAGCGGAGGCTATTAGTCTGTTCTTGAGGATTTTAGGGCAAGTGGTGACATTTCCCGGACGTGATAAGTCTTGTGGCACCCTCGTACCCCGGGATGTTATAAAAACAGTTTTATACCGTAACAAAATAACTTAATACTTTCCAGAAGAGGCGATCTAGGATAATTCATCGTAAACAATTCACCAAAAGAATAAGTTTTTGAATTTATAATTTATTATATGTTTCAGTTAATTAATGAATTGGTTAATTTTAGCAGCCGTTCCTATTCTTGTGTAATTAGTGTGTAGAAACAAAAAATGTATGTATGTATTATCTGTAACCTCATTTACTTTGCAGTGTAGAGGCTGGTGCTTTATGCGCTGACATCTGGCGGTATAATGCCCAACTTGTCCCGGATGCGGGATACAGAGTTGGAGCGCGCCTTTGGTGCTTGCGCAGCAACCATTGTGTTAAGTGTGTGTCGTGGTGATGTGTTGACCTTGTTGCTCTATCTCTTAGGTCTGTGGTTCTGAGTAGAGCACAGTTAATTTGGTGCCCAACTGTGAATGGTCTCACCGAGCCCGATTCCAATCGCCAAGGCTACGGAAAATTTCGACCCCCACGGGATTAGAACCGAGGACTTTCTTAATACAAGTCTGGCGCTTACTCAACTGCGCGACGCTGCTTCGTTAGAAACAAAGAAAATAAGAAAACAAAAACCACACACACGACAAACCAAACAAATAAAAATCAAACATATAGAAACAAAACAAGATTACTTTCCCACTTTTAAACACCACAGCCCTTTGCTGTAAGTCGTAAGCTTTGATAAGGTGTGATGACGAACAGATAGCTATCTTTTACGAAGATACTAAAATCATTTATTATAACTGCGAAAAACTATCTAGTGAACTGTTTTTCGTTTGTTTGTAATTGGTTACATCAAAACTTTAAAGTTTAATATCTAATTTCCATAACTGCAGCAGAACATTCGTCAGTTTCTATAAATATTTATAACAGTTGCTTACTTAAAAAAATAGTCGCAGATAAATTTTATTTTTGTAAATATTGACGATTTTTAATTTAATTTTTATTGCATAATAGATATTATATTCTCTTGAATCAATTTTTTCTTCCTTCTTACTTTCAAAATTTTTACTATTTTAAGTATGACTAATGAATAAAAATTGTCCTAATTTGATTGTATCGTTTAGTATTGATAATATAATTTAAAAAACGGTAACACTTTGTTTATCTGTATCTATTATTTTGGGGAAATTTCGTATATTTCTACTAACGATATAATTTCTTCCAAACTGTAAAACTGTAATAATGTACCCATTCTGGCAAGAGAATTTTGTATTTTTTAAATAAAAATTATACACAAAACCAAAATATATTTTTTCAGCAAATTAGCAAAACCTATTGTATCATTATATAGTGTAAACGTAAATGTCATACATAGGAAAAATGCAATGTTAAAATTTAAGGATCGACTATATCTGTGGCCATGTAGCATACCAACGTTGTTTCTTTTATTGTTCGTGCAACGAGACATTCGTGTTATACGTTTGGCAGTACTAAAGTGTTGTTGGTGACACTGGCAATCGATCAAATTTGATGTTAGCAGGTTAGGTTTTACGGCAGTCTGTGTCAAATAACAAACAAAAGCTAACCTGCTAACCTCAAATTTGATATCGACTGCCAGTGCCACCAACAATACACTTCAGTACTGCCACACTTTGCGCTGACAATAAAACAAACAACGTTGCTATGTTGCACGACCACAGATAAGTATAGTTGATCCTTAGTAATTTTTAACATTGCGTTTTTACTATGTACGACATTTCTGTTTACACATTTGTAGCTTCTAACGCCTTGGCGAATAAATATCTGACTATCTACATGATATAAACGAAAGTAAATAGAAAATGTTTATACATTCCTTATTTTAATAACTTTCAAATCAGCTGTAAAAGAAAGTTAGCCGCAATGATTAAAATAAAGTTTGAAAACAAAACAAAAATAATATATCTACTTTAACAGATGTCCACTTGCTAGGTACTTCGTTATTCCATTATAGCTTCATCGTTACCTAGATCAAAAATTAAATTGATGAAATATAAATATACACATTTTAAAAGTGGTCTCAAAAAAGTGTGTTCATAAATCTGTATTTTTTTAATAAATCGTCCTGCATTCCTTGTCGCAATTGAAGCCCTTTTGAATTATCTATTCTATTCTGAATTTTTTCCTTAAATGTAGCATTGCTAAGTTATGATTACGTATTTTTGGTTAATATCAAGTTTATTTAAACTTCAATATCTACTCCATCATTTGTTGATATTTAGTAAAAATGTAGGGCATGTCGAAACTAAGATTATTTTAAATAAAACTAAGATTGGAATTAGAACTACTCACATCTGAACACACACCTTATCGCGTAAAACTGCAAACATTTTCCGGTATCAAATTTACCGGAAACTTTGGTGCCTGCTAGCTGCTGTATATCTTTGAATTACGGATGCTTTAAATTGCGTCATCGACCTTGCACTTTTTACAGTTGCTACGCTACGCTACCACTAATTTTTCTTTAGAAAATCTGCATTAGTCCAAAATTTCCTCATTTTGCGAGCAGGCTGGAACGTGCGTTTATAGCTGCACATGCGAAATCAACCTCACAATTCGTTCACAGCACAGGACCGGCTCTACAAGCTTTTGATAGTACGAAAATACAATTTTTAATCTAAGTAACAATGAAAAACGTTTATAAATATAAGCTGGTTTTTAAAAAACGTAAAAATAAACACTGCATTCAAGCAATCTTGAAAACGGAATGTTTGCACAAATATTTGTTTAGAAAAATTACATTGGAAAGCCCTCCTTTATTCTTCCTATTCCTTACGTTGTCCCAAAATGAGTTTTTTTCCATAAACAATCTAAAACAATACTTCTCCGAGAAGGTTGTAAGTATGAAGTCGAAACTCTCTTTCACTGCCTTTGCGAATACAAGGAACTAGAAACTCCCTGAATCAAACGCATTGAGGAAGAAGAGCTCGAATAACCCAAACTTTCTTTGAAGACATGGATATTGCCCTGTAAGGCCCATCAACATCTGGGAGCACAATAGGTCCTAAGCCACATGCTCGATACATAAGACTAACAACAACTAAGAATACTATTAATAATCATTACCTTGTTTTAATATGTACCTAATATTGAAGATAAATTAAATGAGAACAAATGTTATCACATATAATCTCATAAGAGCATTAATTCTTTCCGGAAATTGTGCGTATTAATTTGCCCGAGCGGGACGCGAGGGCAAATTAGGACGTTGTTGAAATGCACGAAAAATAGTTTCCGGATATGAATTAATGCTCGAATGCAGATTCGGTAAGAAAATCGTAACGACACAAACCCTAAAAAGAAGTAATATCTACCTACAAAAAATTTCCAAGAAATTTTGTTGTTGTCTTGGTTATGGCTCGTGAGCTAATTTTTCTATTGGTCATTAATGAGTGTCGTACGATTTTCAAACAAAATTTTTACTTGTTGTTAGAAATGCCATTCATTGAGTATTTTTCTCCATAAAACCTAGCATGTATACTAAATAAATGTCAAAAAACGCCAGTTTCGATACTATACCATCTACGAGACTAAATCATAAACTACTCATTTTCTTATTAGGAATTTTAAAACAGAATCAAAACTATATCTACTACAAATTTACAGACGTCTTAAACACATACGACATCATTGACATGACTCGACTTACAGTAATCTGCTTACTATCAAAGCGTAAGTAGGGAAACGCCTCTTTTTGTGTCCACGAATTTTGAACAACGCACTGTCATAACATTTATAAGGGTGAAAGAGGTAAAATAAGCTGAAATTCATAGAATAATTGCATAACAACAACTTCATGCGCAGAGTTTTTCCTTTATCCACCTTATTCCTCAGATCTAGCCCCCAGTGATTGCTATGTATTTGGTCTATTAAAATAAGTCTTGCGGCGACGTCAGCTCGGCAGCAATGATGAAATCAAAAAAGTGGACGTGACTACCTCCCTGGACTTTCCCATACTGGAAACTGTTCATATCGTCTTTATTCAACAGTCTTTACAACATATCAAAATTTCAACTCGATAACTCACGTCTTCACCGTGATAAGCGTTTACACTTTCACGTAAATTGCAGGTAAATATAAAAGAATGTGTAGTTCAAAACGTGACCACCGAGCTTCTGTAGATGGCGCCAAGTGGACAAGCCGCCACTGTGCTAGTTTATGTATTATTTTCCTCAAAACGGCTGTAGCACCGAGGAGAAATTTTCTAAGTACCTGGAAATCGATTTTTTATTTTCGCGGAAAGAGATTCTTTGACGCAAAAATATAACAACCGTTAGAATAAAAAAATTATTCTTCAAAAATAGAGGGGGGAGGGGGCCGGTGCGCTTACATATATCCACGAGTGTAATATTTTTTTGCATATTCATATGCTCCATTATGCACTGAGCAATTCAGTGAAAACCCCAGCTACCTATCTTGTTTTGTTTATTAATTAAAGGTGTTTAAATTTTCAAACTTCAAAGCTTCGTAGAAGGCGCCACAGATAATTCATGAGATTCTTTAAAAAACAGATCGATAGCCCTTTTCGGGGTCTATCAGTGTATGAAGTTTAAACAAATTCCTGTGGGCAGTTTTTGAGAAATGATTTTTAGAAAATTTCCAAAATTTTGAAAATTTGTAATTTAGGCCCCTTAATATTTTTCAAAACACTTTTTATATCACCTCATGTTAGCCTTCATATACTATTCAGAAAAAAAATCAATTGAATCGATTCATCCGTTTTTGAGTAATAGGGCGTTAAACTCAAAATTTTCAAAAAATCATAGCGCCCTTCATTTTAAACCTAGCGAGTTCGGCAAAAAACTTACAGATTTGTCTTATGACCCTCTATCGTTATCCGCGATAAAATTTTCAAAATTTTAATCACGAAAACAGTGATACCAAAAAAACATGCGTAACTTCCGGTTCCGGTTTCGGATTTTTTTGAAAAGCTTATGTTGTCGATGAATTTTCGATACACCCCCGCATTCCAAAGCGCATCAAAATCGGAGCAATACTTTCGGCTGTAGGAGCGTCACCCACCCACACACCCACACACCCACACACAGACAGACATTTTTGAAAAACCACATTTTTGGGTTCCTAGAGGCCCAAAACGGATATTTCTGTGAAAATCTCGATTTCCAAAATTTTCATGATTCCAAGACTTCCCTATACCTATGGGTATGGGAAAGTAAAAAGATGATTATCTGTGGCGTCTACCAATTTTTTTTTTCGGGGAATAAAAACGTAACAAACACTGATTAAATATTAATCATCATTAGCATAATAGATTCAGGTTAGGTCAAGCTGATTAAGAGTTTAAAATCAATAGGACCACCTCCATCGTTTCATTGAGCGGACCCGAAAAATATTTACAGTTTACTACTTCTATGCGTATGCCTAAATCTACAGTTGTTAGGCTGGGTGAAGGCCACTATTAAGTTATAAAGTAATTACCTTTAGTCACACTCAGTTCAAATCGGAGCCGTGTGGCCTCTTTATGATACGGTGAAACGCAATCTGCATAAGCAAATATGAGTATCTAAAAACTGTTTGTGATACTTTTTTCAAGTTTTCTATCACGCTTACCTGGTTACACGTAGTTACATACATGAAATTTTTACAAGAAAATTACTTTACCCTTTAGTTTGACCTATGGAAACTAGAAAGTAATTAATTATAAATAAATACGGAATTTACTCCATACCGTACGTATTGACACAGCCTTTGTGCAACACAACGATTTTTAAGCTTTGACCATTCGATAATACTTCAGATTTAGCTTGCTTGTTGTGATTACGTCCAAAGCTTCACGAAGCATTCTCAAGGAGCTTTTACCACTTGGGAGGCGAGAGTAAAAGATATTTCCTGAACGAACGCTTCCAAATCGATTCCCTACCAACTGTCTAGGGACGATAAACATTCATTAGCAGAAGCGACTTGCTGCTGCTGTTTAAACTTCCTTTTTTGATTGTAAAATTATTAACAGAAAATCTTTTTGTGTTGATTACAAATAGCTACCTATTGTGTGACTTTCCCGGCTTCTATTGTGTTGTATTTTACTTATTTAGATTTAATTAATGACTTTATCTCAACTAGGTTAGGTTTCTACATCATACCAAATTAGTATATTGATCTGTTCAATTATTCCTAATATATTGATAAATTATTGTGGTCTTTATTAAATTCAATCGCTTTAAATACTGCTTATGTTTTCTAATGGGATCACTATAATATTGTATTTTTATACTAATGTGAACAGGCTGTTAGACATGGCGATATAACCCCACATTTTTGCAAATCAAGTTGCCATTATTTTAACAATTACGTTGGTGATTACGTATTAATGCGTTGCCTATGTGATAACAGAAACGTAAGTAAACAGAAGCCACTAACAAAACACTCAAGAGACGCTTCTTCCGGAAGCAAAAACACAAAAATAGACGCCACCAAGAGGATTCACTAATTTCAATTTTAGGATCAACTCTTCCTGACCTTGTATTGGCTTCTGCCATACAACGTAGGGCTTAAATTGAGCCCGCAGCAAATCTCGCATCCAATGGGCCCCTTCTTTCCGTTGACCTGCCGTAACAAGCCCAGATGCTTGTCGAACGACGACTGCAGCTCGCCCTGCTCCATAACTGCTTCCAACTCAGACCGTTGGTCCACACCTAGGGCTTTCTATAAAGGTCACTGCCTACCTTCAGCTTCCAGGGCTCCAACTAATGTGCTAGGACTTCCAAAAACAGCACCGAAATACGAGGTACACTTGACGCACCCTTCAAACACTTTTTACCCCCTGCAGAGCTGCCACGAATCAAAGACAAACCTCTCTACAGCCTATCAAAGGACATTGAACTAATTTGAAACACACTTTAATTGGAAAAATAGGTATTTATTTATGTTTAAATGGGTTTTTATGGGGAAGCCAAAATAACACAAGCAATCTTCACTTTGCTTCCCCCAATTGTCTTTGTTTATATCGATCTCACATTGTTCTTATGATTTCAAAACCTGCTCTGATTACATTTTATATTTGAATCAAAGCTAACACTATTTTTAAATACAGTTTTACAACAAATTATTTCAAGCTCAATGCTATTTTATACAATTGCAATTAGCACATTTACAGAAGAATTTTAAATTAAGATGATATCAATTGCTATTATAATTGTAATAGCTTAAAATGTGTTCATTGCAATTCATATATTTCGAATCCGACATAAATTTCAAATACGAAATTAAGCGTGTACTTATTTCTATTTAGTGGTTACTTGAGGACACTGTATTTTCATATGCAGTGCTGAAACGCGGCTTCCTTTTTATGCTGCAACCTCAGACTTCCGTACATTTTCTAGTGAATCTTGGACACCTGCGTTACTAACAGCTTGTATCACATGAATACGGTGAAGCATTTTATTGACCACAACTTTGATCTGACTTGACGCATTACATTGATTAGATAAAATAAAATTTATAGTTTTATAATGCAGTCAAGTCACATAAATCAAATTTTCTGATGCCTCTAGCATGGTAGAGTTTTACAAAAATAGGTAATAAAAAATATCGTATCTATGATCGAGTTAGTAGCATGCGCACTCGTAAAGAAATGCTCGGTAAATGCGAACAATTTTGAATTTCATGAGGTTTGATGCCATGAAAACCTTTAACGAATCCTTCATCAATTGTGAAAAATCATAAAAGCGTGTAAGAGTTCAGGACATTTAACATCGTACGAATTTACATTTGGTAGCACTGCTTTGACAACCAGCAAAAGCCGTTTCAAGTTTTTATCGGCGTTGTAATGACTTGGTTACATGTCTCCTGGAAGCACCTGTTGCCCATTAAATTTGAAAACTTTGAAATATAAACTATGTTCTAATACGATTATGTTTAGTAGCAGACGAAACATAATTTACGATCTTGCAACTGCAATAAGATAGTGTTATTACTTATTATACAACGATTGTAGTGGCTTCTTGATACATTTTTTTTAAAGGAATGACAGAAATATAAATATTCATGATGATACTTTCTGGTCCGGTTGCAGAAAGCAATGTTAAGTCTGATGTTAGCTAACGTCGCGTCAAAGTGAACAAAATCGCATCAAATTGTGTTTTTTAATGTATTAGTTACCATAAACATTTGAGATTTGATTCGTTTTTGTTCACTTTGACGTCGCGTTAGCTAACACCAGACTTAACGTTGCTTTCTGCAACCGGCCCTCTATCTTTTAAAGAAAGCTTGCACAAGTTTAAGTGAAGTATCAAAATGTGAGTGTGCCGAAATGAAATATATCGAATTGTTTATTTTGTTAACTATTTAAATTTTAAGGTGTAATGGCTAAAGCACTTTTATTATATCAGATATCGTTTCACTATTCACTAACTGCTGTCCAGATTCAAGTGGAATTCTAATACTCGTTTGTTAATATTACAGTGATCTTTCTATGGATATGTAAATAAATTCAATAAAATTTAATTTTGTCAAATTTGTTTTTTACATAAGCTTACTCAAATTTATACTCTATTAAATGTCAGATTGACTTTCCCAGAAATATTAAAGGTTATGTACTTACGTCCACATACCAGAGCTGCACTCTTTTTCAAATCCCTTACTATCTTGTCCAACTAAATTCCACCTTAATACCTTCCTTCCTTAATTTCAATGTATACCTTAGTCATACTCTTTTCTTGCAGGTCATCCCGCTGTATGTACATGCCTTTGCTACTTCTCTGAGCTACCTGCGATGTTATGAGGATCAACAAAAAGATAAAGTGCCTCATAGTCACTTTCCAATGAAAAGAAATTCTATACTTTTAGTCCCACTTTGAATTAAGTTTCTCAGCTTTATTTATTAAACATAAACCAAATTATTTCACGTTTATGAAAATGTTTTATTATTGAGCTAGTAAATCTCAAAAGGGATGACTGTGCCCTTTTTGCTATAATTATTCAATTAATATTAGTTTCCAAAGCATAGAACCATCGCTATATATAACGACAGTTAAGTGCAAAAATTTAGAATTGAAAAAATATAATACAGTCTAAGCACATTATTTTCCGTTTGGATAAAAAACATGAAAGTGACAAATTTAATGTTTTCATCAAGTTCCGAGTTATTGAAAGTCTATAAAACGTATTGTGAAGTTAGTTCATTATTTAAATTTATTGCTAACTAATTGATCTTTATAATTTTTCAAAGACTGCCTAAATAGTGTGCTGTAAGCATTATTTCCAAACTTCAACTGATTTCCGATTATTCGTTTAAATTTTATTTGTAGATGATAACCATTATGTACGTTTGTATCTTCTCTTCTCTTGAAAACATTCAAATTTGCAACTACTCGCTATGTAACATTCAAAAGATTTCCTTATCTACATCTGCAGCAGGACTAAATATTTATTATTGTTTCTAAATCTAAATGTAACTAAACTAAGACACTATATCAACATTTGCACATGCCCCTCCTAAATATCATTTAAATTCTATACTTCAATTTATTATGTAAAAATTGAACTATTTAAAAAAAAAGTTCCCATGATAACACACTGACTGTGTAAAACAGTCAGGTATTAAAAGTTTCTGAACACTAGAACATAAGAAAAAAATTTATATTATCTAGAGAAATTCTGCAAAACTATTTTTATCATTACAAAATCGGCACAAATATATCAATTTCAAACTCATAACACTTTCAGCAATCTACAATCAAGTACCAGTTTTTGCAATTCCTAAGCGAATTATGTAGCTGAGTTTTAAAATTGAATCGGTTTTTCCACTGAAACCAACACCTACAGTTAAATAATTTACATATTCACAGTTCGCATCTATGAGAGCTGAATTCCTAACCTACTTGAACCGGCAGAAATAGAAGTGGAAAATAATAGCTTTTTTGCACTTCCGGGACTAAAGTTGATACTTTAGTCCCCGTAAACAGGGACTAAAGTAGATCATTTAATCCCTAGGGACTAAAGTAACTCATTTAATCCCTAGGGACTAAAGTAAAAATGATACCGTAACTATGGTAAATTTATGTACACACGAGGTTAGTAGGTTAGGTTTTGTTTGTAATCTGACACACACTGACGTAAAACTTAACCTGCAAATCTCGAATTTGACATATACTGACAATACACTTCAGTACTGCCAACTGATTCAGGCTATCCAGGACCTGCTGCAATTCAGTTTGTAATAAATTATAATTGTCAGTTTCCAAATTGACAGATTCCAAATTTTGGAAATGTTTGATGATAATGTTCCCAAAAGTGCAAAAAATAGCGTATATACCTTGGGACTAAAGTGCCTAAATCCCTTGAGTGGTTATTGCCCTCGAGCGTGGCCCTCGAGGCAACAAACTCCACTCGCGGGATTAAATGGTGCACTTTAGTCCCTCATGATATAATATACTATAATGTGAAATAGGGGAGCGGAGGGTAATTGTGGACTTAAGGGCTAATAGTGGACACGCTTATTGTTTTTCTTTGAAACCATTAACATTAAAAAATTCAAATTAATTCAGAGAACTTACCTCGATGTATGACTCCAAAAAGTACAACTTTAATTATTCATTCATTGCGGGTAATAAGAGACATGCCCTAAATGTACACAATTAACAGCTTTTTGTTTCATTTGAAACACAGTCAATTTAAAAAGGTTATGATTGTCTAAATAAACAAAGACACCAAATTCATCACTAAATTGAATATTATTTTTTATAAAAAAACCTTATGAGCTGCATTTGTCTTAAAGAATAATTGTTTTAGACATAGGTAATAAAGGTAAATATAAAGCACACAAAAAATACATTAAGTAGGTATACCGGGTGGCAATGAAAGTAGGGCCATGCTTATATCTTTTTATTTATGAATCGATTTGGATAAAATTTTATACCAAGATACCAGACATAATTTCTGATTGGCCGATATATATAGTCAAAATGGCTGATTTCCGGTTTTACCGGAAATGATACCAACTTTGATTTTTTAAATGGAACACTCTGTATATTTTATGTTTTTCTGACTCTATGAGTCAAACCACATATAATAGTCTTGCCAAATTTCAATTTTTTTAAACAAAAAATATTTTTTCAATTTTTATTTTTTGCCATAGAAGGCCTTGACTTGGAAAAATCTATTCTAATTGACTCTGAGAACTCTTAATAAAAGCTATTTTATTAATAAGGTCAATAACAAACCTTTAATAAAAGAATAAAATTTGCTAAACTCGTTTTTTAAGAAATAGTCACTTTTTTTAAACGGCACCTACTAAAGGCCATCTTGCCACTAGATAGAAAATGTAATTGCCAATCTAACGATATGCATCATGCACTACTTTATCATTATCTGAAACTGAAAATTAATTAATTAATTATTTTTTAAAATCTATTTGAAAAACCATGTTAGTGTCACTTCCGGTGAAAGCGGAAGTGACACTAACTTTGGGTTTTTAAATAGATCACTGTATCTGTTTTATGTTTTTCAGAGTCTACAACTCAAATTACATACAACAGTGTTGCCAAATTTGCTTAGGTATTATTAGTTATTACATAAACATATTTCAAAAAATAATGAATTAATTTTCAGTTTCAGATAAAGATAAAGTAGTGTATGATGTATATCGTTAGATTGGTAATTACATTTTCTATCTAATGGCAAC
Organism: Agriotes lineatus; assembly: GCA_940337035.1. NCBI lineage: Eukaryota > Metazoa > Arthropoda > Insecta > Coleoptera > Elateridae > Agriotes > Agriotes lineatus. Next base: position 70,298,659 of record OW679196.1, read on the forward strand.
ATAACCCTTAGTAGCTGCTATTTAAAAAACGTGACTTTTTCTTAAAAAACGAGTTTATCAAACTATATTATTTTATTAAAGGTTTGTTATTGACCTTATTGATAAAATAGCTATTATTAAGAGTTGCTAGAGTCAATTAGAATAGATTTTTCCAAGTCAAGGCCTTCTATGGTAAAAAATAAAAATTTAAAAAATTATTTTATTGTTTAAAAACATTGAAATTTGGCAAGACTATTATATGTAATTTGACTCGTAGATTCAGAAAAATATAAAATATACAGGGTGTTCGATCATTTCCGGTAAAACCGGAAGTCAGTCATTTTGACTATATCTATCGACCAATGATAAATTATGTCTAGTATCTTGGTATAAAATGTTATCCAAATCGATTCATAAATAAAAAAGATATAAGCATGGCCCTAGTCTCATTGTCACCCGGTATTCATTTGTATATTTGAAGGAAATTAAAACGTACAGTTTATACCTAATATAACCTACGTTAGAAAAAATATGACGTCCTCTATAAATGTTTGGTTCGAGTAGTAAAGATTTTATTTGAATATATTCAATTATGTTTACATTGAGTACTTGGGAAAATACATATGTATTTCGTTTTTCTTTGTAGTTTCGCAAACAGCTGATTCGATACTGATCATTCAAATTTGAATGTAAAATTTGAGCAACAAATGTTTTAACAGATTCCTTCTTTGTGTTGCCATTGTATACGCATTCTACTAGAACAAAACTACCACGGTGGATGTTGTTTACAGTTACAGTTGCACAACCATTTATAACATTTTCTTCTACATCTTCATTTTCATCTTCACTGAACTCTTCTTCTTCAAACTCGCTTTCTAAAACCATTTCAGCTCCTGAGGATTCAGAGGAAGTTGATAGTTTTCGGATTTTACGTTTTACTACTACTTTCTTGTTTTCGGTCGTCCTTTTATTTTTTCAGTCCCTTCCTTTAGCTGCTTTTTACCTTTATTCTTAGGTTTTTGATTTTCTTTATCTTCCATATCTTTAAGTATTTTCAGGGCAGTGGTAGATGTTAATACAGTTCCTACATTATCAGTTACTCTTTTTCTCTTTTTAGATTCAAGAGCTATTTTGGACAGGTTTTCAGTATTACCTTTTTGATCTCTGCTTTAATATCTCTTAAATTTTACAGGATCAAACTGTTCCTCAGGGAACTTGTTACAGTAATAAACTGGAAAAAGTCCGGTAGCTCTAAATCCAGAAATTAAATATTCTGATTTAAAAGTTTGTTCCCATATTATTTTAATTTTTGTAGAGAACTCCTCATTGGTTTAAAATCACATTTATCAAGAGGTTGCATGTAATGAAATACATTGGGAGGTAATTTTATCAAGATGACTCCATTATCTATTACAGATTTAGATAACTTATAACTGGTATGAACACTTGCACCGTTATATATCAGGATCGCTTTTTTACCACCCCTTTCTTCAATCGATTTTACAAAAGGTAATAAAGCATCTTGAAACCATTTAAAAAACAGGTCACTTTCCATCCATCCTTGTTTTGTGCTGTGTACAAAGTACCTAGATAATGTTCATTAGATATCAAGTTCTGCCAAACATAGTTGCCTCTAAAAATTATAAAGGGTGGCAGCTTTTCACCACTAGCATTTCCACAGGCTAGGACAGTGGTGTTCTTCTTGCCGGAGCCTGCAATGTTTTTCGAAACTCTCTTTTGTCCTTTGGGTGCAATAAGTGTTACATCTTTCGGGTCATGGCAAAACCCTGTTCCATAGCAATTACATACAAGGTGTTCATCAGTAGCAGAAATGTTCTCCTTTCCATATAAACTCTGTAATAATTGATACCACTCTTTTGTTACGAATGGATCTGCTCCCCTCAAACGCTGTGAACTCATGCTTTCACCTTTACGAACAGAAATCTGAGGGTACCTTTTCATAAATCCTTCGTACCAGTCGCGACCAGGTCCTAATTCATTCCAAGTTAGTTCAGTAGCCTCACAGAGCTCTTTTACAAATCGCAACATTTCAGCCTTGGTTAAGGCGTAGCCATATTTACCACTTTCATAAAGGTATTTTGCTAAAGCATCTTCGTCTTATTTTGGCAATTTTGTTTTTCTGCCAGCACCTACATGGATATTTCAAATATTTTCAACCCCTTTATATTTTCCTAAAGTGGATTTCGGAATATTATACCCCTCCAGGGGCGGCGAGTAGACGGGTGCACGGGGGCGACCGCACCCGATCACAAATTGTTACGGGTGCAACGCACCCGATGAATTGTAACAGTAAAATAATATCTTCCAAAACTATTTATTTGGAATGGAAGCAGCATGTGCTAACCAGCATCAGCCAGGGGGTGTAATGACCGGACTACCTGTCTTGGTTGGGACCGGAAGTACAATTTAAGGCTTATTGCCTAGGTACCGGCTAGGGTAACTACCTAAATATTTGCAAGAATTCAATGTTGCTTATTTCATGACGGATATTTGCAATTAGCTGAAGTAAACGCCTCAGTTGCCAAGTAGCATTTGCGTTGTTCGCTCTACGTAGTTGTCTGCCTATACAATGGAGAAGTTTTTGATAAAGCAGGAAAAATCGACTAGTGCCGGAGATGGAAGGCCGCTTCAAAACCCATCATGTTCAAACCTCGATAAAATAAATGGTATGTTATACATTGTAATTTATATTGCCATTTTCGATATGTCAATCTAAAATATTGTATTCTAGTTATTTAGAATAATTCAATGTAATTTTAATCACAAACTACATAACTTTATGCTGGGATTAACTAAACTTAATTTTACCAATATTGTATTTTAGAAATTATTATTAGTTATTTCATTAATTACAAGAATTTTTTAATTGCAGATATTGACACAAAAAGAAAATCCACAAGGAAATTTTTGCATAAGTGATCTTATCAGTTTAGGTGGATAAATTACAATCTTCATGCGGATAGAGTATTTTGTAGGACATATTTAGAGGCAGCAAAAACAGAAAAATTAATTCGAGGCCGCTACTGGGTCCAACAAAAATGCCTATAAAAGTTTTTGTGTTAATGGTTTTTCTTCGTGGAATAAAGCAATAGAGCGGTTTAAAGATCATGAACGTTCAGATTTTCATTTCCAAGCAGTTGGTATTGTGGTGTGTAGTGAACGTGGTGTTAATGCCTTGGCTAGTCTTAATACCGAAAACGAAAGTCAAATGAAACAAGCTAGAGTTGCTTTGCTCACATTTATTACTAGTTTAAAATATTTAGCAACGGAGGGTCTTGCCATTAGAGGCCACTCCGATGAAAATTCGAATTATTTCAGGCTTTTAAAGACAAGATCTGAAGATGTACCGGAGTTGCGCTTAAGGTTACAAAGAAATCAATACAAGTGGATTTATATACTCGTTATTTATTTCTTTAAAAACCTGAAGTTTCCGAAATGTGTAGTATAAGGCACCCGATTGAAACTGTATAACTCGCCGCCCCTGTACCCCTCGGCTACATATCTTAAGGTATGTCCACGTTTTACTTCTACTAAAGCCATCTGCAGAGCCCCATCATCATATTTCACTCGCTTGTTTTTACTTTTATATATTCTAGGCATGTTTCAGAAATAAATACATGATTTTGGGAGCGTCCACTATTCTATACGTAACTTAAACTCGTACGTCCACTATTGCAACCAAAGTTTAAATGTGTGCAAGTAATAGTGGATTAAAACCAGTGTAAAACCGGCTTTAAAAGAAAACCTCAAATTTGCTACATACATAACCTCACTATTGGATAACAACCTCCAATATTCAATTTACTTCTAAATAGTAAACTTGATTTTTAAAGTGAATTGTTGTGAGCAGAGACGCCAACTTGCATGTCAAATTTAGACATAGAAACATTTTCAAACATAAATATTTTGTTAAGTATTCTAACTTACCGTATTTTCGATTGTTGCATCACATCCCAAGACATGGAAGTAATGTTTACCGCCAACGACAAGTGTGAAGCGGTAAATTTAAATATTTTACAAGGTTTGTCCATTATTACCCCAGTCCACTATTACAACCCGCTCCCCTAGTTATTTGTGTACTAAGGGCATTATAAATATGTTTATGCCCTTTCGAGGGCGACAAATTTACAAGCCTAAGAGTCTGACCCAAGGGTTTATAAGTCGCCCGAGGGCTATGAACATCAAGTAAATGCCCGTGGTGCATACAACGTTTCATTTTCCCTTTGAATATGCAAATAACTTGAAAAGCTTGCAGAGCAGTCAGTAACCCCCTAAAGCATTATGATAACGCCCACTCATTATGCCCTCTCGAGAGGGCATGAGAGGGCATAATGAGCGGGCGTTATCATTATGCTCGCTCATAACGCCCTAGGGCGTTCTAAACTGCTTTATATATCTTGTATCACAGATATAAACAACAAATAATAGATCAGTGGAAAATAATAGTAATTTATTCTACAAGACGATAAAGTTACATTTTATCCACGAGTGAATCGTTTTAACGTCGAGACGAAGTCGAGACGTTAATGATTCAAGAGTGGATAGAAATAACTTTATCGTCGTGTATAATACAATATTTTTTTCTATAGCAAGAACTTTAACAATTTTAAAAGAAAATAATGACAGTCAATCACATTTCAAAATGTCAGTAGTTAGATTGGGTTGCTACGATAATACGAAACTGTCATATTTAATTTAAACAAAAGTTAGAAAATTAAATTACTTTATCTATCCTTGATGTTAAAGTGCTACTTTATCTACCCTTGCTGTTAAAGTAAAACTTGACCTTTCGTTTGAGTTGATAAAAGCACACTTTAACATGTGCTATAGAAAAAAGTATATTTTTGTTACTCTAAGTACCCAAGACTGTCAAGTGGTAAAAAGTAGATTAGGTATATAAATTTGTATGACATCGAATTTAGAAGAAACACATTAAATGGAGCAAACGTAAATTTTTTTTTTTTTTCTACTTTGGTGCAAAAAGTACTCATTTTCCGCACTCTTATGTGAACATTATATGCACCCTAATTTCAGATGATAATCTTCGAATCAGTGAACTCTATAATTCTGTTAAAGTTCACTGCATCATTTTTTTTTTGACAAATCTCAGTTTTTGTTGGCAAATGTAAAATTCTAAAATTAATTTTCTCCTGAATGGGAAACCGCAATAGGAACAATAGTATTCAACGCACGTGTAGGAAGGTCATTGGGAAGCTTTTGTGAATAGAATACTCGATAGCACTCGTGTTCCATCTTTCACATGCATTTTCCAATGGCATTCTTTTCACACTTGCATTGCAATATACTATTTTTTATTTCTAAAACTTTCGAATCACAACTAAGGATTGTTGCTTTAATTTAATATATGAACAATGTTTCACTGCAAACATTTTAAAACGTCGAGTATTACTGTTCCACTTTTGAAAAGCAGGTTGAATTCGTGGTGACGCAAAACATCTTTCGATTTCTACGAGACGAGGTTAATTAGGCAATTAGAGCAGACGCTCCAATATTTGAATATGAAAAGGAAAGTTTTATTTTGTTTTGAAGGTGCAACTAAAATTCAACGTTTTGAAAATAGATAAGTAATGCATCTACATTCACATAGATTTTTTGCACGGTAAGAGAGCTCCATCTTGAAGTTTTCTTAAATAGTTTCGAATAAAAATATAATAAAAGATTCACATTTACCTAAATCCGACGTACTTAAGTTTGTAGAAAGGTTAATTTATGCTGAAGCAAATGGAGAGGAGTTGGTTTTATTTACGGTACAGGTAATTTTATATATTTCTTGTTCGAATGCTAACAAACCCAAATACATCTAAAAATCTTTTAGTATAATTTCTATAACAACTTCAAGCGCCTAGCTGAAGAAGACCACCATTTCATGATGTATAGGTAGTTCGCCATATTGAAAATTTAAAATTTTAATACCAAAATTTCGAGCGATTTCATGTTTAAGAATTATTACCAACTTTTATCCAAATCAAACCAATAGACAGAAACACTCACCCTAAGCATCCTTTAATTTTTAAATCCACTCTTTAGATAACAATCTTTATGTTATGTTCACGTATTCTATATTTGTGGTTTCTGGAATGTTCTGAAATTTTAGATTTTTTAATCCAGTACTTTGTAGTTACATTTTTGAATGTAGATTCTCTGCACGCGTTTCTTGTATTAGAGGTAAACCAAAAAAAAAGGAGAAAATAAATGAGCTATGGCAAAAATAGTCCCATTTTATTTAACTACTTAAAAAAATCAATTTAAAACACGGTCTACCATCTAGTAGAAACTATTTCTAAGTATAGACTCATCAATTATTTATTTTTACAAAACCGTTAAATTTCACTTGCACCTTAAAAGCAAAATGTTACTCTCCATTTCAGATTTAAATATTTTCGCGTCTGCTCTAGTTCTCTAATTAACCTCGTCTCTTAGAAATCGAAACATCCCAAATAGTAAAAGAAGATAAGTAATCGGCATTTTCTAACATAAGACACAACATAGTGAATTTTATTTATTGAAAATAAACTATAAATGCAGTCGATCATTAATTCTGTTTTGAAGTTTTGAAAAATGAAGAAATAAAACTCTTGAAATAACTTTCACGTCTGCTATGTTTTTATTATGTTGATACTAATTGTATTGCTTGTAAAATGCAATAAAAAACTAGCCAAAAACTGTAGGCTTTTCTTGTTTCACGTAGGAATTTAAGTGTCCAAGGCTCAATCTTAAATACGTGAAGCGCCAATGGCGCCAGTTTCACTAGGAAAAACCAGATAAATTTAAAAACTCGGTTACTTAATTTGCTTAGGAATTGCAAAAACTGTATACATAATCGCGTGTTACTGAAAGCCCTACTTTTTTACTGATTTTATTTTGAAAACATACAATCTTCCTTATGAAAATATGTTGGTAACAGTTGATTTTTAACAAAATTTCGGAAGTCTTACTGTACTATAAAGTCCTTTGATGTTTTCACCCAGAAGTCTTAGCGTTCAACTTCATCTGCTTTGATACTCCTTTTTCTTTAAAAAATTAAAGATCATTCCACCTTCTGTGTTTATATTAGAAGTAATTATTACGATATGTTTTAACTATTTTACTATGATTGGCGGTAAGGGCTCAACCCAATGACGAGTGATGAGAAAATGGATGCCTTAAGGTCCATAGCCTATCCTTGTCAAAGATCCTTGTAGAAGAGCTACGTCCTACTAGAGGTGCTCCTGTGATAGCAGAATACAAGGGATCGATAAGGAATCTTCTCGGCAAGGTTAGCACCCTACCGAAGAAAACTTTAGATACTCCTAGAACCAGATATACGCCTCTGAATTGGATGGAACTTACGGTAACGAATACGGCAAGACAAAGAAAGAAACGGATACGAAAACGGAATTATGTACGAATGGGTTGCTAGAATATTAGATTATGGAACCAAAGAGGCCAGGAAATAATGTTGGAGTATACAGAAAATAAAATAGTAACATGTGTGTTATCCTAAATAAAGAAAAAGGGACTAGGAGTAATTACATATCAATATTATACATTTATCTATAGTGAAGTTAACAAGAGCGATAAAGCCAAAGAAAGAGCAGAGATGCTTATTCATAAAAAATATGAAAATGCTATACACGAAGTGAACTACATATCCAAACGAATTTTTTTAGTAATGCAGCGAACATCGAACACTCCCATATATTGTTGTGATATTCCCAGCTTACGCTTATACAATTATTATTTGATATTTTTAGTTAATTACTCTAATATCAATGGGTTGGGTTGTTACATCCTGCCAATTTATTACTTGAAATGTGTAAAATTATTTGGTAAGGTACTGGGTTTACATAAATTGTTATGATTTTCAGTTGAGCTCGTTTCTGTGCCACCCACTTAGGTAATGGGATTTTTAAAATTATGGGAAATACTATTCTCAAAGTCAACTTATAGTGACCTAACCTCACATTTATAATATAAAAATAAATTAGAGTAAGCTTAAATGTAATCAATTATCAATTATGTCTGCTATTACGTATCGCTGCGTTGCCTAGGTAATCTAACGTAAGTAAACAACGTCACTAAAACAAAACACACACAAAGGACGCAATCAGAAAAATCACTGAATGTAGTTTAGGATAAAATGCGTCTGAACTTAATGTTCTGCTTCGAAAACGAATATTTAAGTCTTTATTGGGCCACCAGCATCTTCCTCCTCCCCTTATTATCGGTTAGCCTGTCTTGTAAGTCTCCTGATGACTCGCCAATGTGCTGCACTTTGTCTGATCGCTGCTCCCGGTTCCGATCGCTGCTCCCGGTTCCAATCTCAGCTCCCGTGGCCACAGCTAGGGCTCCGCTGCGATGCACGACGGTTGCTGTCTAACCTGGGCTGCAATACCTGCGCTTTTTATTTGGACCACAAGGAAATCACCGCCAAGAACACACCGAAACCAGATGCACAGCTCGAAACCTCTTATTATCTGTAGAGGCGCTAAAAAATAATGCAGCATATCCAACACTGTACTAGTGTAAAAACACTTCGTAATTGTAAAAATTTGTATTTATTTATTTCTTTTTACTTTCCTTTTGTGGCAAGCCAAGATACACACAGTTGGAAAGTAACGTAATACCAGGAATAAAAAAAACATTTTTTTCTACGACTGCTCTGAAAATAGCCAAAAAACACTCCTAACTAACTCTGAAAATCTTACATTTCGCACGTCGCCGGCCTGCGATATCGATGTCGCACGCTTAAAATCAACGAATATTTGAAATCTAGGCGGCGGCGTTCACTGTTTGGCCACACAAAAATATGACGCTCAGAACAAATTCCAATTTAGTAACAATAGGTGACAGGCGTTACTTGTAATTCTGTCATTATGAAGAAACCTCGAAAAAAGTAGCAATATGATCAGCGAAGACGAATTTGATTGTACACCTCCCGAAATTGTGGAAAAAGCTGCTGAAGTCTCACAAAATCTTCTGCCGTCAACTTCAAGAGAGAGGTACCAGGTATGTTACGAAAAATTCATGAAATGGAGAGAAACAAGAAACCTAAAATCATTATCGGAGAATGTTATTTAGTTTGAAGAATTATCACAAAAATATAAATAATCAACTTTATGGTCGCAATACTCGATGTTGAAAAGCATCATAAACGTTAACCACAGCACTGATATCTGAAAATATCAAAAGTTGCTAGCATTTTTGAAGAGACAGGCGGAAAATTATGCACCAAAGAAGTCAAGAATCCTAACACCCGAGGCTTTTCATACATTTTTTAATACTGCCCCAGATAACATTTATTTATTAATTAAGGTAAACATTATTTTCTTAAAAATATAAAAAAGTAAATATCTAATCACGTACGCAGTAGTTGCTGTTGGCCTGGCTGGGGCTTGTAGGCGAGACGAACTGTGCCAGATAAAAGTCGATGACATGCAAGATTTAAAGACCGCTTTCTTAATTAAAATCAAACATACTCAAAATAAGGTGCCAAAATCATTTACAATAACAGACACTTTTTATGAAATTTGCAAGAAATGTGCTAGTCTGCGCCCTCCCAATATTACCGACAAGAGATTCTTTTTAAACTAAAAAAATGGAAAATGCACAAAACAGGTAGTTGGAATTAACAAAATTGGAGGTATGGCTAGAGAAATAGCAGCTTTTTTAAAAATACAAAACCCGCAAGAGTATACTCGTCATTGTTTCCGCCGATCATCGGCTACAATGTTAGTTAACGCAGGAGGTGATTTAATAACCCTCAAACGCGATGGAGGATGGCGTTCTAGCGCTGTCGCTGAAGGATATATAGACGATTCCCTCCAAAATAAAATTCAAATTTCCAATAAAATTGTCGAGTCAGTACAACGATCTGGACAAAACCCGGAAGAGAGTTCAAAAATCAAACCAAAACAGCAACTACAAGAATTGCAATCTTTGCATTCTGAGCCTTCATGTTCAGACATACGAAATATATCAATTACTGAAAATCTATTCAAAAGACAGGACATTCCTGAAATTAACTTTCAGAATTGTTCTCAGATAGCAATAAATTACAATTTTAAATAATTTGTATTAGTATAAAAGCTAACGTTAAAAGTTCATAACAAGAATTAAAAGTTTTTTTTAATAATAAATTGTCTATAGAGCAAAAAAAACTGTTGTATTTTTGTGTTACAGTATAGTATGCTATATATTGTTAATGATAATGATGTGTCATCCGTAGAAAAAGTATAGTGTACAACACGGGTGAAAAGCACTTTTCACACTTGTGGGGCTTTATGACACTCGCATGCGGCTCGTGTCACCAAACTCCCCCACTCGTGTCAAAAGTGCTATTTTCAACACTAGTTGTACAATATACTATTATGAGAACATCGAAAATCATAATGGCCAACTGTTAGTTCATTTCTGCGCTGTAAACAGTTTAATAATAAGCAATAATAAAATTAAACATTAGTACATTTGGCAGAACACAAGAGGGCGGCAGTCTACAATCGACTATATCTTATCAAACCAGCATATGCCCCCCTCTCAAATATTAGTAGTGAGAATTCGAAACTCGTCAGATATAGGTTCAGATCATAGCTTGTTGTTATGTAAATTCCGAACAAAGGTGCAAACTACGAAAAATAAGGAACCTATATCAAAACTCCAGGTTAGTCTTCGATCGAGGAAGATTCCTAAGTATTTAACCGCACTCTCCTTCGGGTTCCAAGGGATGGGTACACTATTAATAACGATGTTAGGTGGATCTTGTGGACGCCGCAGGGTAAAGATTTTGGCATCACATTTGCTGGGGTTAATTTGTATGCACCATTTATTAAACCATAAATTGAGGTCGTCTAGGCTTTCCTGAAGGTTGCTTGCGGCTTGGTTTATGTCGTAGTCTTGTGTGATGATTGCGGTATCATCAGCACACATCGCAATGTCTGAGTTAGGTGTTGTAGAAGCGTCATGCATGAAGATATTAAATAGTAGTGGGCTTAATACAGAACCTTGCGAAACTCCCGCGTTGATTTTGCGAGCTGAAGAAGTATACCCCTTTACTCTTATCTGGAATGTTCTATCACTTAAGAATGATTTTTTTATATTTAATAAGTAAGCGGGAGTTGGCAAGGCTTTCATTTTATGTAGCAAGCCATCTATCCATACACGATCAAAGGCTTGCGCCACATCCGCAAATGCTATTAAAGTATGCATTTTGTTTTCGTAATCCCTCTCGATAATCTTCGTGAGTCGTAGAATTTGATGACTAGTAGAGTGAGCGCTTCTGAAGCCAAATTGGAATCTTCCTCGATCGAAGACTAACCTGGAGTTTCCATATCAACAAGAAATTGAACGAATCATACGCAAGACTGGCTATGCTTTATCCCATCGTTAACAAAGAGTCGCCATTGAAAATAAAATGTGGAACTCTCATTTATACGGCCATCATCCGACCAGTTTTAACATACGGGTGTAGTGTCTGGTGCGCGACATCCAAAACCAATTTACGCAAACTTCAAGTGTTACAAAACAAAACGATCCGAATAATAACTAGTGCTCAGTGGTATGTTCGGAATTCGCAGCTCCACAGAGAAACAGAAATTCCCACAGTTGAAGAATACATAAAGAATACAGCTCTAAAATTCCATGATAACATCCATCACTGCAGTGGAACAGTACACTACAACATTGGCAGTAAAAAATTACATACTAGGCTGAAAAGGAAGTTACCCATTGATGTTCTGAAGAGTGATAGCGAATAAACACCTCAAATCTTCAATCTTCACAATAATGAACAATTTATAACAGTGATATAGTCGTTAAATATCTTTTAACTATGCCATGTAATAGCAAATGTATGCTAATCTGGCACAATCTGGAAATAAGGAATTACTCGAAGACAAACATGTACCTACGATATTTATACTAAGGAAGACTACAACTGTATATCGAAAAAAATAGCACCAACATATCTAATGACATAACTACACCTGCATTACCGCTGGGTGGATTGAGTAGCCCAGCGGTAATGTTACCGGGCCCAACCCCGGATAAAGGAGGAGGGTTCACAACCTGCCAGGGGTAAAACAAAATATGCTCAAAGTACCAGCGAATCAAACATGACGACCAAAGCATTAACATGGCAGACGATTAAAGGCAAACATACACTTTATGACGCACACTAAAATATAAAATCACTATGGATAGATTACAACACAGAACAGCCTCGAATGATATTGGACCGATTTTATTGACGACATCGGCGCGGCACCGGACTAACGAAACAGCGAAACAACGGAAGAAGCACATACGAAGAAATAATATACTCAGATGTGCATGCTGGAATGTGTTATCGTGGAACCAAAGAGAGCATGAAGGTACTACTGGAAATACAGGAAATCAAAATAGACATCTGAGCTCTGTCAGAAATGAAAAGAAAGGGCAATTGTTTGTACCTGAAAGGGTTTTGTAACAACCTATAACATTCTGCTATCGTAGCTCCAATTGACCTTCGACCATATTTTGAGATGGTAGTAATAGTAATAAAATTATATATACAGTGCGCAAATTAAGTATGGAAACATTGGTATTATTTGGATACGGCCATAGCTAGAACTCTGAAATTTGGTATAGAAGTAAAACATACGGTTTTCTACTAATATTCGTGATTCTAATTTTTTTATCGATCGTTACGACTGCAGCACGGCTAACTTCATTATTTTTTAAATTGAAATGGGGGTTGGAAGTAACATCATTAGAAAGCTGTTTTTGTGTAGAATCCAACGATGTAGCACTTGATATGGCAGTTTTGAAAAATAACTGTACTATACCAATGTAGCGTACCAAGGTAATTGACTTAAAAACGCCGGTCGTGCAAGGGATGGTCATAAATCTACCCAAACTTGACACTAAGTGCAATTCTAAATCAACTGAAACTTGACATTAAGCGCAGTTCCAAATTTGTAAACGTCAGTGCTATCTAAAACGTGAGTAAAGAATGATCTATAAACGTCAGTGCGACATATGCCAACAAAAAGTGTTAGAACCCAAAGGTGATTTGTGTCTCCATCAAACAATGCGGACTAACTCGTCAAAAACGTCAAAGTATAAATTCGGAAAACAGCAGGAAGGATGTTACAAGCCCAGGAGCACCCAATAACAAAAGGAAGGGTTACGTAAATACCCTGGTGACCCAAATGTCCACAGCAATGACCAACCCTTGGACACAATAGAGTTGTAAATTCTTGAATATGAAAGAAGCCCATGCAATTTTATTATCGGAGGTAGCATCCCAAACTTGTCTGTCACAATAGAGCGAAGGGTGCTATTGTATCAGGAAGAATGGACGGGGCTCCTGCCATTCAAACAGTGGTTATATAAACTGGAGTAGCCTAGTTTTGGACATCAGTCGTCCCAGATCAACGCGATCGCCTCACGTATTTGTATTTTGTATTTGCATTTGTGTAATATTAACGAATGTGTACGTGTGTATATTTGTTTATTTCTTTAAAGTTAAAATAAAGGAAGGTTATTGTTTTCCATAAACGTGTGTATTTTACTGAACTAAATTCTACAGTAAAAATTGCTACGCATCAAATAAATTGGCAAATAATAACCAAATTGGTGACCCCAGACAAGTAACACAACGGGCACCAACCAAATTACGTAAGTGCCAATCTCGATAATAAGTATGCGCAAGAAGTTGAAGACATCCTTACGAACCCACCGCGGCAAGATATGTACGAAACGCTAAAACAGGCACTAATTAAGCGCCTATCCACTTCCCGTGAGCAGAAGATTAAGCAACTCCTGGAGCACGAAGAGATAGGCGACCGTACACCGTCCCAATTTTTGAGGCACTTGAAAAATTTAGCAGGCGGTGAAGTACCAGATGATTTCATTCGTACGCTATGGATTGGACGACTCCCGGACAACATGCAGGCAATCCTAATGACTCAGGCAAGCAGCAACCTGCAATCTGTAGCCACCTTGGCAGACAAAATTGCCGAAATCACTCCCAGAGCGTTCCAAGTAGCATCCACTGTTTCACGCGTCGAAGATGAAAGAATGAGTGAACTCTGCAAGCAGGTCGCTGAATTATCCCAGCAAGTTGCGCGGTTGAGCCGCGAAAGACAGCCGCGAAATAATAGCGCAACCCGGTATCGCTCCAGGTCGCAATCTATGACGAGGGTCTGCTGGTATCATCGGAAATTCAAAGAAAATGCCACGAAATGCACGAAACCGTGCAATTATTCAAAAAACGAAGTAAGGAGCTCTTAATAGCGGCAACTGACTCCTTGTCTAGCAACCGCCGATTATTTCTCACAGACGTGTCAACGAAATGGCTTTTTCTTATTGACACAGGGGCGGATTTATGTGTATTGCCGAGAACATTTTTAAAAAACCCGCGCTCGCGAACCGATTATGAACTCAGTGCGGTAAACAACTCGACAATTAATACATATTGACATGTAGTGTTAAATTTAGATTTTAAGCTGAGGCGAACATTTTCGTGGAAATTTGTCTTCGCAGACATCGACAAGCCGACAATAGGCGCAGATTTTCTCAGCCACTTCGGTTTACTTGTTGACATAAGAAATAAGCGCTTAATAGACAATGTAACACAGCTGAAGACAATCGGTGTAGTGCGTGAGTGTTCATCGCCCCAAATAAAAACAATTTCTGGCGACTCGGTTTTCCACCAGCTGATAGCAAAGTTCCCGGACATCGCGCGTCCGTCTGTGCTGCCCAAGGAAATTAAACACACCACGACGCATCGAATAATAACGTCAGCTGGACCTCCAGTCACATGCAGGCCTCGGAGACTCCCACCGGATAGGTTACACGCAGCCAAAAAAGAGTTCCAATTTATGCTCGATCAAGGCATAGCTCGCCCATCCAAAAGTAATTGGTCTGCAGCACTTCACCTGGCACCCAAGAAAGACAGTGGATGGCGACCCTGTGGGGATTATCGAGCACTAAATGCAAGAACTCTTCCTGATTGCTATCCTGTTCCACATATCGAAGATTTCGCTCATAACCTTTTTGGTTGCAATGTCTTCTCGACAATCGATCTGGTGAGAGCCTTTAACCAAATCCCGGTTCACAGCGACGATATTTGCAAAACAGCAATTACAACTCCATTCGGAATGTATGAATTTCCTTTTATGAGTTTTGGCTTGAAGAATGCTGCCTAAACGTTCCAGCGTTTTATAGACGAGGTTACCAGAGGACTCGACTTTTGCTACGCATTTATTGACGACCTGCTGGTAGCTTCCACATCTGAGGAACAACACCTGGAGCATCTCAGCCAACTCTTTAGCAGGCTAAGCGAATACGGAGTGCTGATCAACTCGGCGAAGTGTAACCTTGGCAAGACGAGCGTCAACTTCCTGGGGTACTCTATTTCCCACGAAGGAATTAAACCCCCAGAAGACCGCATCGAGGCTATAAAGCAAGTGCCCCAGCCTAAGACAATTAAAGAGCTGCGCCGTTTCTTAGGAATGCTGAACTTTTACAGAAGGTTCCTTTCTAACGCAGCAGAAGTCTTGGCTCCATTAAATAAGCACTTGCAAGGGCCCAAAGCCAAACCGAATTCAGAAATTCAGTGGAACCCCGAGTCGGAAGAAGCTTTCTCCCGCTCCAAGACAACCCTGGCGAACGCTACCCTCCTGGCGCATCCAGCACCTGCAGCCCCAACGTCAGTTATGGTGGATGCATCAGAAGTTGCCATGGGAGCAGTTCTGCAGCAGCAAGTGGCCGGAACATGGCAGCCCTTAGCATTTTTCTCGAAAAAGCTAAACACTGCCCAGAAGAAATACAGCGCCTACGATCGGGAACTACTGGCAGCTTATTCGGTTGTAAAGCGCTTCCGCTACTTTGTAGAAGGCCGAAAGTTCACGCTTTACACCGACCACAAGCCATTAGTATACGCGTTCCAACAAAAACCAGAACGCGCCTCGCCCAGACAATTCCGTCACCTGGATTTCATTGGGCAGTTTACGACGGATATTCGTCATGTCGCTGGAAGCGACAACATTCCCGCGGATACATTATCACGTGTGTCTGTTGCAGGTTGTACAGCAGCTTTTCCAGGCAGCCCAATTAATTACAAAGCGCTGGAAAAAGCCCAAGAATCGGATGCCGAGCTGAAGACATTACTCCACCCTGAGGCCGTGCTAGCCTTGAAGAAGGTCTACTTCCCGGATCAGGATGCGGATGTCTACTGCGATTCGACTACAGGGACACTACGCCCTTTTGTCACGAAACAGTTCCGACGCTCAGTGTTCGATGCCCTCCACAACCTCTCTCATCCCGGAATTCGAGCCACGACGCAGCTCGTCTCCTCCAGGTTTGTATGGCCCTCCATACGCAAGGACTGCAGCCAATGGAGCAAGACGTGCGTCCCATGTCAGCGCTCGAAGATCACCAGGCATGTAGCAGCACCGATGGGGAGCTTCACCACGCCCTTCTCCAGGTTCGAGCACGTGCATCTGGACCTGGTTGGGCCACTTCCTTCATCGCTAGGCAATACATACTGCCTGACGTGCATCGATCGATACTCCAGATGGCCTGAAGCCATCCCAATTCCTGACATCACTGCGGAAACCGTGGCTAGAGCCTTCTTCAGCAGCTGGATAGCTAGGTTTGGTGTGCCTCTGCGGATCACGACAGACCGCGGCCGGCAATTTACCTCCAACCTATTCAAGGAATTAGCCAACCTCTTGGGATCACAACACCTGCAAACTACGGCATACCATCCGGCAGCTAACGGCATGATTGAACGCTTTCACCGTCAGCTCAAAGCCGCAATTGAATGCCACACAGATACCAGGTGGGCAGAATACCTGCCAGCAGTTCTCCTGGGCATCCGCACAGCTATCAAGGAAGATCTCAACGCCACATCAGCCGAGATGGTCTACGGCGAGAACATCCGCGTACCTGGAGAATTCTTCACTGCTACGGAGGATGTACATGCAGCCGACTTCATAACTCAGCTCAGAGAGCATTTTGACAAGGTACGCCCGACTGCAGCTCAGCATCATGGCCAGCGCAAAGCATTCGTCTTCAAAGATCTCGCGACCTCAACACATGTGTTCGTCAGAAACGATGCCACGCGCAAGCCGCTGCAAGCTGCTTACAATGGCCCATTTCCGGTTATCTCTAGAGCAGCAAAGACCTTCAGTGTGGAAATCCGTGGAAAGCCGGCGACGATATCAATCGACAGGCTAAAACCCGCCTACCTTGCAGCAGAAGCTAAACAAGAGCAACCCGCAACCAGCACCGCGATGCACACTGACGCCGGAACATTCAATCAAGCTACAACCACCAGAAGTGGACGGCGAGTGAATTTTCCGGATTACTTCCGGTTTGCATAATCTCGTGGACTAATCCACTGCCAAGGGGGTCATGTAGCGTACCAAGGTAATTGACTTAAAAACGCCGGTCGTGCAAGGGATGGTCATAAATCTACCCAAACTTGACACTAAGTGCAATTCTAAATCAACTGAAACTTGACATTAAGCGCAGTTCCAAATTTGTAAACGTCAGTGCTATCTAAAACGTGAGTAAAGAATGATCTATAAACGTCAGTGCGACATATGCCAACAAAAAGTGTTAGAACCCAAAGGTGATTTGTGTCTCCATCAAACAATGCGGACTAACTCGTCAAAAACGTCAAAGTATAAATTCGGAAAACAGCAGGAAGGATGTTACAAGCCCAGGAGCACCCAATAACAAAAGGAAGGGTTACGTAAATACCCTGGTGACCCAAATGTCCACAGCAATGACCAACCCTTGGACACAATAGAGTTGTAAATTCTTGAATATGAAAGAAGCCCATGCAATTTTATTATCGGAGGTAGCATCCCAAACTTGTCTGTCACAATAGAGCGAAGGGTGCTATTGTATCAGGAAGAATGGACGGGGCTCCTGCCATTCAAACAGTGGTTATATAAACTGGAGTAGCCTAGTTTTGGACATCAGTCGTCCCAGATCAACGCGATCGCCTCACGTATTTGTAATTTGTATTTGCATTTGTGTAATATTAACGAATGTGTACGTGTGTATATTTGTTTATTTCTTTAAAGTTAAAATAAAGGAAGGTTATTGTTTTCCATAAACGTGTGTATTTTACTGAACTAAATTCTACAGTAAAAATTGCTACGCATCAAATAAATTGGCAAATAATAACTAAACCAAATTAAACTTTGAGGATATTACTTTCAACGGCTTGCTAGATATGCTAAAAATATATCTCCCCTGGGCTTTTGTTGTTTTTCATTTTATGTATTATTTCATCCTTCTCCGGTCTCCTGATTTCTTCTTCCTGTTGTTTTTCTTCCTCCATTTCACTTTCCTCTGCTTGTGTTCTTTGATTTAGGTTCAACACCTTTTCAAAATAGTTTTTCTACCTTCTTTTAACTTCTTGTGTGTTGCCTAACAATTCCCCATCTTTATCTTTGATATATCTTGGCTTTCCTTTATTTTCAGTTCTGATATCTTTTACGCCTTTATAAAAGTTTCTTATTTTTTTATTCCTATATTTTTCTTCTATGTATCTTATTCCTTCCTCCATATATTTACGTTTTCGTGCACTGCACATCTGTTTTACTTTGTTCTTGTTTGCTCTTTTTTTTATTTTATTTCATATATTTCGTTCTCAGACAACAGCCGTTAGGCCAATTATAGGCGTCGCTATACATTTATGGGGACTTCCAACCCCACTAACGACTGTCATGATGTTATTATGACATCCGGGACCAACTATTTCCATGGCAGCCGTACCACGTGGCGCCGAGAAAGGCAGCCGTGGAACTCCCATCCAAGTTCTGACCAGAAAGAGCGTTGCTTAACTCTACTGATCGAACGTGGACGCTTGTTCAAGCTACACCACCGCGGACCCGATTGTATAGGCTTCTAACCTGTTCATTTTGTGTGTGTAAAAATTGTTGCCACATACTCATTTTCCTGTTTATCTCATCCTTACATGTTTTGACCATCCAATGACTTTTCTTAATCTTTTTATTCTTTGGTATATTGATTCTAGTGGCCTTTTAAATTGTTTCTTCGGATTTGTCCCATTTCTGATCTACATCTTCATCTTGTGCTTCATTGTCATTATAATTTTCCTCTATACTTTTTATATATTTTTGTGATATTCCGGTATTTTGGAGTTTCTTAACATTATATTTTATTTTTCCTTTATTTTTCTCTCTTTTTTTGGTTTTATTTAGTTTTATTGTTACAGTCTACAACGACATTTACGAAAACGCGGCAACTCACAACGGTATTGATAAAAGCCACGAAAAAGCTAGACGACTAACGCGTAAAATATCTCATAAAATCGGGAATGTAACTCACATAAGACCGCTGCCCAGCCCATAAAAAGAGGTGCCGACTAGGCTCAGTGAAACGAGGGGTGGTCCAACACGAAATAACACAAGGGCAACGGCCTAATGAACGGTAAACAGATCTAAATTGATTAGGCGCCACCACAATTCCATCACGATAAACGAGAATGCACAGGTAAACTCACTGTGGAACAGAAAGTAAATGAATCCACCTATTAACTTTAAACTTGGCAGTAAACTGGACAGAGAGCCGGTTCAGCATCATCGGACCTACCTTTAAGAAATCCACTTGGTCAACTGGCCAAAATCCTCTTACAACTATAAAATATAAACACACAAATAGCACGCACAATAACAAAGAAAACCACAGTTAAATTGACACGAGATGTATTGACTAAAATATTTGAATAAGTAGAAAAGGCACAAGTAAAAAAGAAATATATATTGTTATGATACAAGCTTAATAAGGTTTGAATTAAAATATGTTAAAATTGGGATATTACAATGAGATGAAAATTGTTCGGATTTATTTGGGGATAAGGTAGATTTGTGTCTGAAACATAGCTAATTGAAAATTACAGGTGGATTAAAATTAAAATAAAACTTGATAAAATACAGTTTGAAAATCAATGACAAATGTTAATTTTGAAATAAGATAATATTTAGTAGGTTTAAATCAAAATAGATAAGATTAGAAGGCATAAATAATGAAAATGTAGTAGTTAGGAAATTTGTTTCCGATTATTGAAAAATAACAAACTAAAAAGTATGTAGAATAACGATTTTGGTCTAATTAAAATATTTAATATAATCCTGTTTCATTGAGAAAATGTTTGGCTAATATAAAAAGGGTAAAAATCTAAATCTACGTGGTGAATAAAAAATGAAATATTAACAAATAATTACGAGAAGCGAAGAATTAACTAAAGAAGATAATTGGTATGTGTTAAAACCTAATGGATAGAAAAATTGTTATATACAAGTGAATAATTGAGGAGTCGTATTGGGACCGCTTTATTTTGGAGATTACATTTGACATATAGGTAACATAAATAAAATGTTAATTTTTGAGAGGAGCTTCCAAAAGGGTAACATCGGAGAGCGAATGTGTATTCCAAGAGGTAGTAGCTGTAGCAGGTGGAAGTCCAAGTTTGCTCTGTTAGCCTGGTTACTGTCAAGAATTGGTAGTTTGCTAATATTGGACGACGATTGGGACTGGTGGTATGTCTGTGAGCAGTACATTGCAGGAAGCTGCTTAAAAAGGTCGAGTTGCAGATCAAAAATAGGTTGGTCTTGAACGTTGTGTGAGGAAAAGATTCAAGGTGGGTGATTTCTTATCAAACCCTAACTAGAAAATAAATTAAGACATTAAGAAGGTTAAATTAATTAAGAGAAAAGAACTTACTGTGTTATTTAATATTATTGTGTACCATTCAAAAGATTGGGCATTTGTCACTAAAATTTTAAAACTGTTTTGACATTTAGTTGACATAAGTTGTGACTTATGATACAAATCACATTTGAAATATTAGAAAATCAATTTTTCAGAAACAAGTAACTAGATAAAAGAACCTACCCCCGGAAAGTTTTCAGGAGCTATTTCAAAAAGTAATTATTGACATTATGCCAAAGAGGGCAATTTTTAATTAAAATTCCTAATTAAAATCAATATTTGAAAGTTTTGCACATATATAGGCACAGCCGTAGTGTAGTGCATATTTAATGTCGCAAACAACGTGGGGCTTGAGTAGAACTTATTAGGGGCACAATCATAAACACGTCAATATATACGGCAGTTCGATAAATTGCACAACGTCTTAAAACTATTGGCATACATTCAGTAGATTGACATTAATTCTGACAAACGATATTTTAATTAAATACTAGAACGTGCGTGGCTAGCCTCCGTCTCGCCCTGCCAGCGTAAAGAAACGGTTAACAATAAAAATGCTTGCTTAAGCTGGTAGCCAGCCTACATCCGGCCCTGCCAGCGTTAACAATATAAATGCTTGCTGTTGACGGTCTCGCCACGTGTGCTTACGATCTGCATGTGCGCGCGCCGGTGCTTACGGTCGGTCGGCCGGCATCAGCTCTTATAATATAAGATGTACCTACCCTAAAAACCGAAATGCTCGATAACTAAAGTCTACTTAACTGATTTTTTTTATAATATTGTATTAATAAACGCTCGGTAATTTAATGTGTTTTAAGGGTTCGATTTGCAAGCCAAGTGCAGCATAACCTAGAAAAGCTAAATGGGCATGTGTGCGTATCATCTCACCGAGCTCTGTGGATTAGTGGTTAACACGTCTGCTTAGTATTCGGGAGGTCATGGGTTCGATTTCCGTGGCCGTCTGCTCTGATTCAGGGTTTTAGGTGGTTTTCCTGAGTCAATAGAGTATTTTCTCTGAGATGAATGCCAGAGCAGTACTTCTCCACCTTTTCTGGCCTCTCTTTCATTCTCCACCTCTCTTTTTTCTCACCCATCCTGAAATTCCCATTATTGGCTGAAAAGGGACGCAAGGTTCCTATAGCAGCCCGCCTCCAGTTGGGGAAATTGAAAGGACTTTGAACCTTTACCTTTACCTGTGCCTATCAGTGCATATTATATTATATTTACAAAGTGTTTATCACGTTAGAACTGACTTTAAGTATGAGTCACGGTGAGATTCCTCAGTACAGTTCATCTGAGTACAGTAAAAGTGATGTATTTAAGAAGCATGCGCGAAAGAAATGATGGAAGAAGCTAGATAAGAAGTGGAAAAGAGAACAAGTACTCAATAGCAAAACCTTAGCTCTCAAATCAGTGAAGGGAGAAGGTATTTGAAGTTTTTTTCTAAACATTTTGATAATGCAGCCTTCCATACCGTCCTTTGTTATTTGGGTTGCCTATCATCCAAGTCGACCTTTCGAAGGTGGTTGATACGTGTACACGTCCACTCACTTGATCATAAGCCCCCAATAAAATTAAAATACAAAAAAAACATAATATTTAAAACTACAACATTGTACTTCAATTTTAATAAATTTTCAACCAATACATACAAAACAAATCTACAGGCAATTACTATACTAACTATATTCACAAGAATGACCACAACCTGTAGGACATGTTTTATTCATACTCATCCACTTTTGCATATGAGCCAAATGGCCCCCATGTGAGCAACCTTGACACCAGGCAAAAAGCCCTTTAACAACTTGGTGGCAAACGCTGCACAATGCATATTCTGAGGTATGGCAGCGGTCACATAACCATCCTGCCCGCTGAAGTGGCTTACTGCATTTACCACAATTTGTATTGATTCTAGTCGACTGTTGGTTTAGCTGAGCAACACTTGGCAACCATGACAATTTGATGACCTATCACGATATAAAATTAAATATTAAAACATGGAGAAATTGAAAATGTACCTGTGCCGCAATATTCCACAGCTTATATCTGCCTAACAACTCGATATAACCTAACAACCAATGCTCCTGTGTAGCCTCGTCAAGTCCCGTCAAGAGCCTCCGCTGTTCTCCCATGACTAAAAGCATGCAGGCCGCTGTCTGCACGTCTCCTAGAGTAGCATGGTATTTGAGTGCATTTATTAAAATATTACTTGGGTCCCATGTACACCTTCTGGGAATATTTGAAACTGTTATAAATCCCGGCAGGGGATCTTCCATTGCCATGGGCGTCTCATCATTAATATCGGGGGAATTCTGATTTGGAAACTGTTCTGGTGGCGGGGAATGGTTCTGAATTTCGTGACGAATATTAAACGCTTCATTGGGAAGTGTCCAGTCTTGCTGTTCAGTCAACGGTTGTGAAGCACGAAAACTACCTCGAAAATCTGAAAATGCTTTGGAACCACTAAGTAGACATGCTGAACCACGAGCATAAGCTACATACTTGAATTTACACCATCTAACTCTATGTCCAGTTCATTGTCACCAAAATAGAAATCGCCCCTTGGTAGTCCCAGTCGGAAATTCGAGTAAGAGGTGAAACCGTTACCAAAAACAATAGCATGGTCAACCTGATCCTCTGCTTCAGTCTCATCGTCTCCTCCACTGTACTGGGCCGCAGGTGTATCACCCCCTGCATTTATAGAATTGGAGTTAATGCACAGATTAATAAGCTACTACATATATACCCCTAGATTGTCGTTCATTATCAGTGCTAGGATCTAGTGAACCATGCTGAAGATTTCCTAAGGGGACGTTGTTATGAGAAATAGCATCTTCGTTATTCTTAGTGCCATATATATTTAACGAATTTTGCATAAATTCTTCACCATACATAGTCCTTAATATCAGCCAGACAGTTGCTATCTGAAAAAAGTTCATAGTTTTACTCACAGAAGTCTAAAAAGGTACATTCTTGGGGCAGCATTCACCTGCACACATTTAAACAAGTTCTTCAAATACCTACATAAATGTGATATACTACGGGAGGTATCTAAAAAGTTTGAAGCGAAAAGAGTGTTTTCAAATAGTAAGTGGGCAATGGTTTTTGTTCCATCAATATTTTGTGCATTTTGAATTGTTTTCTTCTTTTGATGAAAGTATCATTTCATCTGGGTTAGATTATATGTTAAAAACATTTATACTCAATGTTATACGCAGGCATAGACATACAAATAAATTATAAATTTCAGCATTCAACATGGAGACACCCAAATGGGAGATCAAAAATTGTATAGACCACAATTACCTATACTAATGCATATAGGTAACTTAAGAAATGCAGTAAATGCAAGATCGTATAGTCAGGCAAATGCAAAGAGTGATCACTACCTGTACCAGGAACAATAAACCTAAAAGGAATGAGAAAAACTATAACAGAAATGATAGAGAAGGCAAAATTGCAAATAAAAAAGCTGCAAGTTGAAGGAACAATAAATAATTACAGAGACCCTATTTAATTTAGAACAAGATAGAAACATAACAGACATAGAAAGCCAGTAATAGGTAGAAAAATAAAGCAAGAATGTGATGGCTACATACAAAAGGAAAAGAAGACGGAGAAGAGTGTAAAGCATCAAGAAATATTGCAAACACCTATTATAAACAGAAGAAAATAGCATGAGTAGTTGGAATAAATTGAAAAAGAGAACGAAAATTAAGGAACAAAGAAATATGTAATGAAGAGGTAAAAGATATTGTAAAAGTATTACGTTATATCATTATGATTATTATGATTTATAATTAATAAATAAATACACACCCTACACATATTTTTATTTGTTTAAAATCAAATTTTTACTGATTAAAAGTAAATAAATAACTGTATCAATGGGTTCATTGAATCAGTGTTTTGCCCTTTTTAGTATTGCACACATCTGCAAGTTAGATAAATTATGGCTAGCTCTTTTTTCGATAGGCATGGACTCAAAATCTGGTTGGGTTCACCTAATTGTTCAAAATAAAAATCCCCGTGTTACGCCACTGGGCTGTGAAATTTAGAAGTAGCAAACACGCAGACTCGCTGCTCTGTCAATAATATCTATCAGCAAATCGATTTTACGTGCAGTTCATTTCTGTGTGATTATAGTGAATTCAAAAGCAAATCCATGAACAAATTAACAGGTAATTCAAATCTCGCGCTTTATTAAGCGTTCCTAATCGTGTTTTGTTTTAGATCGTTGGCGGGTTCCTTCGCAATTCAGATGTTTTCAAGGCGTCCCTGACCTTTCTTAGGCTGCGGCAACTTCCTCGGACAGCTTCACCTGATGCTTGCGGCTGGATGCTGGACCCCCGGGATGCTGCAACTGCTGTGCTGGCCTCGTACACACCGGGTGGAACTGCTGGCACCCTCTCTCAGGCTCTGGAACTTGATTAAAGCCCGCAACTGATGATCGGAAACTGGATGCTGGCTGCCAATGTTGTCGGAGGCGGTCACCGGAGAAAATATTTTTAATGTGATGGATTTTTACACCCACACTCTCACATGTGCACTGTTAACTCCTGATTACGCCGGTATAATTTTTATTAATTTATTTTAATGGTAAATGGTATAAAATACAAATAAACTGGGGACACAAATTAGCTTGTCAGGAATTAATTTATTTCAATTGTTTCCTTTTTTGTTCGTTAACAACAATTGACTATCTGGCTACATAAAAACGGATGTTAACTGCATATAATGCAATTACTTATAATCTATATTTACAACTTAATTTATAAAACTGCACATATTCTTACTTCCTAAATTATTGTTTGTTCATGTTTGTAATTTATCTAAGTTCTAGCGCCACTTACGAAGTTTTATTTTAATTGTCTGTTCACTTGTGTCATTACACTGACTTATTTTTATAAACACAAATCTTGTCCATTTCCTGTAGTGTGATTTTCTTGCAGTTTTATAAAACCTGTCTGATTTTCACCAATGTTCACATATTACTGCTCCACTTTCTTATAGCCTTATTCAATCTAGTATTGGGCTCTTTTTGCACTATATTTGAACATTCTGTCCTTCTTACCTTTATTTAAAAAGTTCATAGAACTGTACTTATTCAATTATACTAACATGTAAATTTAATTAACCTGCAAGTAATAAATCCCTTTGGTGATAGATTTGTTGAATTTTTTTGATTGGCTTTACATTGCACCAACCTCTTAATTTACGTTAATTGATATTTCAGTGGCTCTAACTTACGATTTAAGCTTTGCCTTATTGCCATTCATTCTAAAGTAATTTCATTTAATATCGGCAATGCTTGACCGATGTAATCATGAATTAAAATTTCTAATTTGACTTCTTGCAGTTGCCTGTTTACCCCAGCTCTGTGCTTTATTGACTTGCTTTAATTTATTGATTCTGCAAGCAGAGTTGTGTACCGGGCTAAAGACCATTTCTATATATGGATCAAGCACTTCTACAACATATTAAATGGAAGAAACACAAAGGCAAGTAGTGGGTAGGCAATTTAAAAAATCTGGTGTTATACACGCACACAACTTCCTTTTACAGTGATCTTATAATTAGCAAAAAAATTGATTTTTAATTTTTAAGCAATTGTCAAATTTTTTTAAAAATTACAAATTGTACAGAAACAGTACAAAATAGAGCGTTAGTTGAAAAGACAAATTTTCTCTAAAATTTTAAGCCAAATTCAAAAATGTAATAATATACCGGGTGTTCTATTAAAAATAGGAGTTAACAAAAAGGAAAAAAACAAAACAAAAGAAACCCATTTTAGAGGTATTCAACTGGAAAACCACCTATCTCACATTAATACACATTAAAAATGTAGAGTTTGAAAAAAATCGTTAGAGCCGTTTTTGAGAAAATCAAAAGAAATTGAAAAATCACAAGAGTAAACACCATACTTCCGGTTATGCGATTTTCTTCAAAAGCTTGCTGTCACATCTAGATAGTACACAAAACTTATATAATGAAGTTTCAACGCCATACCTCTTTTCATTTTTGAGATATTCTGTTCACACACACACAGATACACAGACTGACAGACCAATGATCACAAACATGTTTTTTGGGTTTGAAGATCTGTTGAAAATTCAATTTAGAATTTGGAATGAATCAAATACTTCCTTTATTGTAGAAGGAAGTAAAAAGAGTAATGGAAGAGGAAGAAGCAGAAGAGGAAGGAACATAGGTGCCACCATTAAATGAGGTGAAAAATGCAATAAGCAAAGCAAGAAATAACAGCAGGGGTGACCGCATAGAGCTATTGAAAATTGGTGGAGATCAACCCCAAGAACATAATATATTATACATCAGTTGATGAAGGAAATATGATAACAGGACACTTTTGCCAAAGGTATTATCATTCCACTATGTAAAAAGGGTAACAGAAAAATTTGTAAAAATTCTAGAGTACTGAATAGAACGTACAAGATCTTTTCCGTCATCCTTATAAAAGGCTGCAAGTCAAAGCAGAATATGAAGAATGGAACTATCAGAAAGGATTTATGCCAAATCAGTTTACAATTAACACCATCCATACAGAAGAACCCCGTGTGGTTGCTGGTGCCCAATCGGGCGCCTCCCCAGGTGGCGGATAGGGGAACGTCCACCAGATATGGTGGACACCGGGGAAGTCAAATACTCGGAGTGGACCAAAACCAGCAATACAGTGACGACCGAAAATTTCCGGAATAAACAATCCAACTCTTGCGGCAAACAGCTTCAGGTGAGGAGCCAACAATAGAAGGGCACTTTTTTGTCCTGGACCTGGGAAACTGACTCCAAAAGCGAATGAAGCATAGGAATAAAGATGAGGAAGACGAATAGGACAGGCACATCATTAAAGATCCACATGGATAAGTCCTAGTAAATGAAGCAATGGCTATGTTCAGAACTAAACTTAATTCCGGAGAAAAAGGCCTCCCAATCGGATCTCTGAGGGAGGCAGTGATGAACGAACCAATGATGAAATCAATAGATTCACGAAAGAAGATGAGAATATGTACATGGAACATTAAAACCATGGCACAACAAAGGAAAATCCATAATGCAATAAAGGAAATGAGACGACTAAACATTAGCATTTTGGATGTGAGTGAAATTTTGGGTGTAATGAGATGGCATGGATCAGGAAAAATAGAAATTGACGAACACAAAGTATACTATTCTGGTACATCAAATGACAGATACGAACACGGAGTAGGAGTCATCGTGAACAAACAGTGTAAAAAACTGTATACCCGTTTCGGAGAGAATAATCGAATCCAAGTAGAAGGTAAACCAGTAAACATCAACATAATCCAGATATACGCTCCTACAGCAGATAAGACAGATGAAGAAGTGAAAGAATTCTATGGAAGTATCACAGATATAATAAGGAAAATTCCAAAACAACAAGTGACAATAACTATGCCAACTTCAATGCATAGCTTGGAGTTGGGATTAAATCACATCACATTGCATCCCTTGGGCTAGGAGAAAGGAATCATAGAGGAGAATGTATGGAAGTATTTGTCGAAGAAAATGAAATTGTCGTGATCAATACACAATTCAAAATGCCACCTAGGAAATTATATACCTGGAAATCGCCACTCAGCAAACCGCACCGAATTATTAGGAACCAGATGGATTATATCCTAATTAACAAGTTGTAACTCCGCAAAAACATTCCCGGATGCTGATATAGGCTCCGACCATATACCAGTAGTTGGTCAATTCAAAGTCAGACTGAAGAAAATAAAAAGGAAGAGTTACAAGAAATATAACTTGAAAGGGCTCAAAGATCCAACACTTAAAGAAAAAGTACAAACATCAGTTAATAATAAAATAGAAGAGATGATACAGGAAGGAGCAATAATAAATGAACAACTAGCCATTCTGAAAACAGTACAAAATATAAAGGAAGAACATCTCAAAGAAGAATATCTTGGTTGCAAAACCTAAGGTATGGGAACTCATCTAATGAGTTATTTAGAATTGCAACCAATAAAGTGAAGATAGCATGCTGATCGCAAACATCCGAAATCGGATAAGCATCTAAAACAGAAGATACAAAAGGACAAATTTGTGTTTGATGTATTAGACAGAGAACAGATGATAGAAGGACTAAAAAACTAAGACTTCTGGAAAAGCTTATCAGAGTGATCGCTATAACATTAGAAAATACAAAGCGACTGTCCAAATACAAGGCCAACAGATAGACATCTTTCTTATTAGTAAAGATTTAAGAAATGAAATCTGGTATCAACAGCTTTATCCAACTTAGCAATAATGAAGTAAGCAAAACTAAGAAGCACAATATTTAACTAAAACATACAAGTGACAGCATACATAAACGATTTCACAATTATAGCTAAGACCAAGCAGGAGTAAACAGGAAAGCTAAAAGGTGCAATCTAAAAATGAATGAGAAGAGAGAAAGTACACGGAATACGAAAAAAAAATCAGAAAACAAACTATGCAACTACTGCTTCCAATCGGTAAGAAATTTCAACTACCTTGAAACGATAATTACACTGGATAGAAGAGAAAAAGTAAAGGGAAACATACACAGAGACAATTAGGCTTTTTCTGCTAATAAAAAGTTACTTCAAAGTAAAAAACTTACAAAAACAATAAAACCAATAATAACACACAATGGAAAAAATGTTCTTACAAGGAAAGAGAAAGAACGCTAACAAAAGAAAATTCTAAGGCTAATATTAGGACCAATCATGAAATATCGACTCTAACAACGAAGACTGTCGTAACTCAAAATTTGGCAATTTTAAGTTACAACCGTTTTCGGAACTATCAGACACATACTTTTATATGGAATGCTATCATACCTCCTGAGATATCGTAAGCAACCATACAAACAATATTGTATTTATCGTAAGTCAAACTGAATACAAAATTTTCAGCAAAAACGATCGAATGTTAATTACTACAGGCTTCGTTGCTCTATCTCTACGAAGCATCGAAAGAATCGTGAGTTACTACTATTTTTTTGGCCCCACCATGTGTTACATTTTGAAGTTTGATTACAAATTACAATTTGTGTTAGTGTGTGAACTGAAAGTGTAAAATTGCATAAAAGAACAAGATTAATTTTGGAATTATTAAAACAAATTCTGGAACGGAACACATGTTCTGGCAAGTAAGTATAATAAGCCATACTTTTTAGTATTATTTTATAATTATGTTTACCAACAGGTTTACATACAAACTCTAATTCAAATACAAAATTACATGCTATATTCCGTTCACGTTGTTTTGGGATAATATGAAACCATGGAAATTTGGCATTTTAAAAGGCTAAAATGGTTTGGGCATGTTATGAGAAACAATTACTAAATATGATAACAGACTAGAGGCTACACAAAATAAAACATCGCATTATGCTAAACAGTAGGTGCTTGAATTACATTACGCAGAAATGAAGAGGTCTACTCAAGGAAAGAAAATTATGGAAAAAGTAACAAATAAAGCCAAATCACATCAAAAACTGTGTGAGGTAGTAACGAAGGACAAATAGAAAAAAAGCCTTCAGAAGGAGCTATAAACCTCAAGGATTGAAACTGCCTGATGAGAATCAATTTCGGTATATGAGACAAATAATTAAAATCTCTTCTACTACACAAGAAACTCAACAAAAATCAAAGCTTAACCTTAACGCTTACGTATCTGTAATCTGTTAATATTTTGCGGTCAATTTAATGACATCTTTCTAAAATTCGCGCTGGGCGAATCCGTCAGCTGTTATTTGCTGTCCACTGAAAGTCGTGTTTATAAATAAGTTTTAAAGTGTAGGCTTATTGAAAAATTAGTTCTTTTGACATCTTATTTTTTACATCGTAGTGATTTGTTGCTTTCAGAAAATGGTGTTCATGTTTAAACAAAAAGCTATTTCCGCAATGGGTTGAAAGTTAATAACGTTTGAACATATTCAGTGCAGAACACTGTAACGTTTCGCCTAGCTCGAACGCGATTTTAGTTAATTAAATATTAATTCACGCATTCTCCCATGGCTTGAAGCACGTTAGAAATCGGAGCGCTGCATCTATAGCCGCGCGAACAGCGATTAGTGACATCACCGCGGATAGACGCAGGTACACCGCCGCGCATTCGAAGGAATCTCCTACTCCAATAAACTGGTTTGAGCCGCTGATTACGCCAGCTCAGGCTATATAAATTGGAATCAAAGCCGTCGTAAAACAGAATTTTCCTGAACCTTTCTCCTAACCCAATTTTGCTCAGGAGGACCTGCAGGCTCTTCGAGAGAATTCCTGCCAGTTAATCCGCACCTAGACCGCCTCGCCAGGAAGGCTATTAGGCTCATCGGCGGGACTCCTGTAAATAATAGATAACCTCGCCGCAGCTGCCTGAAGATACGGCACGTTCTGTACACGTGGGGAACCCGATAACACAAGCACAACAGGTATTCGCGGTTCCGAACTAAACTGTCAAGTTTATGTTAGTAGGTCAAATGGACGCATGAGACACGAGACCGACTTTGAACTGAGGGTATCCCGAAAGTCGCTAACACCACCTGAGGACAGTCGACCGCTACGTTGACGGAAGAGTACCAGTTTTAGTTTGTTTATAAACATAGTTACATTTTAGTTTGTCATTATGAATACCATTTCATTTCATATTCTGTCTACTTTCACCATGTTACAAAACTTGAGAGTATTAACGATACCTCTGGCAATCTGAGCTGCCTGGAGCCAGTATCAGCCTGGCAAATTGTAGCAAATTCATTAATCTTCTAAAATAAATTAAAATAGCCAGTACAACACCTTAGAAGAATACCGCGCCAAGTTTCCCCATGCTGTTGATTATAAACCATTCCAAGACAATCTTGATCGATGTGTAAAATTGTTTTGTGAAAGCAAAAACCCTGCTCACAAGATAGGCGCAGGCTGACCATTTAAGCGTAGTGCAGAGACTACGATTGCTGCTAGAGAAATCATGGAAAATACTCCTAGAACTTCCATTCGACATTTGTCACAGCAAGTTAACCTTTCTGTAGGAACATGCCATATGATGCTGCATAAAGGTATGCAGTTATATCAGTATCGTATGACGGTGCTTCAAGAATTGTTATAGGTGATCCTGCTCAGAGGTTGCGGTTCTGTGAGTGGTTTATCAACACCCTTAATAATAATGACGACATACTAGGAAGAAGGTCTTTTACCGACGAAGCATGGTTTGCAGAACAGGATTTGTGAATTCGCAACCGCTTAAATTGTCGAACACGGAAAATCCTCATATCATGGTTGAAATGTCTCTACATCCTGAAAAGATTGGTGTTTGGGCTGGGATCAGTGGCAGAAGGATATATGGGCTAATATTTTTTTAAGGTAATTTATTTAATGTTTCCAAAATCAGACTTTTTGATTATCATTTTTAATTTTTAGGCAACATAAATGCAGAAAGATATCGGCATGAAATTTTATAGCAGTTTCTAGAAGAATTGCAAGAAGGCTATTTCCAACAGGACGCCACAACCCCTCACTGTACGCATAAAACGTTGGTTACACTGCGATAATTCTTTGCTAATCGAATTATCAGTCGGAATACAGAAATTCCATGGCTTGCGACATGTTGTGACTTTTCTTTGTGGCCTCATATTATACACTGTATATTGCAATGGTATGTCTAATTAGTGTTGTAATATGTTATTAATTTAATTTTTAAATAAGAGTACCACGCAATATTTTTTTGTATTCGTGTTATCAAATCTTAGGTTGATTAAAAGTTACTTGTAAATTGATAGATAAAAATAAATAGTTGTATGCCCTTTATAATATTTTATTTATCTGCAATTAATCCAATAATACGCTAGCTCAAATCGATAAAGCACAGACTCATCTCGGTTGGTTCCACCCTGGATGCATGATTTATTAAAATTATTAAATACGGATCTGTCTCCGCATACGCTTAACTGCGCACAATCGAAACTGAAATTGGGTCAAATATAAGCCAAGATGGACGCCGTTTGCAAGATCGCGACTAATTGAATAAACAAAACAAGTAAAATCGATCACAGTTCTATTGGTAACTATTTAAACTAGTTGGTTTTCGCGGCATTAATCCTCATTGATTTCTAGCATTTGTTTATGGGGCCCGCTTCTATCTCCCAATTGTTTATTTTGGCGTCGGTCTGAATGTCACCAATGGATCATCAAATAATGGAGTTTGGGCTTTTTGGCATACTGGAATCACTCGTACGGCGATGGAACTGGCCTGGATTGCCTTGAGTATTGCTCTTCTTATGCATGCATGAATTTCCCGGCGCTCACTTAATTGGTTTTAAAATGAACAGTACCTGCACTAGTCGTTCTCAAATCGGAGGGTTCGTAGCTGCTCTGACCTTGTTGTGGGGCTGCTATGGGTCGGATCCTGCTGTTGGGGCACGGGCACGTACCCCACCGGCTGCTGAGTGGCACTTATGTCTTCCGCAATGGGCTGGCTGGACTGGTCAACCATCTCGTGGCTCTCGGAACTTGGTCGCTTTGGATCGAGGTTATGTTACACAGTATCGGAGACCTCAACAATTTTTGGTGGAGGATATTGATAAAAATAATACCACATGGGCAGAAAAATTTGCTCAACACACTGGTAAAGTTTCAGACTTGTATCTTTATTTTTACTATAACAGATTTCGTTTTAATACAGAGCACAATTTCACAAGTCAATCAATTAATTTATTCATTTGTCTTCTTTTTTCTTTGTTATAAACAAAAGCTAGTTAGTTTCAAATTAATTACGGATGTTAACATGGTTCAAAATACTGACTTTTAACAATAAATTCTACTGTCTTTTTGTCACTGCACGTCTTTTTAATTTGCGTTTAAGTATTCACATGTCACTGCACTGATTCCAGTATTTAATTCGCGCATTTCCTGCACTGGCTTCCTTTGAATTCACTGTTTTATTTTCCACACATTTTTAAGTTCATATGCTGTCTCCTTTTCTGCAATTCTATCACCCTTGCCTTTTGATTCTTACGGTTTCCTTCAAATGCTTTAATGCCTTCATTCTTATCTACCCGTTGCATGTTCATAAGCTATCTATCTTTCAATTACCTTTCTTATAAAACCCTGATTGGATTTCACTATTAAACTGTACCTGAATTCTAAGCTCCATTCCCTTGCGTTTGCGATCCATCTTGTAATTATTAAATTTCATTCGGCTTGGCATTTACTTTAGCACAAACCTAATAAATTCTGAACTTACATTCAACTTAGATCCCTGTGCGAATCGAGCTTTGCTTATTGCGTTCATTAATTAATTATTCTGCAATTACTGGCATCTCATTACAAATGTATTCATTCTGGCAAATTCAAGTTTTAGTTTTGCAGTTATATAAAATATCTCACTCTGAGCTTTCATGAAATGTTCATTAATATGGCAATGCTAACACAGTTGATTGGTAGGGCTTAAAACCATAGCAATATATATGCTACACCTATTCATAATTAAACTTTGACAACAAATTTCACAGAAATTTGACAAAATCAACAACGCCCCATGCATCTTACAAAATGTAATAAATTCAGTAAAGTATCGTATACTAAAATGTTACCAAGAAGGTGATGAACATTTTCAGCATCTTTTATAGTAAATTATTTACTTTCATATTTGTATTTTATTACTCTATTGCTGTCATGTTTCTAATGCTCATTTGATGTAATCTAAGACATGTTGCAGCATAAAACAAATTTTGTCAAGGCAACTTGACCAACAACACCCGTTAGATTAAGTATCGTGCAAAATGTTTTGGCCGCAATAGTACGTCGATTAAATAAAGACCATAAGTTTGATATCGAACACGTCATAGTCAGTTTTATTGTAAACATCCCCAGGTCTGGGCAACGGCATCCCCGCTTTGAGAAGGTTTAGGCATTCCAAAAGACAAATTAAAGATCCATAGAGCTACTAGATTTTTGTGGCCGTTGAAGCATTTGACATAAGAAACATTTATAGGATTTTTTTAAATGAAATTGCCTATCAAAAGTTAGACACCCTGTATATTATACATAATATAAAGAATGCAATTTAATTTAATATGACTTCATTTTGCTACATTCGGTTCGCTTAATAGACCTACATTTTTGTCTAATCAAATCGATTTTTTTTCTCTTACATAAAAATGTATTTTATTCGCAACCATATATGTAATAAGATCATTACCGACTTTTCAAAAGTTGGTAAATGAGCTATTCCCAACTTATAACTTTCCAACCGGTCAGAAAAGTGATTGCCGCAGCGGTTGGAAATGAATCCATTCCCGAGCGCTGTGTAGGTAGGGACACTGGGAATCTCGTTCATCCATTCATGCGCGTCACAACCTGTCGTATCATAATATAATAATTTTATCGCAATTACATGCAATAAATTCGATTAGATTCAACTCTGATGTCGAATCGAATGAAACAAAATAAATTATTTGCTTATTCTCCTGCACTACTCGATTTTTATAAGACTAGTTGATACATTTTGGGCCACCAATGGAAATCTTCTTGACAATTACATAACCAAAATTAATTAACTAGAAATACTCACATAACTTTTTCCGTGTTCTTTAGCAATAGATGCATTGTGCTCACACATTTCAGACAGACTTCGTCCACTTAATATGTAATTTAGAGCTAGAGAATAAAAACATTTAGGCTCTTGAGCAAGAGTGGTTTGAAAATTATGCATAATGCTAGACGCCTGATGAAACTGGTCACTATGATTCATAGTATTCGAACTTTTCCTGTAATGCTATGATTAATTTACAATCTAAATTCTAATGATTCATTCTGCTTCAAAACAAACTTAGTAATACCTCATCAACCCAGCCATTTTGGTATAGAGATTTGCATTGACAGCTGCCCTATATGCATAAAGAACTTCTCCAGTATTGTTAAGTGACATTCCTTGTGGATTTGCCTTGCTGGCAGGCCTGCTGGCATCTTTGAAGGCGTGTTGGAATAATGTACAATCCTATAAGACCTTCGATGTAATTCCACTTTTGAAAAATTTGAAATATTTACTCGACTGGTACTAAGGAACACTTGTGGATCTCCTCTCCAAGCCACCCCTGTGGCAACATCCTTGTGGTCATTAAAAGCAGCAAAGGGAATGTACGGCCTCCTGACGTCCCAAATATTTATGCTGCAATCGACCACTAAAGCACAACTAGCTATGTGGTATTTGCGCTGCGGCCGCCATTTGACATGACCAATTGATGCTATGGTATGTATGGTATATTCAAGTGTTGGTTTACTCGTCAAATCCCAGACCTATATTTATAATAAAAACAACACTTGAAACTGTGAAGTGGGACACACAAATCTCAATAAAATCGGCACATTCCTTCAGAGTACAACTATTGCAATAAACATATAAACATGTGAATCATTTTATTTATCTTTAAAAACTGTGATGTCAATATGTGAATTTTAACAATGTATACACATAGAAGCATCGCTTACGATATGCTTGCATATTTTGTTAATGGAAAGAATTATCAAAAATGTTTAAATATAATTACAGCAGACGCTCGATAACGAGAAGTAATTCAAACCAAATTTGTTCACATTGTTGAAATGTTTACATTTTTAATGAGAACAAAAATAAGCTGCTATCTTATTCTGCATTGATTAGCGCCTATGTTCAACAATGACTAAAATGAAATGCAAATGCATCATAAACACCCATCCGATCGACTCAGCTATGTCGGCAAGGGGAATCCCGTACATCAATCGGCGACTAATCTGTGTTGCAGAGGGGAATCCCCTACATAAATCGGCGACTAACCGTCACCAAGAACTGTTTATGTTATTGAACTGTACAGCTTGTTTACATTATCGGGCGTTCTGTTTAATCCTATAGTATGAATTTTGTGAGCGATGTTTTCATTATCTGGTGTTTACGTTATCGAGCGCTTGCTGTATTTGGAATAGAATTTCTAAAATAATGTTTTTCTGCAACCATATACGAAAATACATCTTTTGTAGAACAAAGTTGAAATGTAAAGACACCAGCGTCCCAGCATAACCTTATGGTGTGCTGGTGTCTTTACATTTCAACTTTGCTCTAACAGTATACCTCAACCGAAAATGTCCATTTCGTTTCTAGTGACAAAAAATCCCATAACATTAATTTTGGTCTCCAGTGACGAAAGTATGTAGTTTGGGGTTGCCAACACTGTCATTTTGACCGAAGACTTTGGGTTTAGCAATCATTCTTCGGGCTTCGGGTTTCCAATAAAATGTTTCGGGTTAAGTACATACATGGATTGTTAAAAATGTCATTCCTATTTAAAAGCTTCAGAGCAGAAGTCATTGGTAGAAAGTGATCAAAGAGATAAAAATATAAATTTAGAAAATATTTTAGATTTTTTACAGAAAAGTGTAGTTCGTAATAATTTACTTAACTTCAAGCCAAGTTGTATTTGCTCTGTTTAATATTGTATTTTATGTAAGCAAATGCTCGCAAACCCGGACCTGCGCTGGACGTGTATTGTAAACTTTTGTTTTCGCGAGTGCAGCAAGAAACGCTCGCTTTACGCGGGATAAGGGGATTTTCAATTCATGCAAATTTAACATAGAAGGCAGCATTCGCAAGCACCTTCTTCTAAGAGCTGCATGGGTTTTTTAGATTGGAAAGTATAGTACGTGAATTCACCCAGGAAGATAAGTTAATTTGAAGTGGCCTAAAAGAGCTTGGCAGCCAACGTTTGCTGCAAACAGTGTTAAAGTTGAGCGAACCAGTATTTGCAAATGCCGCAAAAGCACTTCCCGAGTGTACATGTAAGTACACCCATTGTGCTATATTTAAAGGCTTATTTTTAGCGTCAATTTTGACAGGCGCCAATTCAACTGTCTTTATGAGGTCTGCACGGGATCAGTGATTTTCAGCATAATGTCCACTGGGTGGTGTAGCTTCAACAAGCGCCCACGTTCGATCAGTAGAGTTAAGCAACGCTCTTTCTGGTCAGAACTTGGATGGGAGTTCCACGGCTGCATCTCTCGGCGCCTCATGGTACGGCTGCCACGCAAATAGTTGGTCCCAGATATCATAATAGCATCATGACAGTCGTTAGTGGGGTTGGAAGTCCCCATAAAATGTACAGCGACGCCTATAATTGGCCTAACGGCTGTTGGCTGAGTACTAAATAAATAAAAAAATTAAATAAAATAATGTAAAAAACTATTCCACCATGCACTTTTTGTCTTCTGCAAAAATTATTTTCTTCGGGTCAGCATCGATTCAATGTTGGTAACCCAATGTAGTTACATTTTCAGATATTACCCGTCTCCCATATAATACAACAATTTTATTAATAACAAAGTACGAGAATAATGTTTAAAACTAAAATGTATTTTTCACTTTAATTAATTTTAAAAGCAACTATAATCAATATTGTAAAAATTAGGGATGTCGGCGGGTACCCGGGTACCCGGGTCGACCCGGGTAATAGTCGACCCGGGTATATTTTTAAGACCCGGGTACCCGACTAATAAATTATATAATTTCCAGAAAGTCAGCCTTTTTCGGAGAAAATTATAAAAACTTAAAAACAATAGGAATAAGCTGTGGAAAAACATAACCATGCAGTAATAACAAGAATCCCGTCAATAGTACCATTAAATCGCGTCAGTATGGGTGAAGTAAAATAAACATCCTCTGTGTGATGTTGATGCTGCTACCAATTTCGGACAAAAAGTCACATACTTGAATTTGATAGCACTTGGAAGGGTGAAAATATTTACGAATAACAGACGTACTATTTTAATTTAGTTCAGTTTAAAACTCGCGGCGTAAAAGAAAGAAATTGTAGTTACTTCAGATGTTCAGATGTACCCTAACTTTTTTGTTATATATTTCGGGTACCCGGGTTTACCCGGGTATTGCTTTCGGGTACCCGGGTTTCGTTTTAGACCGGGTACGACATCCCTAGTAAAAATAAAAGCATCCCACATCAAGTGCCAGGTTTTGGTTATTTGTTTGCAGTTTAACGTTTGTGGTCCATTTAATTCTGAAAGTGACTTGGATTTTACCTATACTCCACCGGAAATTCTAAAAATAGCTGAGGAAACCTCTTTCCAATTCCATCTACAACATTCAAAGAGAAATAGAAAAACAACACTATATGAAAAATTTATGAATTGGAGAGGGACAAATCAAATTAATTCATATTCAGAAACAAACAAAATATAAACACTTTCTTGAAGAATGCACCCGATGCCAAATATTTAATGACCAAGGTAATTCATTAAAATTATTTAAACAAAAATTTTACACTCATATTTGTAGGTAGCCTTGGTTTTTGACATTTCTGGCGCTTGTCGTTGCCATAAATTATAAGATTTGATCATAAATGACATGAAAGATGTTGCAACTACAGGCAGACGAATGCCGCGAAGCGCAAAACGGCGATGCGGAAGTAAACACATATATGATAAAAACGGGGTTAGGTTCCATAAACTAGATTTATTTATACCATGCAACCTCAATAGAAAGAAAATACACACGGACAGATATCTAAATGCTAACTCACACCATCATCCAATGCAAAAAGCAACAGTTCCCCAGACTTTGGCAACAAGAGCCGTACGTATCTCAGATGAAGAAAATCTAGACAGAGAAAAGCTACATCTGTTTGACTCTTTACAAAAGAACGGATACAAAACTACCGCAAAGCACTAGACAAGACTATGGCACAAATGCTAAAGAAAAATCCCCACCTCTGGAAGGCTTAGCATTTCTACCTTACAAGGCTCGACTGATAAGATAAAACATGTCCTGCAACGATGCAACATCAAAACTGTGTTCACGGGCAAGGAAACTTTGGGTAACGGCTTCAGATTGGTAAAAGACAAAATTCCAAGTTTAAAAATCGCTGGCGTATATCGCATTCCTTGTTCTTGCAGCTCGAGTTACATTGGTCAGACTGGTCGTTCCGTTGATCTAAGACTTCAAGAACATAAAGGCCATTGCAAATACAAACGCATCACAAAATCAGCCGTAGCTGGGCATACGTTTACAAATGAGCACACTTTAGAGTTTGAGCACGCCAGAGTACTTGCCAGAATACCTCACTACTACCCGTGATGACATCCAACTAATATAAACAGGAAAGATAATTTTAAGCTTAGTAAAACGTGGACTATTCCTGTGATATACGATCTAAAGCATTACAACCATTGTGCATCATACGGCCACACCCCACGAATTACGCTGCACTTGAACAACCAATCAGCGTTACGTCACTTCGAACGGCTGGCACAGAGGACTACGAGTATAAATAACTCCACACCGATCTTCAGTTCTTAGTGCGACTTTCACTCTGATTATGCAAGCTGCAAGGTTTTGCGAAACATTAGTGAATGTGGGTGCACAAACAGCAACAAGGCCAAATCTGCCTAAGTATCCTCGTTCTCAAGGTACTCAAACAACACGAGCCACCAAAGAGCATGACCATCGAGCGGGTTTTTGCTCGTTTCACAAGGTGCAAAGCACATTAAGCCAAAAAATGCTGGGTGTTCATCGACAAATACTACGTGGTCTAAGCCGAAATTCTATGTTAAGAAGAAGAATTACCTCTTTTCATATGCGCCCTATGTTTTCCAACTGTAATCCTCAGTTAGATATCTGAATTTTGGAAGCGAAAGAAGTGTTCTGCAAAAACGATTTTATTTATTTATAGCAAAGTGCTCTTTGTTTACAGCTGGATTTGATTAAAAGCAGGTAGGTTTTCTTCATCATGGACTGCAGTTGATATGTATGTACTAAAGCTACTTTTTTACAGTAGTGTCATAATAAAAAGCAAACGTAAAACTGTAAGTATTTAAAAATGTATGTATTCTTTGTCGTTCTATATTCAAATAAAGATTAAACAAAAAAAATTTTAATTAAAGCATTTCTATTAAGAGGACACCTCCATTAAGCGGACAAAAATTGTGGCACCATGGTGTCCGGTGTTTAATTTAGATTAAACAGATGTAAATTTCCAGTCAAAATTTACGAAATATCGTTCACAATTTAAAAGCCAGTTTTGCTTCATAATCAGTGATTTAAAGACCGCTATCACAACAGTAAGCATATTATATTACGACATGGCCTAGAACTTCAAGTTCATCGCACAAACTCGCAGACAACGCGGAACTATAATTGCTTACTACTTATTTTGCAATTTTAGAATCGTTCTAGTGAACTATACCTTTGCACTTTGAAATGTTTTTATTTAGTATCTAAGCAGTTATATTGTATAAAAGCCCATTTATTTTTGTAATAAAATCAATCGACATTTAATGTTGTATTAATTCGCATCGTTGCAGGCCTCTTCTAAGCCATAATTCATAAAACGTGAGGCTGCGTTTTACGGGTAGCTAAATTATCGTCCGTTTAAGTGACATTGACTAAATTGTCTTAAAACAGAAATTCAGTCTCATTCCTGTGCTTAAAATATTAGGGACAAGAACCAGTGCAAGTAACAGAAACCTGATCCAGCCTCCACGCAATTCTGTTCATCCGGTTATGAGAGATTTCACTGTATTCTGGTTTGTATAATTCGGGTCTATTTTAATTGCTTAGCAGCAGTTTCAATAAATGATAAAACACCATAATTTGAAAATAACACCTTTATGAAATAACCAAAACTAAAGCCTTTTGAAAAAAACCGGTATTAATAAATGCAACAACGCCGTGTGTGCTTAATTTTATTGCACAGAAGTGTACAATAAACATAATTATTTTGAATTGTGTTTTGCGTTTAAAATATTAAATCGTTGTATATCTTGTCCAGAAATACTATCTACATTTAATTTACGTATTCCTTCT
This sequence comes from Agriotes lineatus, assembly GCA_940337035.1. Taxonomy (NCBI): domain Eukaryota; kingdom Metazoa; phylum Arthropoda; class Insecta; order Coleoptera; family Elateridae; genus Agriotes; species Agriotes lineatus. The sequence continues at coordinate 70,340,242 of OW679196.1, forward strand.
TTTAATGCACATTTCAATTCTTTAATGCTGCAACAGTCCGTTACAACGTATTGTAAAGATTGTTAATCATTTAAGAAATTTAGATATTATTGGAATTTCTTTTTCTAGATTTAGTCATAGCGTAAAATCATTGTTGGAAATGTGACTTCTACAATGCATTGTTCTTTCTTCGTGTCCCATATAATATTATAAGCATTATTGTAGTTTTTGTATTTGGCAGCTCTATATTTGATATTTTATATATTTTCATTTACAGTAAATGTAGGGTTACCAACATTGAGTGGATGCTGACCCGAAGAAAATCATTTTTGGAGGATAAAAAAGTAAGATAAAATTAATAAAAAGTGCAAGGTGAAATAGTTTTTTACATTATAAAAATATAATTCCTAAAATAATTTAATATTTTTTAAGTAGCATATGAAATGCGGGATTTCTTTACCTCTCCGTGGATACATTAAATTTGAATAAGAGGTCTCGTACGCCTTAATATTTAAATAATTAGTTGCCCATTTTATCCCGTAGCTAGCTCAGTGAACATGAAACTCTATTAATATCTCAGTTAATCGCTTATGCAAGATGACTATCGGCCAAAACCGAAATATCGTTCCCATTCTAATGTTGGTTAGACATAAATTTAACTTTAAACAATGCACAAAGAAGCCGAATGGTTTACACTATCTATTAACTTCAAAACACATAAAAACATTAAAAAAACAAAAACACGCATAAAAATCAAAAAGAAATACAAGGAAATAGAATCAAGTTCTGAAACAATCTACGTGCGATATAGACTGAGGCTACTCGTAAGCGTGTTGTAAACATACATAAACAGCGTAAAACATTACCAAAAATAACGATGAAATAATGATCTTTTAAAAGAACGCAAATTTCAAAATTACCTAAAGCCGGTACTTATTTGAGTCGCTGATAAAGCACATTCTTGCGCGTTTGCAAAAGCTTGCAGTTAAACGCAACCTTATTCCGCTCTGCAAACAGTTTACTGGGAGCTGGCTACTGAATACCCTTGGAAATGGCACACCTTAATTGCATGACCCGCTCTTGGCGGACAATATGCTGGGAACCACTGATCGCGTACAGGCCTCGTAAGGGCAGTTGCATTGGCACCTCTCAAAATTGACGCTTCAAATAAGTCTTTAAATATAGCACAATTGGTGTACTTACATGTACACTCAGAAAATGCGTTTGTGAAATTTGCAAATGTTGGTTCGCTGCCTGCACTTTAACTCTATTTTCAGCAAACGTTGGCTGCCAAGCTCCTTTAGGCCGCTTCAAATTAACTTATATCTCCATGGGGCGAATTCACGTACCATACTTTCCAATCTGACAAACCCATGCAGCTCTCAAAAGAAGCTGCGTGCGATTGCTGCCTTCTTTGTTAAATTTGCATGAATTGAAAATCCCCGCATCCTGCGTAAAGCGTGTGTTTCTTGCTACACTCGCGAAAGCAAAAATTCAAAATACACGTCCAGCGCAGGACCGGCTGTAAGCATTTGCTTACATAAAATACAATATTAAACATAGGAAATACAACTTGGCTTCCACATTTAAGCATGAAAATAACCAATATCGGTAAGGGATCCAGCTGACACATGTCACATAAAATATATCTCGACCTTTGTAACCATAGGAATTAAAGAAGAAAACTATTTCTTACATTCCATAAAAATACGTTCAAAATCTATCTTAGAAGTTAAGTAGATTATTAAGAAACTACATTTTTCTGAAGAAAATTTAAGATATTTTCTAAAATTATGAGTTCTGCTCCGAAGCTTTCAAATAGGAGTCAAGTTTTTAATAATCCATGTATGTAGTTAACCCGAAGAATTTTATTGAAAACCCGAAGTCCGAAGAATGATTGCCAAACCCGAAGTCTTCGGGACGAAATGACTGTGTTGGCAACCCTAAGTAAATGGGATTATCCGTTAAATAAAGTATTATTACTATTAAAGTGACGCATATATCAGAAGAGTAAAGATGGCAAACATGGCGGTACTCTGCTATATACTTTATAATTACAGTGTGGCCATACGGTGGTCATGTTTTCTATTGAATGAACACAAAATCCGCCATTAGTTTTCCAAGTTATTGTCATAAAAAATAGATCTAGTTATATTGTTGATGTATATTTGTATTATTTTACACACAAAAATAAAGTAAGTACTAATACAAACCAAATTTTAACCATGTAATAATTTTTACTTTAGTAATTTTTTGTTACCAAATGTCACACCATTAAAAAAAAATGGAATTCTTTTATACATCACCATGGTTTCCGCACAAGCTTATTTTGACATTGGAGAAAACATGGCGGCCAACAATCCTATGGCCACACTGTGATTATATAGTCACTCTACTAAGTTTGAGTTTAGAACGCCACCTACTGCATTCTTATTAGAAATTTAGTATAGAAACACAGATCGAGTTTTTTTTTTAAATTTATATTAATTAAATAAAATCATGTTCAGTGCATTTGCAGTTTATTTAAGATATTGATCAAATAGAAGGATGTTGAAATTTTTTATAATTTTTGAAAATTTTATTAACAGGCTCTCAGCCTACATTAATAGAAATAGGAATATAAAATTACAAAGCGGCTAGGAAAACCCCGGCCACTTTTCTTGCGGTCGTCAAGAGATGGCGCTTTAGTAAAAAAAATCAATTAAACTACTGACAACACCGTAGAATCTAAGTGGACTACTGAAATTAGTTCATGTGTAGCAACAATTGTAATTATGCTACTACGAGCTGGTGGTGGTCGATTCACACAAGTTTGACGCCAACGATGTTGCACTATTTGTACTGCCATTCTGGTAGAATGACCCATTTACGCTTGATAAAACCATTTCACAATAGCAGTATGTTGATGGAGATTTATATTCATATCTACTTCGCTGTCAGTGTGACAGCAGAATTGAATCTTGAAATTTGACAGTGAAAAGAAGGGTAGCTAATTTTAATTTAAATAGGTACCTAAACAGCAACAGCTGCCATTAATAGTAGAAAAGTGGCCAGGGTTTTCTTAGCCACTCTGTAGATGTTCCAATAAAAAAAAACTGAAATTGAGTTTTCTTTATTTGATAAAAAAAATATAGAATTTCCCATCACTGGCGTCTCCACGGATGGTATAATATACAGTCATATTTTAATTTCCAAAAGGTGGCAACCCTAGCAACACCACCAGTTTATTCTTTAAATTTGTCTAAATTCAACAAAGTTGGATCTTTTAACTCATCACAAGGTTCACAGAGCATTCGTTCGAATTCTCGCTCGGTTAAATGATTCTGAAATATAGCCTTCGGGCAGTTTTTCTTATTTTAAATTCGCTACAGCGTCTCTAGTACTCTAACTTACAAAGAGGTCTTGAACGTACTGGGTGCATTACCACGAACGTACATCACACAAAGTGTTAGTAATTTATTAAAATTTTTGTTTCTTGAAAAGAGAAAATAAAGGTGCTTATAACGCTGTATATTAAAAATTGTGGCTGGAAGAACATACATTTTCAATAATCCTATCCGCTAACAAATGAAGAAGGACAACATAAGTGATGTATTATATATAATTTTAAAGATATCCAAAAATTAGACCATTTAACCAGATAAAATACGTTTCTTACTTTTATGGTTTTATCTCGACTAGCAGTCGCTAACCATGTCATCTCCGGATGCCAATCACAAGCAAACACTGGTCCACTATGTGCTGTGAACTGTTGATGACATTTATCAGGTCTACGTATGTCCCATAGCTGTACACTACCATTTTCCGAGACTGCAGAAAACGTATGTGGCATGTGAGGACTAAACTGTACATCTCTCACACTTTCAGTGTTGCTGCAAAAAGTAATAGAAAAGTATTACTGGCTTAAGATTTAAAAACCATGCACAATCACCTCACAAATGTAGCTACAGATGTTTTACTGCGAATATCAAAATACTTCATTGTGCCATCCTGAGAGCCTGATATTAATCGGTTAGGCTCTGAAGTGTGGAAGCTGACTTTATTGACTGTTCGTTTGTGCTCTTGGTAGTCTTGCTCCTGCATGGCTTTGCCCATTTTTGTTAAATTCCACACGCACACATGGCCATTTGTTGCAGCAGTAGCCAAATAATTATCTGAGGTAACATAGTTCATAGTTCAGAATATTGACAATAAATTCTAATCAATTTACCATCTGTTAAACTCCAAGATATGTCGTTACAGGAAAAACTCAAGTTCAAATGTTTTGAGGATCGTAAATTGTATATCTCCTTAAATTTATCTTCTTCGATTGCATATACTTTAAAAACTGTAAAGATTTGCACATAGTATTATGTATTTTAAGTGAATGCAAGAACTTACCATTTCGACCACCTATCGCAACCTGAGTATTATCACGATTTAAAGCTAATGCATTTACAGGGCCTTCTTGAATTACACTGAATGTCGTCATATTGCCTATTTAGTGTACTCACTAGTACCCTCACAATTCACAAAGTAAGTTTTGAGGCAATCGTTACAGCGTTAAGTTGTAAGAGAGGTTAAAATTGTAATTTTCTCAATTAATGTTGCACAAAATTGTTAAACTTGCTATATACTATAAAATGAATATATAAATATGAATTATAAACAATTTTTAATGTTATTACACGTGTATTTTTCCATATTCTTTTTCAAACATTTGACACCTAAACAATAATAAACAATATGGCGATTCATGGATGTCGACCACCGTAAATATTTTTTACCTTGAAATTGTATCTCCCTCTTTATGTTTCAGGTTTAAAAATTATTTTATACTTTAAAACTTGGTCTAAGTAGAAGATATAAAGAAAATTTTATAATGAATGTATATTAAGGCTCTAAGCTGCAATAGTTCTAATGTTATAGTTTTTCTATTTTAACTACTATAGAACAGAAGAACTATATGGTATTATATTTTAGTTCTTATACGACCTTTTCGTTTCTGATTGCCTAATTTCCAATGGTGCATTGGCTAATCGTTATTTATTGTATAACCTAATGACTAATCATGCCCCAGCAGACGTCTTCTCTCTTCTCTATTAAAAAGATGGAAATTAAATTCGATAAATCAACTTTTGCGTTAAATTAGTAATATAGGATACCTACTCAAGGGCCTATAAAGGCCTACTTGCTAGACGTAAGTCTCCCCAAAATAATAATACAATACAATAGAGTACCTACTTAAAAAACAATTAAACGGTTTAGGTTTACAAAAAAAGAAAAGTAGGTATTCAATAGTAGCTTTATTATTTTGAATAGAATATATTTTAAAATACTATAAATGTTGGTACCTAATCCTGCTGTTTACTCCAATTTTGAACTATCGTTCCTATAGCTAGAATTATAAAAGGGATGTTGCAACGCTGTTGGTCGATTATACATAGGTACCATCATATATGTATTATACATATATTGCTAGTAGGGCCTCGGAACGCCCAAAAACATTACGGCGCTGACATAGTTTCACTTAGAGTATAACGCGCCTCTTGCGCATGCGTGCGAGTTCAAACTCCGCCTTTAGAAGCGAATTTTAAACTTGACCACTTCCCCATTGGGCGGACGACGCCGCCGCGCTTCCGCACAGCTCACTATAATACATTGAAGAGTTGGTTGTCTGTCTCACTTACCTGTAAGTTTACCACTCATAGCCGCTAGCAATATAGTAAGTATTACATATATGGGTACCATATTAGTTATTGTTTTGTGGGTACCTCATGGTGGGTACCATGGTGGACAATAAATTTAGGACTGAAAAATCGAAATTGAGGTTAGTTGGATATAAGTAGTAGTAGTAGTAGATGTCAAGCGAATTATAGGCCGGCCTAAATTGATTGTCCGCCATTGTACCTACTACCGTTTAGAAGCCGCTCATTTAAAAAAAAAGAAATTTCGAAAACTAGAAAAATGCAAATTAACAAGACAATTAAATTTTAATTCACTTACATTATATATTATAAACAAATTATTAGCATTGCACCATTGCAATTGAAATTCTACTGTTTTTGTAATTCAGAGCAACTTCTTTAATAATAATCTATTTCAATAAAACTAAGACTGCTACAACTTTTCAATTTCCTCCATTTATTTTTGATGGCAGTACACTACTGGTTTGCAGTAATATTATTTAAAAATTGCAATATTATAACCCCTAGTATAATTGAAATAAAATTAAATTTGTCAGAAAATAGACAAGAAAGATACAGGGGCGTATAGAGAATAAATGAAATTTTTGAATATACTGTATTTTTAAGTTTATTAAATATAAAAAAGTAACATCAACTACAAAAAGGAAATTAAATTGTTTATAAAAAATAAACATGTATTTATAAAAAATTTACTAAATTGTTAATAGAAAAGTGTATAATATGCATAATATGTGTAGGTATATATTATATATTTATATAATAAATTAAATTATTTATAATAAAGTACACATGTATTTATAAAAATCAACCTAAATTGTTAATAAAAAAGTATTTATGTATTTACAAAATATAACTAATTGTTTAGAAAAACGTACAAATGTATGAACAAGAAATAAACTAAACTGTTAATAAAAAATTTTTGGTAAATATGTATGCACTTTTTTTATTAACAATTCAGTTTATTTTTTGTAAATACATGTATACTTTTATATAAAAAAATAATGTATCTTTGGAAACTTTGTATACCCTTTTTTGATTAACAATTCATTTTACTTTTTGTAGTTACCTGTGTACTTTTTACTTCCTTTTACTATAAAGGAAGTATTGGATTCACCCAAAAATTCGAAATTGAGTTTTCAACGGATCTTCACGTTTTAGAGTCCCCTGATCCCAAAAAACATATTTTTTTTCATTGGTCTGTCTGTCTGCCTGTGTGTCTGTCTGTCTGTCTGTCTGTGTGTCTGTCTGTGAACAGAATATCTCAAAAACGAAAGAGGTATGGCGTTGAAACTTCATATATAAGTTTTGTGTACTATGTAGATGCGACAGCAAGCTTTTGAAGAAAATCGCATAACCGAAAGTAGGTGTTTACTCTTGTGATTTTTCAGTTTTTTTCGATTTTTTCAAAAACGGCTCTAACGATTTTTTTTAACTTTACACTTTTCTTACATTTTTAATGTGTATTGATGTGAGATAGGTGATTTTCCAGTTGAATACTTCTAAAGTGGGTTTCTTTTGTTTTTTTTTCTATTTTTTTATTACCTCTTATTTTAAATAAAACACATGGTATATTATTACATTTTTGAATTCACCTTAAAATTCTAGAAAAAATTTGTCTCTTCAACTAACACTCGATTTTGTACCGTTTTTGTAGAATTTGTAATTTTTGAAAATTTTTAACAAGTAATATTTAAAAATTAAAAATGAAATTTTTGACTAATTATAAGATCACTGTAAAAGGAAGTTGTGTGAGTGTATCACACCAGATTTTTTATAAACAATTTAGTTATTTTTGGTAAATACATATGAACATTTTTATTAACAATTTAGAATATTTTTTCTAGATACATGTATACTATTTGATAAACAATTGAATCCATTAGAATACCTTAAGAGTTTTCCATATTTTTGAAAAAAAAAAACTTCAACACCCTGTATTTTGAAAAGGAAGCTGATTAGGTCCCATGTTCGTAGGAACTTTTTTATCTTAGAATTGATCAAGGAATCACCTCTTAAAGTTTGTCTACGTACTTAATCAACACCCTGTATATGTATATACTACTAGCAAGATGCCCGTTCTTCGTACGGGCTACAAATTTTTGTTTTTTTTCTTCTAAATCTTAAATGAATTCTAGAATGCCCCCTCCCGCTCACTCAATACGCTAAACTAACAAAAGCTGCAAAACAATATTGTAGGTATAAAAAAGAAACAATGTTCTTCCGAAAAATGTTCTCCATAACACTTTTATGCTTCACCTACCCCTTGGAAATGTGTAGGTAATTGTCGTTACCCATGCATAGATTGATAAAACTAGTTTTTTTTATAACAATGAGAATGAAATAAAAAATATATGTAGGTGTTGTGTCTAGAGGGAGCTAGTGAAAGAACGGAAGTGTTACGTTAGGTTAGGCGGAAACGTGTGAGGAAGCGGCAGTTCGTACTCGCTCGTGTAATATGTTGTACGTGCGCGAGTTACGTGACTAGAAACGCTTACTAGCTTAGAGATAAGATTAGAACCCGCTAGATCTGTACTCTGTTCCTAGAACTTTATGATAACGCCTGTGGGAACGGAAACTAGCTTGCATTTCTTTAGGATAAGAGTTTTCCTTAGTGTTAAGATGCTTCTTGCATTCAGTTCTGTTTCGACACTCAGGTTAGCCTGTCCTGAATCAAGTGTGTGGAGCAGAGCTCTGACGTCTGTAAAGTGATTAGTGTTCTAAGTATAAATAAATGCTTTTTAAAAACACTAATCGTCGTTAAATAAACTTAACTGGCGCAGTCTTTCGGATATTTGCAACGGTCTCAAGAGTTTTCGACCATTAAAACCAATTTTGCACCGTGGGTTTCAACCCTTAATTGCAAGATCCCTGCCTCCGAAGATCTACAACCGCACCTGTACCTTCGAGCCGACCATAGGACAAGCATCGCCGAAGCGTCGAGCCCGCTGGTTGCAGTTTTCGAGCCGATCAGCGCGATCAATCCAGTTCATTGGGAACAACCCTGTCTATTGCAGACATCCAGTTCATTGGGAACAACTCCGTCTATCGAAGATCCACCGAGATCGACAACTAGATCCACCGAGATCAACAACAATGAATAAGTAAGAAAGTTACATATATTATTTTGTGACAAGTGAATTTAAACTAATATTTTAAACAGCTACTAACATAGCTTTACAATTTTTAATTATAAGCTCAGGTGGTTGCAAACGAGATGAGGTACTGGCGTACACGATAGGTGTACTTAATAATCGCCAACCGACTTTGCAATCATGCGTAGGTACCCTGAATTCAATTAGGAACCCCTAATCTTAAGCACTGTTTACTAACATAAACCAATTCTTAAAATTATAGTGTTAATGATTAATACAGACACATCGTCTGAAAGCGAATCTGAAAGTGAATTCGAAAATGCAACTCGAAATAATAACTTAACTCAAAATAATCTAACTCAAAATAGAATAACTTTAAGACCACCCCGTCTAATACCAAATTTAACAATGGCAAATGAGAATCAAAATTTAAATCAAGCTGGCGGACCAGCACCAGTCTTTAATGGATACCCTTTAGGTTTCCATATGAGTATGCTAAATGAAATTCCAACATTTCACGGCAACCCCGCCGAACTTTGCGAATATATCCGCGCTGTAGAGGACATGTTCAATCAATTTTGGCAACCAGATGTCAATGCCTATATCAATAAATTACTTTTATCTGCTGCTCGCAACCGTTTAAAAGGTGCAGCCTTAGAAATTGTTACAGGACACACGTATATTTCATGGTTAGAACTGAAACAAGTTTTAATAAATAATTTCGGTGACCAACGTTCCGAACTAAATATTCAAATGGATCTTTCCAGACTTAGACAAAATCAAAAGGAAACCCCTATCGACTTTTTCAATAAAATTAGATCCCTTTTAGCCATCCTAAATTCAAAAATATCTTTAGGAAATGAAATTCAAGAAATCAAAGATCATAAACTGCAAACTTCAAAGAGTTTAGCCTTAAAAGTTTTCATAAGTGGTTTATTAGAACCTCTTGGCAGCTTCATAAGAAGTCGTGCACCAAATTCTTTAGAACAAGCATTAACATTTGTAAAAGATGAACTAGACATTCGTTATTTTCAAGGAAAGAATTTCTCTTTTAGTAATAATACTAGTCAACCACAAAACAAATTTACACCACAAAATCAATCTAAAACACCATTCAAGACTCAATATTATCCGAATCATTCACAAAACTATCAAAAGCCACCACAATTTCAACTAAACCCTAGATTTCAAACCAATCAAAATCCATTTCCAAATTCTAGATTTCCAACTTATCAAAAATCTAACGTGATACATACACAAAATGCATTTGCACCAAAGCCAAATTTTAAGCCTACCTTTAAACCCGTACCTATGGAAACTAGTACCATTCAAAAACGCCCAGCTTCACAACAGTTAGGCACCCAAAATAAAAATTATAAACCCAATTTTAGACCAAATAACTACATTCGACAATCCAATCAACCGAGAAACTTCCATTCCGAAGAATTATTTAACAAACATGTCGCTAATCAATCACAATATGAACCCGAATATGACCAACAACCTTACTATAATGAGGAAACCCCCGAAAACTTTGAAATAACAGAAGACAATAATTGTCACACATACTTCAACGAATTAGACCCAACTACAGACTTTTTCTCTTTACCCGAATCAGATTCAGACATCGAAGAAGACCCCGGCGAAGCCGTAAATTTTCGTCAAATGCCTCGGTAGAAACTTTTTCATTAAACCCAAAATCAAATTTACCCTATATCATTATACCTCCAACTGGCGATAAACTACTAATCGATACTGGCAGTTCACGTACTATTCTTTCACCAAAATTTGTACACACATATTACCCCGACTCAATTTACGAACATCCTTTCGAAATTTCTACTTCTCATGGAACTACTTATCACAATTTGGTAGCAGAAGTACCTATTCAAAATCTATTTTCAGAAGATGGAACACATCTTTGCTATTTGTTCGACTTTCACGAAGAATATGTAGGACTAATAGGCACAGACCTCCTAGCTAACCTCCCTGCAAACATCGACTATCGATGGATGCATATTCAAACTGAAAAGACAACTGTACCATTCTACTACAACCATTCCAAATTAAAACAAGAAGAACAAAAACGCAATCAGTGCAATTTTTCCAAAATTAAACCCTCTAAGGACATTTTAAGACACATTACGTTACCACCGCGAACAGAACAATTTGTTACTTTACCCGCAGTAGGAAAAAATTGATATAAATTAGCTCCTAAATTAAATTTTACCAAAAATATAATAATGCCTTCAGCAATGGTTACATTAAAAAACAACTGGTTCCAAACAAGTTTAATAAACACATCGGATACAGCCCAAACATTAATTATATCACAACCTCTCATTTTAGAAGATTACACTCCTGTAAAGGAAAAAATTCAAATAAACAGTCATTTTAATTCAAACCCTCGTCAGAAACAAATACTTCTTCAAAATTTAGAAAATAATTTAAGATTAGATCATTTAAATCCAGAAGAAAGAGCTTTATTAACAAATCTTTGTTTAGATTATAAAGAAATATTTTATACCCCCAAATTTAACCAAGCACCGCATACGAACGAAAACAGACACCCCGATTTTCACTAAAACATACCGATATCCACATATACACCGACAAGAAGTCAAGCAACAAATTGATAAAATGCTAAAAGAAGATATAATCGAACCTAGCGAATCACCATATAATTTTCCAATTTGGGTAGTCCCGAAGAAACGTGATGCCTCAGGCAAGCAAAAATGGAGAATCGTTATCGATTATAGAAAACTTAACGAATAGACCATCGACGATAAATTTCCCTTACCCCGAATAGAGACAATTTTAGACAATTTAGGCAGAGCAAACTATTTTACAACTCTCGACTTAGCCTCCGGTTTCCACCAAATTGAAATGGATCCCCGAGATAGAGAAAAAACAGCCTTTTCAACAGAGGATGGAAAATTTCAATTCAAAAGAATGGCTTTTGGTTTGAAAAACGCTCCAAGCAGTTTTCAAAGAGCCATAAATACCGCTTTAACAGGTTTAACACCAGATCAATGTTTAGTATATCTCGACGACATTATTGTTTATTCGACTTCATTACAACAACATATCGAGCGACTTAAAAACGTATTTCAAAAATGTAAGGACACCAATCTAAAAATTCAACTCGACAAATCTGAATTTCTTCAGAAAAATGTAAAATATTTAGGCCATATAATAACACCTGATGGAATAAAACCAGATCCCTCTAAAATAGAAGTCATTAAAAATTTCCCATTACCTAACACTAGAACAGAAATCAAATCATTTTTAGGACTTTTTGGATACTATAGAAAATTTATAAAAGACTTTGCAAAAATTTCTAAATTGCTCACTTATTGCTTAAAGAAAGACAACAAAATTATTCATACTCAAAATTTTATAGATTCTTTCGACTATTGTAAAAAATCTTTTAATCTACGAACCAATTTTACAATACCCAAATTTTAACAAGCCGTTTGAACTCACTACTGACGCCTCAAAATATGCTCTTGGTGCAGTTCTTTCACAAGATGGTAAACCCATTAGTTACGCTTCACGTACATTAAACCATACTGAACAAAAATACAGTACCATAGAACGCGAATTATTAGCCATTATATGGGCTACAAAACACTTCCGACCTTATTTATTTGGAACTAAATTCACACTTTTCACGGATCATAGACCTCTAGTTTGGCTCCGCAATCTTAAAGAACTAAATTCAAAACTTACCAGATGGGCCTTAAAACTAGAAGAATTTAACTTCGACATTAAGTATTTACCTGGAAAAACAAATAAAGTAGCAGACGCTCTTTCCCGAATTCAAATTCATCCCTTAAGCATCGACGATAATATATTTGAAGATATCCACAAAATTTTAAACGACTCTGACCGATTAGACACACCCGAAACCTTACCAGATAATTTTAGCATAATTCCCAATCGTGCAGAGACACCAAACTTATCAGATTTATTTGATACACCAATTATTAGAACACCATCGAATAATGAAAACGAATCTTTAGTAGACACAGTACACACCCAATTAAGTTCAGCACCCGTAATAGATATTTGCGACAAACCTTTGCAACATTTTAGCAAACAAATAGAATTTATTGAAGCCAATTTGCCTAGACAAATTCAAATCACCAAATTCGACGGAAACATTCATTATTCAGTTTTCGTGAACTCTAATAATAAAAATTCAAAATTTAACGAGTTACTAATAGAACACTGTCAACCCAAAACTCATTATTATTGCTATTTCTCTAACGATAAATTATACCAAGAATTTTCTCAATATATCAATTCAATCACAAATGAAAACACCCCCAAATTCCATAGATGTACGACACAAGTTACATACATAATTAAACCTGAAGAACGACACAACCAAATTATTAATTATCACCATGGTAAAACGAATCACAGAGGAATATCCGAAACAATAGAACACCTACAAAGAAAATATTTTTGGAAAGGTATGAGCAACGATATTAAAAATTTTATTAACAATTGTCAAATCTGTAGAACACAAAAATATAACAGAAATCCCATAAAGCAACCCCTTCAATTAACTCCAACTTTTAATCGACCATTTCATACAATTCATATGGATATATTTCAAATAAAAGGAATTAAATATTTAACGTTAATAGACGCTTTTTCCAAATTCGCTCAAGCCTATCAACTACGATCCAGTAACATGATCGATGTGACAGATCGACTATTCTTTTTCATTACAACCTTTACGGCCCCTAACACATTGATAACAGATAATGAATTTAATAAACAACCTTTTCTAAGCTTTTTACAAGTACACAAAATTCAATTGCATACAACAACACCTTATCATCACGAATCAAATTCCCCAGTAGAATGTTTTCATTCGACATTAATAGAACACTATAGACTTTTAGGAGAAATGCCCGAACACAAGAAAATACAATATTGTGTAATGGCTTACAACCATACTATCCATTCAAATCTAAAATTATCACCTTTCGAAATAGTATTTGGACATACCGACAACAAGAACCCTTTTGACCTAGACTATGAAAAATCATTTTTCGAAAATTATGTAGTAAATCACAGAGAAAAAATGAAACATCTTTACGGCGCTCTTCAAAATCAACAAAGCTCTACAAAAGAAGCACGAAACGACAAAGTCAATAAATCCCGAAATTCCAAATCATTCAAAATTGGAGACCAAGTTTACATTAGGACAAATGCACGTAATAAAAAAGATCCTAAATTTGCAGGTCCCTATATAGTAGACAAAATTAATGAACATGACACGTACGATGTTAAACACGTACACAAAAATACAATATTAACCCTTATGTGGCTGAAGGTGGTACCCGGGTACCTTTAGGGTATAAAATATAGAATATTTCGGTTTTGTGAAGACGAATCAACTTGAGCTTCTAGGACATCTCTGAATATATAATTGTAAGTATATTTTGAAAATTTTATGTATTGGGAGGTATGGAATGTCGGGTTTCTTTGTTCTTGATAAAAAATCAACACATTCTGGCGGACGGTGGTACCTGGGTATCACTGTTCGGGGACAAGATTTGAATTATTAGGAGCTTCCACAGAAATTCCTACAACACTTTCAATGGTGTTTTCATAAAGCGATTTTGCAATACCAAGGGATTTTCACTTCGTTGGTTCACAGCTAGCAAGCGCAGATCACGAGCTAAATCTTTTAAGAAATGTATCCTCTTATTTATGTTCTGATGCTTTTCGTGGGATTGTTTTCAGTGTAGATAATGTAGGCAGCCAGAGTTACTACATCTAATATATTGAAAAAAGGCCACTGGCCGACAGCTTGCTTGCCACGTGTATATTTTCAAAATTTTATCGATAACGTCAGCATCTGACTTAGTTTCGTTATAAAACGGGATTACTTCAGGCTTTGGCTTCAGGGTATTATCAGTTGCATAGAGTGTATCGTTGATAACAAAACTAAGGTTTACCTTAAATAAAGAACGACGTCTGGGATTGGACCGCGTCATTATTTAGGTCGAAAAACTCAACGTTTCGCCCACTTTCGTTAGGGGCTTTATCAGGAGAAAAGCACAGTAACTCAACGTGTTAACCACGCCAGAGGCGAAATTCGATCTAAGTTTCGCCTCTAGCGTGGTTAACACGTTGAGCTACAGTGAACTTTTTGCTTTTTCCTCCTGGGGAAACCTCTTACGTGAAACGCGGAGTTCTTCGACCTCAATAATGACACGGTCCAATCCCGGAAGTTGTTTTTACTTAATGACAATTGCCGTGAAAGCCTTCGAAATCATATAAGACTTACTTTACCTTTGGGACATACGAGCACAACATGGCAACTGTGTTGAAAGCAAAGTTTGTTGAAAAGGCGATTGTTTCATTTCAGCTAAAAGGTCTTTTGGAATATAGGGTTTCTTTTTCATAAGCGTACCAACCAAAATGAGTCCATATGAAACTTTGCAATGCCAACATAATTACATTACAGTTGTGTCATCAATGTTAAAGCCCATTGCTTGATTCTCGAATGATGCACAACCGGATTTGAGACTAGGGTAATGGGGTCTTATTGCAGATGGTTGAATTACTTCTACGATAAACCGTGGAGTTGCAGTAGTCTCCGTCTTTGTAATAAATTCCTCATTGTCTTCGCTGTTCAGCTCCACTTCTATTTCGCTGTCCAGTGTAAACATCTTCTACGTCTGATTCTGTATCATTTACTAGTGGGTCATAATCCTCGTCGTTACTATCTTCAAATGAATCACTAAATTCTTTATCAGACATTTATACAACCTTGGGATTTCTTCAGCCATCACTCTATATCGAAAACCATTAACCACAACAAACACAAAAATAAAGCAACATGCTTATATGGCCGAGCTCCCTAGCTCAGTGGTTAAGCATTCTGGCTACTGATCTAAGGGTCGATCGAGAGTTCGATTCTCGATCCCGGTGAGGTTTAAAAAAATAAAAAATGAGAATGAAAAGCTCTGCAGAATGCCATCATTGGGAAGTGATATAAAGCCGTGGATCCCATGTTGCTACAAAGTGTAGCATGTAAAAGAGTCCTTGCTAGGGCTGGAACTGCTTAGTCTCGGCAAAATTCTAAGTAGGACTTTGATCATGTGATCAAAGCAGTCGGTGTCTAAAGTACCTGGTACTCCGCATGCTTAGACCTTGTCCTTTACAAATAAACAAACAAATATACTTATCTAAGTCCAGATATCATCTGGAATTATATGGTGCAGCAACACTATTAGCACGAGTAGAAGGCATTCTTTTTTCGCATTTGAACTAAACTGATCATAATTCAACCGGATCACAACGTCAACTGGACCATACATGAGAGATGACTAAGCACAAAAAATAGTCAACCTTACCGCTAGGTTCGCACAGGCACACAAACATACAACAATCCGCGCAAAACCATTCAAAATACACAGTGGTACCCGGGTACCACCTCCCGCCATTTACGTTGTATTATTTTTGCCGCCACATAAGGGTTAAAAAGACATGCCAATGATCTGATGCCTTTTACAGGACATTATCGATCATCCTCTTCGCCATCGCCTGGCACCACCTCAAATGTGACATAACAATCGAGACTTTAAACAACCATCCTGGACTATACCCCTTACAAAAAGGTAAAGCCCTATTAAAGGAATCCGAATGGACCTTAATAAAAATCCTTGACTACACCCCTTTATTGACTGACTATCAAACTCTTAAAAATAACCTTCTAGCGTCAATTTCACTTTTAGAAAACAAAAACTTTCCAATAGGCTATAGACACTTTGTAGATTTAAAAGACATTTTAATTAATCATAACAATCAGCTTTTAATTCTCAAACAATATATTAATAAAGCAGATCAGCTGCTATTTTAATTATTTCCCGAAATGCAAAACACCAGACAAAAACGTGGATTAATAGATGGACTTGGCACAGTAATAAAATTCATCACCGGTAACTTAGACCAAGAAGATGGAAAACGATACGAAGAAATAATTTCTAAATTGACCCACAATTCCGAAACCCAAAAGAATGTTTTGTTAGAACAAACTCAGATCCTTAATAACACCCTATCTACAATACACGATCTCTCCGAGAATCAAAAACTATTAAATCATAACTTAAATAAAATCTTGCTAGATAATGTAAAAATTGAAAGAATACTAGCCGCAACTTCTACCTATTCAGTGATAAATCAATCAATTCAATCATTACAACTATTTATTAATATCTGGCTTGAATTAGAAAATGCACTAACTTTCGCACAAAAACAACAACTTCATCTTTCCCTCATTGACAATAATGAACTAATCCAATCCCTTAATCAAATAACAAAATCTTTAACCAAACTTCAAAGTAATAACAATAAGGGTTTAGCTCTTCCTTACCCTGGAGAATACGAAAACCTCCATTTGTACGAATCGATTATAACGACAAAAATATACCAGAAAGATAAAATCTTCACGTTCATTTTCGAAATTCCGCTAATTCGAACATTTTCCGAATATCAATTAATTAAATTGATTCCTTTCCCGGCATACAACACGAATAACGAATTTCAAATGATAATCCCTTCCTACAACACTTTACTATTTAATCCTGATTTTAGTGTACCTATCGATATTAATCAATGTCAACAAACTTCAGTAAATAACTACTTCTGTTCTCGAGATAATCATTTCAGTATCCCAAATTCGAAATTGTGTGAAACACAATTGTTGTCCTTTCACGACAATCAAACTTGTCGACCATATATTTTCAATTTAACCACAAATAAAATTTTGCAGATAGATTCAGCTACGTGGCTTATTAGTTCGCCCATTAAAACAATTTTAGATATTCAATGCAATCAGGTTATTGCAAAGAGAGAAATTACAGGATCAAATTTAATACATCTAACTCCTGACTGTTCAGTTCTAATAGATCACGACGAAATACTGTTCACCATGAAATCTACGTCCACAAAACAGATTATTTTACAATTGCCCAGTATAAGTAAATTGCGAATAGACGAATCAAAACTAATCAATATTTCAAAAATTGACCTATCCCCTATTAACACACAAGAGTTAGTCAATAATCAATTAAAACTGACAAACCATAAGGATAAGTTGATAAACAACAATATCCATTTTGTAAATAAACTAAGCTTAATTTCGCTCATTATTATTATATTATTAATCATTATGTTCGTAATCATTATATTATATCTATATTGTAAACGTGACTCTTTCAAATCAAAACTAATAAAACTATTGCGAAAATCGCAGAATGAAGCCATCGTATTAAACGATACTCAAAATTCTTTACTTCAATGTCAAAATATAACTTAAATACAGCTTCACGGTATTTAAGATTCTCAGATGGGAGGAGTTACGCGACTAGAAACGCTTACTAGCTTAGAGATAAGATTAGAACCCGCTAGATCTGTACTCTGTTCCTAGAACTTTATGATAACGCCTGTGGGAACGGAAACTAGCTTGCATTTCTTTAGGATAAGAGTTTTCCTTAGTGTTAAGATGCTTCTTGCATTCAGTTCTGTTTCGACACTCAGGTTAGCCTGTCCTGAATCAAGTGTGTGGAGCAGAGCTCCGACGTCTGTAAAGTGATTAGTGTTCTAAGTATAAATAAATGCTTTTTAAAAACACTAATCGTCGTTAAATAAACTTAACTCGTGCATACGTTGTCATTTGTTAGATAGATAAGCTACTTATCAGCATTGTTCACTTTGTATCTTGTGTTGTATTAAAAGTACTCGAACCTAATAATTGATGTTGTTGATAATCACCGATTAAACACAACATTTGGCGCAGTCCGGCAGTGAAAAAGTGCGACACGAGGTAAAAATGGCAGGCACGGTTGGTCATATTGAACAGTTCAATCCCAACGAGGCTGATAAATGGACAGCGTACAAGGAAAGAATCGAATTCTATCTACAGGCGAACAATATAACTGATCCGGTTCAGAAACGGGCAGTGTTTTTAAGCGTTTGTGGTCCGACTACATTCGAAATCGTTAAATCGTTAACAGCACCGACAGCGGTCAACAAACAGACATTGGACAAAATATTGACATTATTAACCGATCATTTTTCGCCTAGAACATCGGTAGTGGTATGCAGATTTAAATTCCATAGAAGAGCTCAGCTTCAAGGGGAAGGCATATCCGCGTATATCGGTGAATTACGTCATCTTGCCGAGGAATGTGGTTTCGGAACAACCTTGGAAGACATGTTACGTGATCGAGTCGTTTGCGGGGTCCGGGAAGAAGCCTTGCAGCGCCGACTATTGGGTGAACCAGAACTCACTTTCAAGAAAGCGCAAGAGTTGGCGCTCGCGCATGAAGCTGCCGCCAAAAATGTTTCTGAACTGCGGGAAACTGTCATACCGACAAGCAGTGCCAACATTAGAAAAATAACTGGTAAATCCCTAAAATCCAAAAGTAGGTCACAAAACGTCAACATAACCTGTTTTCGTTGCACCAAAAAACATTCACCTGATGAATGTTTCTTTAAGGAAGCGAAATGCAATTATTGTGATAAAATTGGACACATTGAAAGAGCCTGTCTTTCAAAGAAAAGGGACGAGAAGAAAGGAAACAATTCCGGAAATTCAAATGCAAAGAAAACAACAACAAATAGTGTTAGTGCACAGAACGTAAATAGTGTAAATAACGAACATTACGAACCTATCTACAGCATCGATGAATTTGGGGATCCGGCCACAAAAGTAAAGGTACCGGTTTTACTAAATAAAACGAGGTGTGTGATGGAGGTCGATTCAGGGGCCGCATATTCAGTTATAGGACAGAACACTTTCGGGCGTTGATTTAGTGCTGACAAACCAAAATTGCGCGAAAACAGTGTGATTTTACGGGACTATCAGCAAAAACAAATAAAGACAATCGGAACGTGTGATGTGCTAGTGGAGCTAGGAACTTTGTCTGCACAATTACCATTAATCGTAACAAATGGTGATAATGCTAGTTTACTCGGAAGAAACTGGTTTAACCCACTCAACATAAAGATTGCGGGAATAAACGAGGTAACTACAATAAACTTTAATGCAATCGCTGCAGAATATGCAGAAGTGTTCTCAGAAGAACTTGGGAAATTTAAAGGGCCTCCAATCTCCTTAGATTTGGATCCTTTGATTAAACCGGTAGCGTTTAAAGCGCGAAAAGTACCGTTTGCAATAAAACCACTAATTGAAACGGAATTAAGTAAACTATGTGACCAGGGTGTGCTAGAACCAGTAAATCACCCACGGTGGGCCACGCCAATCGTGCCAGTACTCAAAAGCTCCAGAGAAGTCCGAATATGTGGAGATTATCGGGCTACAGTCAACAAAGCAGTGAGAAGGGATGTTTATCCAGTACCGGCAATACAACAATTGTTTGCAACATTGTCAGGAGGTAAAGTCTTTGCAAAACTTGACCTGAAGCAAGCATACCAGCAGCTGGAAGTCGATGAAGCCAGTGCAGAAGCACAAACGATTATTACTCATAAAGGCGCATTCAAAGTCAAAAGATTACAATTTGGAATTTCCGTAGCACCTCAAATTTTCCAGAGATTTGTAGACACACGTCTAGCAGGTATTCCAGGTGTGTTACCGTATTTCGACGACATCCTAATAGTTGGAGGTTCGGATCAAGAGCTTGCAACTCGACTGAGGGAAGTACTGCGACGCTTCCAAGAAGATGGACTTCGCCTCAAACGCGAAAAGTGTATCCTGCATACAAGCGAAATCATATTCTTGGGATACAAAATAACGGCAGAAGGAATACAGCCTATGGAAGAAAAAGTACGAGCAATTAAACAAGCACCGAGTCCACAAAATAAGCAAGAACTTCAAGCTTTTTTGGGTTTGCTAAACCTTTACCATGCATTCTTAAAGGACAAAGCTACAGTAGCAGAGCCCTTGCACCAGTTGTTACACAAAAATGAAATTTGGAAGTGGACGAAGACAGAAGAGCAAGCTTTCCAGGAGTTAAAGGACTCGTTGTCAACAGAATTACTATTAGCCCACTACGATGAAGCAAGACCGTTAGCACTTACCTGTGATGCTAGTCCATATGGAGTTGGGGCCATCCTAAGCCAAACGACGGAGGATGGGAAAGAAGTTCCAGTAGCATTCCACAGCAGGACACTAACGTCAACGGAAAGGAATTTCGCGCAGCTGGACAAAGAAGCACTTGTCATCATTGTAGGAGTCAAGAAATTTCATGACTACATTTTTGGTCGAACCATTGAGATCAGGACTGACCATAAGCCGTTGTTGGGAATCCTGAGTGAAAATAAGCTAACGCCAGACGTTTTATCACCTCGCATGCTAAGGTGGAGACTTATTTTAAGTGTATATGATTACAGATTGCTGCACATTCCAGGGAAACAAATTGCACATGCTGACTGCCTGAGTAGGTTGCCACTTGTAGAAGAAGAAGAATTGGTGGTTCCGCCAGCACACGAGGTCCTAATGCTGGAAGCCATACCAGAACCAGTTATCACGGCAAAGGATGTTGCAGTAGGTACAGAAAAGGACCCGGTATTGTCACGCGTCTTACACTGGACCCAAAAGGGATGGCCAAACAGGATCCAAGACATCCCTCCGGAACTAAAAGGCTTTTGGGGAAGACGAAATCAATTTTCAGCATACCAAAACTGTCTACTACTAGGCAATAGAGTGGTAATTCCTCCAAAAGAAAGACCTGAGGTACTGGAAATTCTGCACTCAGGACGTCCAGGGATAGTTAGGATGAAAGCATTGGCCAGGTCTTACGTCTGGTGGCCAGATATGGATGCACAAGTAGAAGAAAGGGTGGCAAATTGCAAACAATGTCAAGAAATTCATGCGATGCCACCAAGAGCTCCAGTTCAGCCGTGGGAATGGGCACGAAGACCATGGTCGAGGATCCATATAGACTTCGCAGGTCCCATGCAAGGCCAGTATTTCATTATAATAGTAGATGCATTTTCCAAATGGTTAGAAGTGCGTCTCGTACCAACAACTTCAGCAGAAGCAGCAATTAAGGCTCTTCGAGAACTATTTGCTACACATGGCATTCCTGATGTCATCGTAAGCGATAATGGAACAGCGTTCACCTCACAGGAATTCCAAACATTTGTAAAACGGAATGGGATTCGACATGCAAGAATTGCTCCATATAACCCGGCGGCTAATGGTCAAGCCGAGCGAATGGTGAGATCGACAAAGGAAGGATTAAAGAAGTTGGGGGAAGGAGATTGGAACATTAAATTAACACGATTCTTACTACAACAGCACATAACGCCTCATGCAACAACTGGTCGAAGTCCAGCAGAATTGTTTATGGGACGGAAGCTGTCAACCGCCCTTGATCGGTTGCATCCAGATGTGGTGCAAGAAATGGTTGCCAAACAAGAGAAAGGAATAGAAGAGAAACCGCTTCGCAAATTCACTAAGGATGAAACAGTATTTGCCAGGAATTATTCAGCAAGTGGTCCAAAATGGATACCCGGAACCATCGAAACAACTGCAGGTCCTGTTTCATACAGAATAGCAACACCTGAAGGCAATAGATTGCATAAACACACTAATCAGCTTCGCTGTAGATCCACTAAGATCACTGAGGTAGTCCGAGATGAGCCAGAAAGTATTACAATAGCGGAGAGCAGCTCAAGCGGGAAAGAACCAACAGCCAAGATATCTGACACAGTGGGAATGGAACAAGATCCAGACACGATGGGTGCAGCGGCATCAACATCAACACTAAGGACTCCTCGTCCACAGAGAACAAGGGTCCCTCCAAGGTTCCTCGCGGATTTTACAAACTAGGAGGGAGGGGTGTTGTGTCTAGAGGGAGCTAGTGAAAGAACGGAAGTGTTACGTTAGGTTAGGCGGAAACGTGTGAGGAAGCGGCAGTTCGTACTCGCTCGTGTAATATGTTGTACGTGCGCGCATACGTTGTCATTTGTTAGATAGATAAGCTACTTATCAGCATTGTTCACTTTGTATCTTGTGTTGTATTAAAAGTACTCGAACCTAATAATTGATGTTGTTGATAATCACCGATTAAACACAACAGTACTTATTAAATGTTGCATTCTTAAATTACTTACAGCAAGATACCTGTTTCCATCATTTGTGGGTAGAATTTTGTAAATCCTTCCGTTTTATTCTAAACTGGACTCAGGTGATAAAATCAATAACTTTTTTTCTATAGCACAGGTTAAAGTGTGCTTTTATCAACTCAAAACAAAAGATCAAATTTTTACTTTAACAGCAAGGGTAGATAAAGTAGCACTTTAACATCAAGGATAGATAAAGTAATTTAATTTTCTAACTTTTGTTTTAAGCCGGGGTCGGTAGCTCAGTGGTAAGCATCCTGGCTACTGATCTAAGGGTCGCGAGTTCGATTCCCGGTCCCGGTGAAGTTTTCAAAAATAAAAAAATGCAGATGCAAGCCTCTACAGGATGCCATCATTCGGAAGTGATGTAAAGCCGTGGGTCCCATGTTACTACGATGTGTAGCATGTAAAAGATCCCTTGCTAAGGTTGGAACTCCTTAGTCTCGGCAAAATTCTAAGTAGGACTTTGACCAAATGACCACAGCAGTCGGTGTCTAAGGTACCTGGTACTCTGCATGCCTAGACCTTGTCCATTAACAAATAAACAAACAAACTTTTCTTTAAATTAAATATGACAGCTTCGTATTATCTAAGGTACTATATTTATACGAGCAAGCTCGTCCGCCATTTTGAGTTACGGAAAGTGGCGGCAAATTTAAATTCTAGTTACTTTCCAAATAACATAGGGTAAGTCGGAAAAACAAGGATTCTGTCATTTAATTTTATCCGTCTTAAAAAAGATTGGTTTTTAAACAAATAAAAAGAAAGCAGAAAAAATCGAAACGAAAACACTGTAAACTAACACGCACGCGGTTCAAACTAGAGAACATTAATCGTACCTTAGTTCAAACAACAGTGACGAGTGACAGAACTCAATAGAACTGACAGATACAGTTGACAGCACAGAACAACACCTAAACACTGTATATAGATTTAAATAACCACACTTGGATGAAGTCTGTAATTATAATTAGCATCGTAATGGAATGCACCAAGATTTAAATCAGCATGCAGTGTTCGTCTGGATCAAACAGTATGTGCTCCAACCAAAGAAGTATTACTTCTTTGGCTCCAACGGTTTCTAGTCTTGCTTGGTTGACAGACGACAGAACGCACGGTTACTGATCAGCGCAGCCAACGGCTTGGCGCTAAAATCCCTGTGACACAAAATCTAGTGGGATAAGCTTGCCTGGTTAATAAAGCACTCTAGTATTATCGTAGCAACCCAATCCAGCTACTGACATTTTGAAATGTGATTGACTGTCATTATTTTCTTTTGAAATTGTTAAAGTTCTTGTTATAGAAAAAAAAGTTGTATTATACACGAAGATAAAGTTATTTCTATTCACTCTTGAATCGACTTTGTCTCGACGTTAAACGATTTACTCGTAGATAAAATTTAACTTTATCGTCTTGTATAATAAATTACTATAACCTCTTTTATAACTCCTTTTTACTTTTACCCCATTTATACTCCGTTATGAATGAAATTTAGAAATAAAAACTTTATACCAGTTTTTAGAGATTTTAAAAACATACCTATATGTAATTATGCCCAAAAACCATGGTATGGTTCAATAAGCACAGGAAATATGAAAGGTTCTATAATTCACCCCTGAATTCAAATTCGCACCTTTAGAAGTTGATCCGTGCACAATCCTAAATTACGTTTTTAGGAACTTATATAGGAAACCTTTCAAAGTCCAAACCAAATCGAGATATTATCAGGCCTTAGAGATATTGAGGAATTCGCGAAAAGACATTTTACCCCTTTTTTTCTCTTTAAGGGAGGAATTCCCAATTATCTGCATAACTAAAAGGCTTTTTTTGACAAATTTCAAGTTCCTGGTACCAAGCATTACTACAGCTTTGCGTTGTTGAGTCGGCGTTTTATCTTTTATACATAGGTATAGATTATAGCAAAATACCCGTTTCAGCCCCTTGTGGGTGGAACTTTGAAAAATCTTTTCCACCTCATTCTATTCTAAAATAAACCCAAAAGGACTAAAATTCATAATTTTAACCCCCTTACCTCATTTAATTGTTTCCCAATTTTCTTCTTTAGATATAGTATTTTAAAAAACCATTAAACCTAATTCAACAGATTTTAAAAAACGTCTAAATGTCAAAAAAACAATATTGTAACTCAACAGACACGGGAGATACAATGGGTTCTATAATTCACCCCTAATGCAGATTCGCACGTTTAAGGGTTGGTTAGAGCAAAATCCTGAAATGTGTTTTTAGACATTTGCATTGGATACCTATGCAAGCAAACACCAAGTCGATATCTTATCAGGTCTATATTGAGGAATTCGTGAAAACACAGTTTACCCCTTTTCACCTCCTTAGGGGTCAAATTTCCAAAAACCCCTTCTTAGCACTACCTCACATAATAACTTGAACCTTCCACCCAAATTTGAAGTTTCTAGTATAAAAAAATACCAGTGGTTACGGATCTGCGTTGATTAATCAGGGTTGTGACTTTCGATAGATATAGATCAGGGCTGTCCAACATGTGGCCCGCGGGCAGCATGCGGCCCGCCAGGATATTTTTGCGGCCCGCGGATCGAATTCCCCCTTGAGTCCACCAGTCCTGATCCTGTTCTCTCCTTTTCTACCTGGGCCCTCTGGTGTGACACTCTGAACTGTCTAATGGAGTAGGCCTCCAACACTTACCAGACCAGGCTTCAAGGAAGATGACGTGTTGTACTGTCAGATCGAGAAGTTCAAATTTTCGCCAGAGGAAGACCTCTAGAATTCGATTTCACCTTGATTATAGAACTTTCTTGGGAAATCGAATCCCTGAGGTTTTAACCCTGTATTAATACACTGTACTGTCTTGCAGGGCTAACTGCTTCAAAAGCCATTTCCGACCGTCTAATTTTTAAACGCAAATCCCGGCCCCCCATTGGTGAAATACTTCTCATAACCTCATTTTACTAATACTTAAACCTGTAACCTGTAGCAATCGCAGCCTCTACCCCGCTTGTGAGCGGCTAGAGTCCTGTAGCCGCCCTTCATAAACTCACCTGCAGGGCTCTTTTTTGGTCATTAAAAGGCGAATTCCTGGACTTCGACATTCGATTCCGCAGCCTGCAAATTCCCTACCGGGGGAATGTATACATCATTTTCCGGCTCAAGGCGAAAACATTCCATCTGTAGAATTTGACACCGCGTTCGCCCCAAGAACGACGCCTAGCCGTCGTAAGGTACCAGCAACCTCTGCACCAAAATTTAGGCACTAACCGGAAAATTACAGCTTAGAATCACTGCTGAGTAGAAGGTCAAGTTTGCAGGAACAAAAGACCTACTCAGCCCATTTCCCAAAGAATCGGCGTGCGTACCGGCGGACTACAAATAGGGACCCGCAACACTCGCCGGTGCATTGGGTTGCATCTCGACCAACGAAACCAGACACCGTTCCAGAATGTTAATTTTAAATAATGTGCAACTCAGAGTTATTTTTAATTAATCATTGTAACTAACTAAAAGCATTATATTTGTTTTGGTAATTATCTGGTGTTTTACCTAATCGAATATATATTTGAGTGAACGTATTTCTCCGATTTGAGCTTAACCCGAGGGGTAAATCTTTGACGCCCTTAGTAAGGAGATGAAACATCACATCTCTATACCTAAATTTACATTAATTGATGTATTTTTTCTTTTGTCGGTATCTCAAGAACGGAAAGGAATTAACCTAAAGTGAATATGATTTTTTTTTGTTTAGAATCACTTCTCGAACATATGGTGTAAGTTTGTCGGTTACCTCAGGGAACACCCTGTATATCTCTTTTATGTTTCAATGTTTTTTGTAATGTAACCTAAGGTTCTTGAATAAATAAAAATTAGTATTGAAATATACACGTTTTATATTAATTACAAATCACTCACAAAGTCGCATACGACACATTTTATGATGCGGCCCTCACGACCTTCAAAGTTTTTACAGTGGCCCTTGAGCCCCTTGAAGTTGGACAGCCCTGATATAGATTACTATTTTTATATATCACTATTAAAATTACAAAAAGTAAACTACTGATACGGTCGCATGATCTCCTATAGCATGCACTTTAACTCGAACCTGACTCATTAGTCTTTGGATTATTAATATATCCATATTAGGAACCTTTTGATATACATATACAGGTTGGCACAAATCACTAAACTTTTATAAATACCTTACGCTCTTGTTAGCTTTTGTCAACGTTTACAGTGCCTCTGGTGCTTGGAAGCGAAATTAAGCCAACGAAAGGTAATTTTGAAATTTATAAAGAAAAAAATGGTCACAATTGTTGCTTATACATAATGCTATGATCAAATTCAAAATTGGTACCCGATGAAGATACAGATGTTTGGATTTGCTTGTGATATAAAATAATTTCTAAATAATCATTAAATAATACAAGCAATTATAAATAATAGAAAAAACATGAATATCGAGAATTTTATTAATGTATATAGGTTATATATTCGTATGAAGTCAGACGTTAAATGTTACAAGTTAAATAATGCTATCATATAATAGTCGTCTTGCGTTCCATCTCTGGGGCTGATGAATATAGTAAAACGGTACAGCACTTATTACTTCATGAATAGGCCGTAGAGTGTGCATATGATTGGCAGATCTACGCTGTTGATTAGGTGGTGCAGATTTTCTATAAATACCTTGTAACAACGAAGCTTGGCGTTCACGCAATAAATGCAAACACAATTAGAAACAAGTAGGTACAAATATAATGCAACTTACATATGCAAATGCTAGGTACTCCACACCACAAGCTTGTCTTCAAATTTAACGCCTCTTACCTACGCCCTGGGTACACAATTAAAAAAGAACAAGAACCCTTAAACGCAAAACGAAGTTACAACCAAAATGTAATAGCTATTTATGAAACAAGTGCTAAAAGTGAATGTTTATGTCGACGGCTGAGTTTCATAACATGTTGAGTGCAATAACACTTTTAGCACAAGTTTTCATAAACTATTTTTTCTACAACCTTAAATTTACTATAATTAATCCATAATGTCGAGGTTAGTAGGTTAGGTTTTGCATCAGTTTTGACACGGTGTTAAGGACTTTATAAACTTTTGCCGCCTCTCTTGCATTCTGAAGTCATACTGTGCGCAGTAGACTGTCAAGCGGGCTTTGCCTCGCCGTTCACCTCACTTACGTTCCATCTGTCAACGTGGCAGCATGCGAACCGGTCCGCTCTACGAAAGCTAATTCTTGTAAATGTTCAAATGTTCAATGTGTTGTTTATTGCTAATAAAGTAACATATTTCCGGCTTTCAACGAGTGTATTTATTCAGTGAAACCTACAATTCATACAGTCCACAAATTCCAAGGCGAGCTGGCAATCAGGAATTTTCCAAATAACGGAAAACTGAGAAGGCTCCACCACATGGTCCTACAGAGCCAGGATTAAACCACATTAGGTCATTGCGAGTCCAATCAACAGCGACAGCATTCGACAACATTGGTCATTGGCAAGTACAAAAGCATATTCAGTTTTGTATTGCATCGCATGTAATCGACCGCAAGGAAGCAGCGTTCCATATTCGCCGCAACGCGTGGAACGAAGAGGGCACATGCGGTGCCCGTAACGAGAGGAAGGAAGACAGCAGACGGTAGATAGCCAAACGCCGAGTTTGGCGCCAAGTTCGTGCACGTGGGCATTGCAGCTGCAGGCGAGACGGTAGTACGAACCACAGCAACGAGGAAAACCGGCAAGGCGGCACATACACCAATATCAATGTAAGCCTAATTTCCTATTTTTGTGATTTCCTATGCATGAATATTTGGTTTTCTATCATCTGTGTTATACATGTGCATAATTTCAGCTGCGTATTATTGCGTAAACAAATGGTTTATGAGTCATATAAACATTTTAATTGCGTGAAATGCCAAGCTATTACGTTTGTTAGCGATATCCCCTGCATGTTTCATACTGCAGTCGAAGCAGTCACAGGTGAATCATCTCGCGTTGTACCAGGGTCGTTTTCTGCGTCGTTAGCGACAGGTTTCTCGCGTTGTTATCAAGCGCTGTCTGCGTTGTAAACAAAATTCGCGCCAGAGGCGTGCGAAAGGTTTTATCATTAAAGAATATTTCAGATTCTGCAAGTAGTAAGGCTACCACGCGTAGCATCTTGCCTGAAATATCACAGATAGTTGACCCGTTGGGTCCGCGTACCAGAAGCGTACAAAATTCACGCCAGTGGCGTACGAACAGTTTTCATCCTTAAGTTGTTTTAATTTCAACAATTATGGATCCGCTTGTAAGAGTACGTGGCTCTATCAAAGGCAAGCTTACGCGTTTTGCAAGTCACGTGCAATCTTTGTAAACAATTCATGATGAAGATCAATTTTTACCTAGTACTCAAATTATTGAATTGCAAAAAAGATTGGATGCTATAGCCACCGTGTTATCAGAATATTATGAGGTTCATGAACAAATTTTAGACACCAGTAAGGATACAGAATCTGAAATGCAGCAACAAGTCGAATTTGAAAACTCTTATTTTCGTGCAATCTCACAAGCTGAATATTTGATTAATGAATACAACAAGCAATCTGATGTTGCACCAGATCGTTCTGGATCTCCTAATGGTAGCGTAAGATCAACGCATTCAAATTGCAGTTCACATTGCAATAATCGAGCTGTACGCCTTCCTGCCATTTCGATTCCCAAATATTCAGGGAACGTGTCAGAATGGCTGGAATTTCGTGAGATTTTTATTAGTTTAATTCATGAGAATCAAGCGTTAACTAATATTCAAAAGCTGCATTACTTAAAGGCTAGTTTACAGGGTGATGCAAGCCAAATTATAAAAAGTTTTGAGTTTACTGCGGGTAATTATACTCTAGCTTGGGAGGCATTGTGCAATCGATACAATGATCCAAAAATTCTGGTTCATAACCACCTCAAGGCTATTTTCGAGCTTGAATCTTGCAGTAAGGAATCTGCAACTAAATTACGTACGATTAGCGATATGTTATTCAAACATTTTGCAGCAATCAAATCATTAGCTACCGAAAGCGAGCTTCTTGATTTTGTTATAATTTATGTAGTTTCTAAAAAACTGGACCCCACTACATTTCGTGAATGGGAGGTCCTTAGAAACCGGTCAAGTTCTGACCTGCCTAATCTTGATGAGTTCAAGGAATTTCTGCAAAACACAGCAAATCTTCTAGAAACTCTGGAAGTAAAAAATGTTAAGCTTGTACCCGAAAAGTCTTCCAAGGTACATTCGAAATCATTTGTGTCAGGTACCCCTTCGTGTCCACTTTGTAAAGGATCTCATTCCTTGTACAAATGCGATAAGTTTGTCAAGCTGTCTTCACTTGACAGAAATTCAAAGGCAAAAGAGCTCCGTGTATGCTTTAATTGCCTAACTCAGGGTCACCTATCGAGCCTCTGTAGCTCCAAACATACGTGTAGAAAGTGCAAATCAAGGCACAACACCCTTCTTCATGAGGATAAGCCTCAGAACGCTTCTTCTAGTCAACCAGGATCTGCGATGTCGGCAGAAACCCCTGTTGAACTAAACCAATCGATTTCGGCATTCTGTTCGAATGCTTTTCAGGTACTCTTACCTACGGCTACCGCTAAACTCATCGCTGATGATGGTACGCCTCACGTTGTGCGAATCCTGCTGGATTCCGGTTCCCAATCGAACTTCATACGTTCAGATTTGTGTAAAAGGTTGAAGCTTCCAACTCGCGAAGTCAACGTTACTGTTTCTGGCTTAAGTAAAGCCACTTCTCAAATTAAGGCTAGGTGTGATATCAAGCTGCAAGCCCCTCACACTTCATACGGCATTGGCCTATCCTGTCTTGTTCTCGATGAGATTACGGGTGTTACCCCAAGTTTTCGCGTCCAGCGAAACAGCTTCAAGGTTCCTGATAACATTAAGTTATCAGATCTGTCCTACGACCAACCGGGCACCATCGACATTCTGATTGGTTCGCCCATTTTCTGGCAGCTCCTTTGTATTGGACAAATTGGTCTAGGCCCAAATCTTCCCATCCTCCAAAAGACTCGTTTTGGTTGGATTGTTTCTGGCCCTACTGGCCCTCCTTCTGCGTACCCTGTACAGTGCAATCTTGGCACGATCGAGGATGCTTCTGACCCCATTGCTAGGTTTTGGCAACTCGAACATTACCCAGAGGAAAAGGTCCGCACAAATGAAGAGAACGCCTGTGAGGCACATTTCGTGCAAAGTACGCAACGAGAAGCGAATGGTCGATTTGTTGTCTCTATCCCTCTCAAGGAACCTGTAGAGGTATTGGGTGATTCATTGCAAATCGCTCAGAAAAGATTCTTATCAGTAGAGAATATTTCAGATTCTGCAAGTAGTAAGGCTACCACGCGTAGCATCTTGCCTGAAATATCCGAGATTTCAGATTCTACAAGTAGTAAGGCTACCAATCGTAGCAGCTTGTCTGAAATTTCCCAGATAGTTGACCCGCTGGGTCTGTCAAGCCTTTGGTGGCACGGTCCCACCTGGCTAAGCGAAGGTGAGGCATCTTGGCCTACTTCCATGTTCAATATTTCAGATTCTACAAGTGGTAAGGCTACCAATCGTAGCAGCTTGTCTGAAATATCCCACATTTCAAATTCTACAAGTGGTAAGGCTACCAATCGTAGCAGCTTGTCTGAAATATCCCATATTTCAAATTCTACAAGTAGTAAGGCTACCAAGCGTAGCATCTTGTCTGAAAGATCGCAGATATTTGACCCGCTGGGTCTGTTAAGCCTTTGGTGGCATGGTCCCACCTGGCTAAGCGAAGGCGAGGCATCTTGGCCTGCTTCCAAACATGTTCGTGCTGAGCTTCCAGAATTCAAAAAAGAAGTTCAGAGTCTTCCTGTAACCTCTGTTGAACCATTTCCGTTCAATCAGTATTCAAGCTTTGCTCGCTTACAACGAGTTATAGCTTATTGCTTTCGTTTTTATAACAATGCGCGGACCCTCAAGGCTGATCGTCTTTCTGGTCCCCTCTCTACAGATGAACTGCAAGCATCTATTGTAAGGCTTGCCAGGTTCTCCCAACGCGAGTCATTTCCTGACGAACTTAAACTGTTGTCACAGAGCAAGCCTGTGAAACAATCTTCTGCTTTGATATCCCTGAATCCCTTTCTGGATTCCGAGGGACTGCTAAGAGTTGGTGGTAGGCTCCACAACTCTCAATTACCCTTTGACAAGAAGTTTCCTCTAGTGATTTCTGGCAAACATCCATTCGCCAAACTCCTAGTATCGCATGAGCATCTTCGGCTTCTGCATGCCGGACCTCAAATGCTGTTAGCTAATCTCAGAGAACGATATTGGATTACCTCTGGCAGAAACATAGTCAAGCAAGTGGTGCATCAATGCTTGCGGTGTTTTAGATTCTCTCCTAAGTTAACTGAACCCATAATGGGAGACCTGCCAGCCTCTCGTACTCAATCATCGCCCCCATTTCATACGACTGGTATTGATTATGGTGGACCTTTCATGATAAAGGATCGCAAGGGACGTGGTTCTAAACTTGTAAAGTCCTACCTTTGTCTATTCGTTTGTTTTATCACAAAGGCAGTGCACCTTGAATTGGTCGCTGATCTTTCTACTGAAACCTTCTTAATGGCTTTTCGCCGGTTTGTGGCTCGACGAGGCAAACCGCTCCATGTCTACTCAGACAACGGCACTAACTTTGTATGCGCTAATTCCGAGTTAATCGAATTAGGCAATTTTCTCGCGGAACAAAACCCTTCTATTTCCGAATCAGTCGCGAACGACGGAGTAGCTTGGCATTTTATACCCGCGCACAGTCCCCACTTTGGCGGATTGTGGGAGGTCGGAATCAAGTCCTCCAAACATCACATACGTCGCGTTATAGGTAACGCTAGTCTAAATTATGATGAATTTAGCACTTTGTTAGCACAGGTGGAAGCGACCTTAAACTCCCGACCCCTGTCCCCTTTGTCCTCTGATCCAAACGACCTTCAGCCTTTGACTCCTGCTCATTTCCTGATTGGTCGTCCGTTGGTGTCACTGCCTGATCCCAACGTTACTGAGATAGTCGAGTCTCGGCTGTCTAAATACCAGAGAATACAACAACTACACCAGAATGTGTGGAAACGATGGAGCAAGGAGTACATCTCGGAACTCCAACAGCGCACCAAATGGCGCACGCATCTTTCGGACCTCCAGCCTGGTTCCATGGTCCTCATCAAGGATGACAATCTACCCCCTCTGAAGTGGAGGTTAGGCCGGGTCACCGAGCTGCACCCTGGCCTTGACGGCGTTACGCGTGTGGCGTCAGTGAACACTGTGTCAGGGATCGTGAAGCGATCCTTCGCCAAATTGTGCCCGCTACCTAGTGTTGTGAACTAGTGCGTTAGCGTTCAGCGCAGTTTTCGTAAAGCCTTTTGGCTCCCCCTTTGTTCGGGTTTTCTTGTACTAGATTAAGATCCATGTACTATTATGCTTTGTATATATGTGTGTTCATGTTACATGTTTTACTCTAGCTTTTACATGTCAACTCTGTACTGTTTTATTTGAAAGGTTACCCTTTCCAAGGCGGGCGGTATGTTAAGGACTTTATAAACTTTTGCCGCCTCTCTTGCATTCTGAAGTCATACTGTGCGCAGTAGACTGTCAAGCGGGCTTTGCCTCGCCGTTCACCTCACTTACGTTCCATCTGTCAACGTGGCAGCATGCGAACCGGTCCGCTCTACGAAAGCTAATTCTTGTAAATGTTCAAATGTTCAATGTGTTGTTTATTGCTAATAAAGTAACATATTTCCGGCTTTCAACGAGTGTATTTATTCAGTGAAACCTACAATTCATACAGTCCACAAATTCCAAGGCGAGCTGGCAATCAGGAATTTTCCAAATAACGGAAAACTGAGAAGGCTCCACAACACACGGATTGACGCAAAACTTAACCTTCTAACTTCTAATTTGACATAGACTTACAGTGTCGTAAACAATACACTTCAGTACTGCCAAATGCATAACATCAACTGGAGCTGCTTATTGTGCTAAACACAAGTTCTGCTCAACTCACTAACGCTCGTACTCAAACCACCCATACTTGTAAAATACAGTAAAACATCACTTTTCTAAACTTGTTGCGTAATATACCATCAAAATTTGACCTTTCTATTCTGTCAGATTATATTTTTCGTGTAAGTTATTGAGATAAGGGTAACAAAACCTTAATAAGTTGAGCAGAAAACTGGAAATAAAAGAAAGCCATCGGACATGTGGTATAACGAGCAGTCACAACAATTAATTTTGATAAAGAGTATGACAATATTAAAAATGGTAAATTAACAATTTCATCCTACAACGTTGTTCGCCATGCTTCTCTTGCGTTAAATGTCTCGGAGAGCACCATTTATAAATTAAAGAGAGACGGGACGGGATACAGTGCGACATTATTTACTGAAAATATTTGGTATGATTTTTTAGGTTATGTTTTATAATTCCAAGTGTTGAAATAGAAGCCTGCGAATAGGAGACCATGTGTTAATTTCTGTACGAGTAACGACTACCTATTGAGTCAAGTTCAGGTCAAAAATATGAATAAGGTTTTGTAGTTTGTTCATATTGCATTTATTAGGAAGCTAACAAAATATGCATGAATAGAAATTGACGTAAAATTTGCTATATGCAGCAGATGTTTATAATGTAGCAGCCGACATATCTTTATTAAATTTACATTTAACAACACATTGTTTTTTTTTAATACGTAGAATCAATTTAATTTCATATAACAGAAAAAACCTGTACAGGGTGTCTACTAATATACAATTTTAAAATTCCAGGAATTCAAGGATCATTTTTGTAAAATTCCAGGTATTTTCACATTACGTCATATTTTTGTTAACTTCACACACGTTGTATTATCAACTTGTCATGAAAAGACAGAACATTACACTAGAAACACCATGCGCATGCTTTCGTTCTTGTTACGTCACACGATAGCTGCTTGACATAAACTAAACTTACTAATATTACGTACAACGCTAACACTTTTATATCTTTTTACGTCTTACGCATAAGATGTAAATGAGCAAAATTGTTGCCCGTTCAAATGTGAATCACGTAATTTCTTAAATTTCATATTTTATGGGAAACAATTTTTTTCAAATGCGAAATCACAAATTTTAAAAATTTTAAATGTTATAGAAATTCCAGGAGGATAAATAAATTCAAGGTATTTCAAGTGCCACTTTTGACATTCCAGAAGATTTCCAGGTGGGTAGACACGCTGCTGTAGCAACCATGTTTTAGAAATTGGCAGATTCCGTGATAACCTACAAAACAAAATGTTATTTTTCCCCTAAAGTTGCATTTTTAAGAATCGACATACACAGTCACTAGATTATCATGTGACTATATAATCCTTTTTGGCCTTCACAGTTAAATGCAAATCCTTTCAATAGTCCAGCTTCTGTAGAAACACAATTCGAGTCAAATTCTTTCCCCAAACGTATTATTGATAAAACAACTGTTAGGAACTACAGGGTTTTCATTAATTCCAATTTCCCACGTGACTAAATTTAAATTTGCCGCTATAAATGTTTTTCGAAGCTTGGTAATATTGGTAATATCCCTAAACAAATTGCCTACGCCTCATAGACGTTTGTCACATCTAACCTCTAAACTTCATACGTTTCGTTTTGCTGTTTAGAAGCACCGAGCGAGGTTGGCGGCCGACGAGCCTCCGCTCGGGGACTCGCTGCACGAGAACCGTCCGCGGCGATCGCTAAAATTACATTCAGCAATTTTCGGCAGATTTTAAGCGTTATTTAGTCTGTCGTGTCTACTCCACTGATAATTTTGTGTTACTGTATTTAGGGAAGGGGTGGCGAACCAATGGCATGCGTGCCATTGATGGCACGCGGCAAAATAATTTGGGCACAGCCTTAACTGAGGAATTTAGGTACCTCATCGAAACAATTTATTTTTTCGTCTACATTTGAGGTCATAGTAACAAAGTTCATTGTGAACAAGGCTACCGGTGCCAGAACGGCAACAGACTGCGCGACAGCGATAGGTAGATTTAGCGCGAATTTCCGACCGAACGGATGGGAGTGAGCTAGTGCGGGCGACGCGGGTGGATTGTGAGAGGGGCGCTGTTACGCTTAGTTTCTAGTTCGCATGCAATATTTGAAATAACTAGTTGGATTTTACTTTAAAGCATTTATTTTGTAAGTTCTCCCCTGGATCGTTAGGCAGCCCTATTCACATTTATTTTTAAATATTGAATAAATTTTCTCCTGTGTAGCTAGGCAACCCTATTTTCATCTTGTGATAACACTTTTCAGCAAATTACAGTTATCAATTTAGACCACTCTGCGTTCCAATAGTTTTTCTGGTGGTCCTTTTCCAATTTTTGGGAGATTTTTATAACCTGAGTTGAATTACGTGTGGTAGTATTTCTCGACCTTTTCCACCCCAGCCTTCGCTTGAATAAGTTGGTTGCCCCTGGGCTTCGTGCTTCACCAGCTTAAATATAGCTTGGTTCATTTGTGAGGGATAATTTGGAAGCAACGAAAGCCCACTGAATGTTAGGATAATTGTTTATCATTGCAATCCTTACGTTCACTACGCTCTTGCGGAATTTTGGGGCCCACTTTCGTTGTTTGCACGGCGCTCCAGGCTGTCCGCTACCTCCAGGTTAGTCTTCTTCAGCTCCCACCTTTTAGCTCGGTTATGTACCTAGGAATATGTATTTTTAGCCTATTTCTACCTGGCATTTGATCGCACGTCATGGCTCCATTAACCATTTATTTAGAAAAAATGGCACGTAGATCAATAAACGTTCGCCACCCCTGATTTGGGGAGTACTGCCAATCGTGTAAGTGTGGTTGCCTAGCATTTAGGGTGAATACATGGTCACGTGGGAAATGGAAATTAATGAAAACCCTGTACTTGGCACTTATAATAAAACCAGAGGGGAACATACTATGAAAAGGTCACCAGGGTTTGGCATTGCGGTAAGTTATTTAGTGTTTAAAACTGAACTGCAATAAAAAGTAAATCAACAGCATCTACAAAAGAGGTTTTTATTTGGTACTAAGCTTTTATTCACAGTGATTCAAAAATGCAAAATTACAGCATAATGGCTAAATATACAACATAAACATTCATGAATTGAGTCAAACATTTTTCAGGATTCAACCGAACATTTAAAACCTAAGAGTATTTTCAGTTTTGCAAGTTTTAACATGTAACAGAAAGTGCTACTAACCTTTGGGGCGTGCTACAATCTTTGAACATACTGATGTTGTACCTTCTACTACATTAATAAATATCTCAGTAGACAAATTGTCTAACATAGTTTTAATTACCGGACAAAATCAGACACAAGTTAAATAATATACACAAACATAAACGTAAACTATGTTGCCACATAAACCAAAGAAATCGGTAAACCATTGTTTAAGCTTTTGATACAAAGAGAAATTATTAAGACTTGCAATTATAACTTATAGTACAGGGTACCCATTCACCTGGAAATAATTGAATTTAAATATACATGGAAAATCACACATTACTCGTATACGGTGATAACCACGATAAATTTGAATTTTTTTAGTTTAAACATTTCTGAAATTGAAGTTGATTTGGCAAATCGATTACGATTTGTTAGTGAGTGCCCTGTACTACGATTTGATGACCAAGTTATAAACAGAAATATACAGTAATGTCTTTCACAGCTTTACCTTTTCCATCTTCGGTTATATAATAAAGGCACTATGTCACATGAACACTTACAGATTCTAGCGGTATCCAGTTTCACGTAACTCGAACAATCTGGCTAAGCTTACCGATTTTTTTGGCTTCACTATTGAACATTTATACAACACACCTCTAGAGTCACTGCAAAATAATTTAGATCAATAGTCTCTGTTCATATAAAACGCAGCACAGTTTAAGAAGCGTATGTACATCCACAAGTTGGTTTAAATACAAAGTGTTTTTTGTAATGCAAAATCTTACTGCTATTTCCATACATCTGGTACAAAATGTAACGAATAAGATAACAATAAATATAAAAACACAAAACATACTATATCAGTCATGAAGGAATAATTTAAAATTAATTTTAACTCCCTATTACCAAGGCTCCAAATTATTTTCCTAAACACTAAAAATTTAAATATTCTTAAATGCCACACCAGACCTGAACAACATCAAGACATAGATTTGTACAAACCATCCCTGAAGCTAAAGCTCACGACTATTTGATATCAATCACGAGAACAAGGAATAACATGAGTTAAATAAAGCTGCATTAGTAAATCGCATCCGATTATACATTTCCAGTGAAACAAGCATTTAAGAATACATTTTCCTGCAGAATACTCAACATTGTACCGATACAAATATACAAAAAGTGCACACAATTCTTAAATAAAAGTACGACATGTAAGAAAATATTACTTCTTTACACAAGCGGTTTCAGATATAACTGCAATGGAGAGAACACGCCAGCTGCACGAGCAAACGACAATTAACTGTACCTTTAAATTCACATCACGATGCAGTTATACGCTCACTATTGTTCTTCTCCATTGACTTAATTATTATGTAACTTACTTAAATCGTGGAATTGGACTCAAACCTATAGAATAACACATTTTAGTTTCTTTCTCTTGTTTTTATCTTTTCCCCGGCCGTTGTTTGTTTTGTTTTCTTCCATTTTGCGTGCACGGATCTCCCTCATAAGATCAAAAAATACCTGTTGGAAAATTCGTTATAGAAATATGTAACCACACGTTTTTCAGAACTACCTTATCCACGTGCTCTCTGGTTTTAGCCGACGTCTCTACGTAAGTGACTCCCCATTGTTTGGCTCGATCACTGGCTTCTTGGAAAGACACTTTTCTTCGTTCTTCGAGATCGCATTTGTTACCAACTAATAGAAATGGAATGTTTTCGTCGTTTTTTACCCGCAAAATTTGCTCCCTAAAACAATAACATCATTATAATATAGAGAATAGCAGCAAGCCCACCAAGTCGCTTTAAAAATGAGTACTGAAGGTACAGTTGTTATTGTAAGGAAGTTAGGCAGTAGTCAGACGTGTGATGTTAACCACATTACTTAGTATGTCGTTAATGGTGTGGAAGATGGCTGGGTTTCAGTTGAGAAAATTAGCAGCCACAGAATCTAAGGTCAAATTCCTAACTGGAGTTGCAACACGCTCTGAACTGCACTTTTTACTGATTAATAAAATTGAAATGAAGTTGGGTAATTTAAATACAAATATATACACAAGTACACCAAGGAGGAACGTAGCAGACAAGAAAAGTCAATAATAGACTACTTTTCAGTAAGAAAGCAAAAATGGAAAATAATAAAAGACGTAAAAGTGACAAGACAAGCCGAGATAGGCAGTGACCACTATCTAGTAAAAATAACGATAGAAATGAATATATTAAAAGAGCCAGACAAAAGTAGAAATAAAATAATAGAAAAATAAAAAGTTATAAGCTGCAGAACGATACATACAAAACAGAATACCAAGATAGACTCAAAAACCAATTTCGGATACAAGGAGAAGAAACCAACCTAAAAGGTAAATGCAAAGAATTCAAAGAAAATTATTAACAGCAGCAGAAAAGAGCTGCGGAACAGCGAAAATATCAAATGCAAATATAAAGAGAACAGAATGGTGAAGTAAAGTCGAAAGGTGAACTCATGTTTCCACTTTTCCTCAGTGAGTTTACCTGTACATTTTTTTAAAGTGATGAAATTGTGGTGGCGCCTTATCATTTTAGATCTGTTTATTAGGCCATTGCCCTTGTGTTATCTCTTGTTGGACCACCCCTTGCTCCACTGCAGCCTAGCCGGCAACTCTTGTTATGGGCTGGGGAGCGGTCCTATGTGAGTTACATTCCCGATTTTGTGAGTTATTGTACGTCGTCTAGCTTTGTCGTGGATTTTCGTAAATATCATTACAAACTGACGCATTGTTGTTTTACCTCGTAACAAATTTATAACTATTAAATTGCCAATTCAGAATTTTTATAAGATAGTTAAAAAAAATGTACTTTTTTCACGATTTTTTGTTAAAAAAAGACTTTCATAATCACTATGCAAAAATTGAACATGAACTAATTCAAACAAAGTGTGTTAACATTGTTGAAATGTTCACATTAGCGAGGGTAGTGTTATTAATAAACACATCATTAAATGAAACGTTTAATAACACAATAAAAAACAAAACATATTAGGACAGCGATAAGTAATACATATTTTTAATGAGAAAAAATAAGCTGCTATGTTATTCTGCATAAACTAGCGCCTATGTTCAACAATGACTAAAATGAAATGTAAACACATTATAAACACCCACCCAATCGACTCAGCTGTGTCGCATAGGGGAACCTGTTAGGAACAGTCAAGAAAATTCTGCATTGTATTCTAATTTTTGACGCCCGCTGTATAAGCGCTTTTTCCAAACTGTGCAGACTTGGCAAATTCTTAGGCGACGGCTGAATGCACATGGGCTTTTTATCGATCGGTCTGCGGAAGCGAGTCTCATTGCGAACGCCCAGTTTCCAGCAGGAATTATTTTGTTCGATTTAAGAGTTTGTGTGAGCAGGAATGAAAGAGAATGAATGTTTTATCTCGCTTTAGTCTGGCCTAAAGCAACAGCTAAATATCGATCAGTTGTTCGAACACAAACTAACCGGTTGCCCCTCCCGTTTGCTTCCAGAGAAGTGTGTTTTGAGCGAGGATTCTGGTTCGAGCTTTGGAGGTATCAACAAGCAGTTGAAGTATTGTTTTTCGCCGCCCCCCTGCGGCTTGAGCAGTGAGAGCAGGCGGTCTTTCGTTTGTTACGTTTCTGAATGTCTAATTTCTCAAGAGAGTTCCGTTATGTAAGAGACTCGACCCCAGACATCGAGAGTGAATGTTGGTGTTGCTTGTGTAGTCTGATGATCCCAGGCGTCTTTCGGCGAACCATTTCGAAGTGGGTCCCCTTTCACCGCCTGTGCGAGTAATCTAACGGAGGATGGCTTAATTCCTGGTAAAACTGAGTGTATTCTGGCGTTTCCTGTCAAGTCGTCCGGATACACCGTCGCTCTATCGGGGAATCTATTAGGCACCAATATCACCAACATTTCGAATCCCCTTCAGTAAGTGTGGTCTTGAAGCAAATCCCTTTCACAACGAGACGCCGCTTTGGTAGCCTCCTGACCGACAGCCAGAGCAGCGAGGGATTCATAGGAAAAGCTAAGGTATTTGTACTTGTCAAAGTCACCGATCGCAGAGCGCTAGAATACCGCCGCGCATGTTCATCCAGTGCGCGTTGTTGAAGCTTCCCGTGCCTTACGTGTTTGTGAACTGCATCTCGCAACAAATTTGCATCTCAGTGGCGTCGTTAAGTTGTTTGTAGCTGCCGCTTTTGGTCACACATTTGTTTAGTATAGATTTGTTTGTGTTTCACATTGTTATTTAGCATGCGAGCGTTGCCCTTTTGGCAACCCACACGCAGTCTAAAACTGTGCACTTCGCATTGTTATGTAATGTGTGAGTATTGCCCCTCTGATGAAATCACGAGTAGATTAAAGTTGTAGGGCTTAGCCCTTTTCGTTGTCAAAGTACCGGCGCGCTCTGCTAATACGCAGCGTGCTTGGGATTTACTAACCCTTATTATTTCTAACAGTTAAGATGCACCCATTACTGTAAAATGATGGATATATTTGTGTGCGTTTAAAGACCAACAGACCCCATTTGTTAAATGTTACCAATGCGTTTTCTTTACGCTGTGTTTCGATTTACATACTTGTAATACTGTGGTGTTATTGCCTGAGCGGCACTCTGTATATGATTTGTGTGAAGCGGATTCTGGCCGAATCTTGTGAGCGACAAGGTAGGTTCCGACACTGCGGTTTAGTCTTTCGGGTTTCTGGGTTTCAATCCATAATCGAAACCCGTGGCGCCCTCTTATTTATCGACACCCTGTATATGTCGTCAGGCTTGTCCCTAAGGCGTCCTGTTCGAAGAACCATGCCAATCTTCCTGAGCGTATTCAGCCGCGGTTAATAGCCTGTCTATAAGTATTTAGGGCAAGCAGTGACATTTTCCCAAACGTGATGGTGTCGTAAAATCAGTTTTGTACCGTAACAAATCTCCTACATAAATCGGCGACTAATCTGTGTTGCAGAGGGGAATCCCCTACATACATTGGCAACTTACCGTTGCCAAGAACTGTTTAGGTTATCAAACTGTACAAGTTGTTTACATTATCGGGCGTTCTGTTTGATCCTATAGTATGAAATTTGTGTTTTCATTAACCGGTGCTTACATTATCGAGCGCTTGCTGTATAGTAGACATTTTTTAAAAATTTGGTACTGACAGTGCGGATGTCAAGTAAATGGATAATACTTATCTGCCGAGCTTGCAAGGCAGATAAACCATACACATAAAGTATAAATTTTCCTCTTAATAACATTATATGTATACTATTATCCAACACCTTCTAGTTATAAGGCTATTACTAGATAAGATTTTAAACCTCAAAGTGGCCTTTTATCCACTAGTGAGATAAGAACCATGTCCCTCACTACTGCATTGTTGGTAGCACTGTCAAGCTATATCAAATTCGAAATTTGCAGATTATATCTTGTGTCAGTCTGTGTCAAAAAACAAAACCTAACCTACTAACCGACAACACACTTCAGTACTGCCAAACGCATAACAGAAATCACAGGCGATTCTAATTATAATTTTTTTAGACCGACCAGAAACTATGCAGTTTCTGGAGAATTTTTTTGCCGATCGGAAAACGAGCATCAGGGATTAACAAAAGCTTTTGCAGGTTCCTGATGCCTTCATTACTATGGAAACAAGTTTGTGTTATTTGATTGGATAAGTCAAATAGATACTAATGTAATATTTTTTTTGAGTTTTCGAAACTGAATTTGCAAGTTTGAAAGTACGGACTCGGCTGTCGTAATGTGCTTTCAGACCGCATACAGGATGAAGCAGTTCATATCGATGGGTATACACTCGTTCGCTGTGATAGAGGCACACGTGGTGGAGGTGTGGCATTTTATTTAAAAACATATTTACGTTTTTCTATTTTGGAAAGTATAGTGGTATAGAGCAATTATGGTTAAAGATCTTTTTTAAAGACCGAATCCTTGCTTTTGATGTTGTTTAAAATCCACACAGGAGCTATAACGTTTCTTTTATTGATTCGTTGGAATCCACTTTATCTAACATTTTAGCAATCACTAACGATATATTTTGCCTTGGTGATTTTAATGTAGATTTGTCGATGTTACAAGTGCTGCTGCAGCGTATGTCTCTAATTGTTGTAATGGACTAGGCTTTACACAAATAATAAATGAAACAACGCGGGTAACTGGTGAGTCGGCTTCTTTACTTTATTATATAATTACTTCCAATGCACTGATATTATAAGTAATTTCTCGATTGTTTATACACACGATGCACTTGATCATAATATGGTCTGTTGTACAATAGCCATTCCATTTTCAAAACCTCTGCCAATTATTAGAACTTATAGGAATTTTAAAAATTTTGATTTCAAACACTTTGACTCTCATCTTTGCCTTGGAATATTATTTATGAATTAAACAATATAGATGTAAGGTTTATAACTAGTAATTTAATTACATTGTTAAATATTCATGCTCCTGTTTGTCGCTCTGGAATAACTAAATGTGCAGCACCGTGGCTGACCGACAATATAAAACAAATAATGCGTCTGAGAGACCGTGCTTTGCAACATTGCAACAATATAAAACTTCTAAAAGATTAGAACATTTCGATTATTATAAACAGCTGCGAAATTACGTTAACAGCGCGGTCACAAGGAAAAAAAGGCTTTTTATGCATATGCTTTTAAAGACAACTCAAAAGTGTTTTGTAACAACTTAAAATCTGATCTAAATATAAATGAGGTGAAGAAAGAAAGCCCTCCTGACATTAACAACGTGAATGAGTTAAATAAAGGCTTTATCGATTCTATACCTAAATTACAAGCAAATAATGAACACCTAAGGAACTTTTACCTCAAACACCGCAAAAATTCTGTTAAAAGCTTACTGAAATTCAAACCGGTAAACGAAGCTGCTATTTTGAAGATAATTCTTTCCATCAAAACAACAGCAAGCGTAGGAGACGGTACTACAATTTCTGTTATTAAATATTGTATCCCATTTTTGTTACCGTACATAACGTATGTTGTTAATTATTGTTATAAGTATTTGGTATTTCTAAGTGAGTGGAAAAAAGCTATTATTACTCCCTTGCCCTAAACATCTTCAGTAAAAGAAATAAAAGATTTGCGACCAATAAGCATATTACCGGTTCTATCTAAAATTATTGAGAAAGTGATCGAGCAGCAACTTCGTTCACATTTAGAAATTAATCAGATTATACCAATTAACCAGTCAGGCTACAAGAAGGGACATAGCTGTAGTACTGCACTCTTGCATATAACTGATGACATCATTTCAGCTACAGACCAAGGCAAAATAAGGCTTCTTATTCTGTTAGACTACTCCAACGCTTTCGATACAATTGAGTACAGTGTATTGTTGTCTCTTTTACACTATATAGGATTGGGTCCAGATGCCATCATACTCATGACTAATTATCTTTCCAATAGATATCAAGCTGTTCGAGTAGGTGGTGGTCTGTCGGAATTTTTAAAGATTGCCTCAGGAGTACCACAAGGTTCTATTCTCGGGCCCATTTTGTTCAGCATTTATATTTCTAATTTTCCACTAGTGTTAAGTAACTGCCAATCACATTTTTATGCCGACGATTCTCAGTTATATTTTTCATTTCAGCCGCATGATGTCATTAACGTCTGTTGAGCAATAACCCAAGA
The DNA here is from genome assembly GCA_940337035.1 of Agriotes lineatus. Classification (NCBI taxonomy): domain Eukaryota; kingdom Metazoa; phylum Arthropoda; class Insecta; order Coleoptera; family Elateridae; genus Agriotes; species Agriotes lineatus. Next base: position 70,384,997 of record OW679196.1, read on the forward strand.
TTTGTCAAACCTGTTGGATTAATCTGAAAAGCACACACTTCAGCTTAATTAAAAAAAATCAGCAATATTAATCTTTGGAAAATCAAATCAAGTTAATCAAATCAAAAACCTTGTAGATATTCAAATAGATGACGGGCTACCACTGGTTCATTCAGCAAAAACTCTTGGTTTGACTCTGGACTCATCATTACGGTTCAATAAACATATAACGAATTGCTTACGGAGTGCATACTGCAATTTAAGGCTACTTTTTCATAACAGATTATTACTTAGCATTAAAATTAAAACCGTACTTTGTGATTCTTTAGTTTTATCAAAATTCGCTTTTTGTGATACAGTTTATGGCCCCTATCTGGATTATAGAGACAAATACCGAATACAAAAATTACAGACTCATGTTTGCGCATGATTTTTGGAATGAGGAAGTTCGAAAGAGTGTCTTATAAACTTTTAGATGAGAAATGGTTAAACATGTTTAACAGACGTGTTCTGCACAGTACATGTCTTTTTTACAAGATTCTAATCAGTCATTCACCACCATATCTTTATAACAAAATTACTTTTCGAATTGATGTACACCACCTCAATTTGCGTCTCAGGGGTATCATAAATATTCCCAAACATTATTCCCAATTTGGTAAACAAAGTTTCTCCTATTGTATTGCAAATATTTATAATAAATTAAATCCCGAATTAAAAATGTTACCCCTGAATCGTTTTCGTTTCTTTATTAAAAAATTCCTTTTAAACAAACAAAATTCATCGCTTTAAACTTAAACATATGCTAGATTCTCTGCAACTTAACTAACAACTCCAGCATATAAGAGATGCAAGGTCAGCAAATACAAAATAGTATATTTTTCAGTTACTCCTACTCTAGGGTGAAGTGGTAGAGCAGCTATAGCCCGAACTTCGCCCTCTTATGCATTACAATGGTCAATATATCTTTTATTTTAATTACAATAAAGGCAATTATTATTATTACAAATATCAAGGTTAATAAAATGATCCATGATTAAAATTATGCGGTTACTTCCAAACTTTGATAAAATTATCCACAACGGCATATCATCTAAAAACGATTATTCGGATTATTTTTTAAACAGTCCTATCAGCCACTAGTAATGAGAAAAAAATTTCAAATCGACCAATAGCATCAAAATTACATTGACTATTTGCTAGTAGCATCAAAATTACACTATTTGCTAGTAGCAAATTACAGTGACTATTTTTTCACAAACCATTCAAATCGTTCCTCTGCTGTAACACAACTAGCTAAAAGTGGAGTAGGTGTGCAGTAGTTGTTAAAAATAACAGAACACTCATCTGGAAGCTCCACCAAACCCTATCTACAACTTGAACTGTATAAAAAATAATCACGCCGAATTACATTCGTGGTAATAATTTTTTAAAATAATTTTAACTACATTAGCACTCAGCACTTAGATTCGTGAAACTAGTTAAAATTATCAAAAAATTATCACCACTTATGTAATTACTGTTGATAATTTAATAGAAAGCAGCAGTTAACACATTTATCCGTTTGAACCAACAGCCCTAGTGTGCAGCCCGTATGCTGAAGAGTAATACATGCGTGACATCATCCGTATTATAGCCGGGATAGGTTAACCTGTCTTAGTTTAATATCCTTGGTTCACTACCACTTCCCTGCACAACGAACTGCTTGAATGGTATAAAACATTCAATGCGAGATGGCAAGATGTGGAAAGTGTGAAAACTAGTAAGATCAGCTACTAGGCTTGGGTACACAGGTTGTTGGAGGAGTTTATCAACAGTAAAAATCTGGTATGATAATTAGTCAAAAAATTTTTTTTTAATCTTTAAGCATTTGACAAAAATTTTCAAAAATTACACATTCTACAGAAACCGTACAAAATAGAGCGTTAGTTGAAGAGACAAATTTTCTGTAAACCGGGTGTTCCATTTAAAATAGGAGTTAATAACAAAAATAAATAAAACCAAAAAAAAAAAACCATTTTGGTGATATTCAACTGGAAAATCACCTATGTCACATCAATACACATTAAAAATGTAATAAAAATGTACAGTTCGTTAAGCCGTTTTTGAAAAAATCGAAAAAAACTGAAAAATCATACTTATGATTATGCGATTTTTTTCAAAAGCTTGCTGTCACATCTACATAGTACACAAAACTTATACAGTGTGTCCAAGATAAGGAGGGCCAGTATGGGGATCTCGGTAATAGTAAGAGATACAAATTTGGTTAAATGGGAAGAAAGTTGCGCAATTATTAAAGGACTAAAAAAATGATGTTTAGAAATCCTTGATATGATTTTTCGTTTTTGAGATATCTCAAAAAAACCGAATTTTTGGATTTCCTTTTTTATTTTTTTCTGGCGTTAATATTAAAGTTAGAGCGAAACTGATTAAACTTCTTTATAGCAACTTTTAGTGGACTTAATGATTACGTTATCAATTTTTTTATCCGACGTTTCGTCTTTGAGAAACCATCATCAACTTCATTTTTTTAAATACGGTCCTGGTTTTTTTATGCCAAATTTGCAAAGCCCTTGTTACTCTAAATTCAACAATGTACTACATATTAATGTTTAATTACGTTTAGAGTTTTTTTCTGATTATCATCAGAAAATTTTTTAGATACGGACCTGCATTTCTCATAATTCTGTAAAAATAAGTTCATACAGTAAGTTAGGCCTTTTTACATGCCGTTAAAATATTAAAATGCACTTCATAATGTCATAATTCTGATACATTAATTTAATAACCAACCAATAACTATTAACAATAAACAAAAAAGAAATGAACAAAAGATAGACAGAAAGAATAACAAAACGAACATCGAAACCATTTAATAGGTATTAAATTTACAGAAGGTATTCAAAAAGGTTGCCATCATTCTCTATGTATAAATAACATCTAACTGTAGAATCTAAAACATTATTCAGCAATACTGGCGTTATACTTTGAAAGGCTTCAAGAACCAATCTTCTAAGTTCTTCTATTTCAAAACGTTAAATGCCTATTACATTGTTTCAAGGCTCGTTTTCTCATTCTTTCTGCCTATCTTTTGTTCATTTATTTGTTGTTTATTGTTAATAGTTATTGGTTGCTTATTAAATTAATGTATCAGAATTATGACATTATGATGTGCATTTTAATATTTTAACGGTATGTAAAAAGGCCTAACTTACTGTATGAACTTATTTTTACAAAATTATGAGAAATGCAGGTCCATATCTAAAAAATTTTCTGATGATGATCAGAAAAAAACTCGAAACGTAATTAAACCATAATATGTGGTACATTGTTGAATTTACAGTAACGAAAAATCATATCAAGGATTTCTAGACGTAATTTTTTTAGTCCTTTAATTACGCAACTTTCTTCCCATTTAACCAAATTTGTATCTCTTACCATTACCGAGATCCCCATACTGGCCCTCCTTATCTTGGACACACTGTATATGAAGTTTCAACGCCATACCTCTTTTCATTTTTAAGATATTCTGTTCACACAGACTAACAGACAGAATGAAAAAAAGCATGGTTTTTGGATTCAGGGGACTCTAAAACGTGAAGATCTGTTGAAAACTCAATTTCGAATTTTTGGTGTGAATCCAGTACTACCTTTATTGTAAAAGGAAGTACAAAAAAGATTTTGATAAAGGATTTTCAAATGAAACACATTTCTATAATCACACTAACCAACTTTTCGGCTAAAAACAAATCACAAGCTATCCACAAAATTTGAAAATATCTAACCAACGACAATGCAGTTCAAGAAAAGTGTTTTGAAGCGCCAGTTCGTAAATATGTAAATATGAGTTTATTCCAGGAATTTTATTGCCACACCTAGTCTGTGAGATAATTGAACCACAAGTTCATAGACCAAAACGGTGAATGCTGATGGCAATTTGAAAAGCGAAGTTCAAACAAATAACTTTTGTATCCTTATAATATATGACCGCATTATGACACAACCACTGTGCAATTTAACAGTGTCCAAGGCTAAATAATGCAATTACGTCGGCTACCGTTATCAACAAGGATTTAGTCACAACTCATTATTTATTTATATATAGAAATACACCTTATTCGGTCTTTGCCCTTGCGTTAACATAAAAATTAAATATGCGACATCATGTGTTTTATTAATAGACTTACTAATTGCAACACCTTTAAAAACTAATTACTAAAAAAACGGCAATAGTCCACAAAGTGTTAATTACTCTATTGTACATTTATTCCCAAATCCAATTAACAAAATGGAATACATTTTTCAAGAACAGATAATGTAGTTTTAAAATCAATATTTAACCGATTTCCTAAACTAGAAAAAAGTGGACGTGACTACCTCCCTGGACTTTCCCATACTGGAAACTGTTCATATCGTCTTTATTCAACAGTCTTTACAACATATCAAAATTTCAACTCGATGACTCACGTCTTCACCGTGATAAGCGTTTACACTTTCAAGTAAATTGCGGGTAAATATAAAAGAACTAGTGAGTCACCCGAACTACGTTTCGGTTCGCAAAATTAAGAGATTCATTAATATAAATTTTAAAAAAAAGATGCATCGACGGGATCGAACCCGGGGCTCCCGCGTGATAGGCCAGCACGCTTACCGTAGAACCACACTCTCCTGTTTGAATAATGCGCGCACCCGAGCTAATAGTAGACAGCGATAGGCGCTGCGCTCTGCTGCCTAGAGAAGTTAATTAAATTATACTGCTGCCTAGAGAAGTTAATTAAATTATAACTGTTTCGCACTTTTTTGTAAATAAAAACCGGCCTACGATCTAAATCTGAAAATTAGCAAACTTTTAAGCCATCGTACAACTTAATCGGTCCAGTATCTTCGGAGGAGATAGCGAACAAACATAGCTACACGCAAACAAAGAGAGCTACGATTTTATGTTATAAGATGTGTAGTTCAAAACGTGACCACCGAGCTTCTGTAGATGGCGCCAAGTGGACAAGCCGCCACTGTGCTAGTTTATTTATGTATTATTTTCCTCAAAACGGCTGTAGCACCGAGGTGAAATTTTCTAAGTACCTGGAAATTATATTTTCTAGGGCATACAAAATCGATTTTTTTATTTTCGCGGAAAAAAATTCTTTGACGCAAAAATATAACAACCGTTAGAATAAAAAAATTATTTTTCAAAAATAGAGGGGGGAGGGGGCCGGTGCGCTTACATATATCCACGAGTGTAATATTTTTTTGCATATTCATATGCTCCATTATGCACTGAGCAATTCAGTGAAAACCCCAGCTACCTATCTTGTTTTGTTTATTAATTAAAGGGGTTTAAATTTTCAAACTTCAAAGCTTCGTAGAGGGCGCCACAGATAATTCATGAGATTCTTTAAAAAACAGATCGATAGCCCTTTTCGGGGTCTATCAGTGTATGAAGTTTAAACAAATTCCTGTGGGCAGTTTTTGAGAAATGATTTTTAGAAAATTTCCAAAATTTTGAAAATTTGTAATTTAGGCCCCTTAATATTTTTCAAAACACTTTTTATATCACCTCATGTTAGCCTTCATATACTATTCAGAAAACAAAAATCAATTGAATCGATTCATCCGTTTTTGAGTAATAAGGCGTTAAACTCAAAATTTTCAAAAAATCATAGCGCCCTTCATTTTAAACCTAGCGAGTTCGGAAAAAAATTAGCAGATTTGTCTTATGACCCTCTATCGTTATCCGCGATAAAATTTTCAAAATTTTAATCACGAAAACAGTGATACCAAAAAAACATGCGTAACTTCCGCTTCCGGTTTCGGATTTTTTTGAAAAGCTTATTTTGTCGATGAATTTTCGATACACCCCCGCATTCCAAAGCGCATCAAAATCGGAGCAATACTTTCGGCTGTAGGAGCGTCACCCACCCACACACACACCCACACACCCACACACAGACAGACATTTTTTAAAAACCACTTTTTTGGGTTCCTAGAGGCCCAAAACGGATATTTCTGTGAAAATCTCGATTTCCAAAATTTTCATGATTCCAAGACTTCCCTATACCTACGGGTATGGGAAAGTAAAAATTAAATTGCATGGCATGTATTATTTGTAAAAAATTCCATTTCTTTACGGTGCAGTTAGTCTCCCTAACCACTATAAATTACAAATTATTGATATACTGCAATACAAAATTGTCCTGTATAACAATAGCGGCTGTGCATCTGCTTGAAGTAACGAAACCCTTAAAAGAATAATTACCGGGTGTCTTAAAATGAATTACATCTAGTATGCTTTGAATTTCCCAAAATGCAATCTAAGATTTTACTTGAAATTGGCAAGACTGTATGTCTATGTCAAATTCGAGGTTAGTAGGTTAGGTTTTGCGTCAGTGTGTGTCAAAACTGATGCAAAGTCCTTCTCAGAACTAACCAGGAACACCTGAAGACAGGAGTAGATCAAAACTCCCGAAACGTTGTGTGATTTACACCCTAGACAGTGGAAAAAGTCCGAAAAACATATCATACTAGATGTAATTCATTTTAAGGCAACCGGTATATTCAAACAGGTAGAGTAGAATTTGTTCATTTTTATTTTACATTTGGTTGGCCAAACAGTTGTACTCATTGTAGATCTGGGTTTTCTTGCATCAAATTTTGAAATTAGATAATTTGTCGCTTCCCACAAAATCCCTGATTGATGTGCATTGTTGCCAAAACATTTAAAATGTAACCATTGGTTTTCTGTAACAGTCATAGAGCATTCTGTAGAATGGCCGCCTAACAATTCAGGTCACCTATTCTTAATATTATATGCAACTAATGATTTCCTAGCATTCTGCTGAATTTGTGTTTGACCACTACTAACTATATTAAATTTTGAATTTTGCTAATAAGCCAAAGTGCTAACTGCTTAATTATAATTATAGATAAGGCCCCACCCCAGAGATGCAAGAGGTGATGGCGCCTAAACATCTAGCAATCCCAAAAGCCAGCCTCACCTGCACGTGGTGCACCCTGCTAGAAACTGATGAGGCTCTGGCGACCCAGTGCTGGTGGGTATAAACTGGCCCCTCCTCCCTGGAGGTTAAATAGGGCTCGTCGTCGGGCTAACCAAACCACCCATATGAGTAAGATGGTTCAAAGTAATTCAGGAAGCCTCAGACCAGGACGGAACACTACGTATGAGACTGGCTATATGGAATATTAAGGCAATAATAGGCAAAGTAGAAGAACTAAGCGAAGAAATGCAGAAACAGGCTGAATATTCTCGGACTAAGTGAAATTAGAGTAAAAGGTAAAGGAGAGAAACCACTAGGCAGACACCACATACTAAAGTACTCAGGCATAGCAGAAGGCAAAAAAAAAGGAGTCAGAATAGTATTAGAAGAAGACCTTAACAATAAAGTAATAAAGTGGAAAGCAGTCAACAGTAGAATAATAAGTATTTAGCTACAACTCGAAGATAAGGTAAATATTATAAAGACTGACGATGCAGCAAATGTCGAGAAAGATTAGTTCAACCAAACATTGTGAAATGTAGTAGATAAAGCAAAAAATGATGGGGGAATGCTATATGTTATCGGAAACTGGAACGCAAGAACAGGCAATGATGTAAATAGAGGTCATGGAACAATAGGAAGAAATGGGGTAAAGATACACTAAACAGAAACTGACAGAGAATAATTTTTGCATTGACAACCAACTGCTTATAGGAAACTCATTCTATGATCATAAACGAATTCACAAAATAACCTTTAGGTCAGAAGAAAGAAATGTAGAAAGTGTAATTGACTACATAACCTATAATACAGAAAACAGGAGAAATGTTACAGATGTAAAAGTAATAAGAGGGGCGGAAATGAGTACGGATCAGACTTCTAATCGCTGACACAAACATCAATAAACCTAAGAAGCAAAAATGCAAAGTGTACGAAAAGCTAAATGTAGACAAACTAAGAGGACATACATACAGCATATATAACAAACATATAGAAGATTGTCAAAAGCTGAAGAGGCTAATGAAAATGGCTGTAACGATTGGAATATCATAAGAACATGGAACTGTATGAAGGAGAACATATGCAAAGCAGCAGAAGAAGTATGTGGTAAACAAAGAATAGACTCACGAAGAAGAAGAAATGCCTGGTGGAACGAAGAAGTCAAGTAAAAAATTAGAGAAAAGAAAATAGCCTGGAAGGAATACACCAGGAATGAAAACGATGAAACAAGAAAGGCCTATATACAAAAAAGAAATAAAGCAAAGAAAACAGTAAAACAAGCGAAACAAAGATCATGGGAAGAATTTTGCACTGATATTGAAACAAAATTTCAGGAAAATAGGAGATACTTCTGGGGGATCATTAAAAGGCTGAGAGAACAATACGGAAAGAAAGCTAGAAACGTTCAGAAAGAAGACAACACCCTAGCAACAGAAACGATCGACTTACTGTAGACCTGGAGAACATATTATAAGAATAAATTTAAACAACAAGGACAGGAACCTGCCCAACAAGAAGAGGTAGACAATATGAAAAGTGATGAAGAAGGTAATAATGAAAATCCTATTACTATGGAGGAAATAATCCAAGTCATCAAAGATATGATGACTGGTGAAGACGTAATCAGCTCTGAAATAATTAAATACGGAGGCGAAAAAGTGAGAAGTTGGATACAAAAACTCTGCCAGCTAGCTTGGAAGGAAGGACAAATACCGCAGAATTGGAAAATGAATATAATTAACCCACTACATAAAAAGGGAAGCACAACTTTATGTGACAACTACAGAACTATATGTCTGTCCTCTGTGGTACTCAAAATATATTCTAGAGCAGTGGAAAAAAAATAGAACAGGAAATAGAAAAAAAAAACATGAAGAACAAGCAGGCTTCAGACCAAACCGACAAACCCGAGACCATATCTTCACAGTATGAAACATGATTGAAAAAACAAGACAACGCAATGGAAAACTATATCTAGCTTTTATAGACCTCAAAGCCGCTTTCGATCCCAAGAAAACCACTCTGGAGAGCCCTAGACGAATTAGAAGTCACATTAAAACTCAAAACAGCCATTAAAAATCTATACAAAGAAGTATATGGAAGGATGCGAATTGGCGGAGAATATTCAGAAACATTTGACATGAAAGTGCTCTTCAATATACTGATGAACAGCGTTATAAAAAGCTGTAAACAACATACCAGAAAGACCATAGTCCGGTACAGGAATCTAGCACCGATATACATACAAGCACTGATATATGCAGATGATATCCTTATAATAACAGACTCCCAACAAAAATTACAAGAAACGATAAATGTGTGGACACAACAAATACATCGAAAAGCAAGATAATGAGAATAACAAACAAAGAACATGAAGAGGATGTTAGAATTCGCTGCAAGGAAACAGAACTAGAGGTAGTAGAAGAGTATGAATACTTACGTACAATCATCTCAAGTAAAGGAATGAACGACGCAGAAATTAACCACCGAATAAAGAAACCAACAAACGCCTACTACCAAATGAACAACACGATAATAGGAAAAAGAGAAATTCAGAATAAAACGAAACTCCAGATATATAATGCAATATATGTAACTATTCGCCATTGTTGTTTGAGGGCTTTTAGGATTTAAACATCATTACACGGAAACCCAGACTATCAAAACGCCGGTTGGCCCCCAAAGAGGTGGACAGATGACATACGTCAAGCAGCAGGGAGACAGTGGATACGAGTTGCGCAAGATAGGACGGTATGGAAGCTGGACTATGGTGAAGAAACACAAAAGCCGCATACAAGCGGCACAAATGAAATTCTTAAGAAAAATGGTCAACAAAACAAGAAGAGATAGAGCAAGAAACACCAGAATTAGAGAGCAAGTGGAGCAAATACCTCAGAATGGAAGAATAGAAAACAAGCAGTTAGGTGGGTACAGACATGTGCTTAGAATGGATGCGGAAAGAATTCCCAAACAAGTACTCGAAGCAAGACCAGGGGGAACAAGAGGACGAGGCAGGCCCAAAATAAAATGGATAGAAAGAAAAAACAGAATGGCAAGAGAAAGAGGAAATGACATGAACAGACTGGCTCTAGATTGAAAAGACTGGTAAAAATGGATCGAGGCAATCGGCCCGACAATTTAGGGCATAAGATACAGAATAAGGCCCCACCCAAAGAGGGGTTAGAGCTGGGGGACTAGCTGCTGAACTTCCCTGATTTGTTTTTCATGTTTTATTTACTTGAGTTCTCTCTTTTAGTAGATCTTCGTTGACATCTTGAAGTTCTTCTCTTTGGAGGCATCGAATTCTGTTTGTCCGTTCTAGTTTCTTTCAACATCTTTTTTGGAGTTACTATATTGGTATCACCGAACATTCCATACACCTTTTCAGTTCTCAATCTTCACCATTCACCTTCTCTTTCCCAAACAACGGTTTATTATACAATAGTTATTTATGTGGAAGCTTAGTAGATTCGCCTTTATTAGTGAGGACGTCGGGGCGTAATTCGATGAGTCCCAATAATGACTAATTGCAAGTGAGCCGCATACCTTTATTTCCTCTTGGGTGGATGTGTCTGTTGAAACCGCCATGTTTAGTTGAAGAGGTCGTCCTGGGACTGTTTCTTGACCTGTCCGGGGTCTTTGCCATGCTGACCATGAGTTGCTGATAAGACAAGAGCCTATAGAATTACAGGTATTCCATAATCTGGTTAAATTGCAGAGAAACTGTAATGGTAGAAACAGACAATCTGAATACGAAGTTAAAAACTGAAGGTCTCGCATGGTTGTATCCTGGAATCCCTTTTCTTCCTTGTTTATGTTAATGAATTGCCACATTCAGAGGCTAGTATAAATCAATTTGCATATGCTGATCATCACAATATGATAATGAAAAACTCCAATGTTGATGAAATAGTTTAGCAAGTACGTTATTTCAGTGCAAAAACAGACTGTCTGGATGACTAACACTATCGTTAATAAAGTTGGAATTAAATTTTAAAAAACCGCCAACATTACATTCCTCTCATAAATAAAACCATCGATGTTGTTTAGTGGAAAACTGCATATCAGTGACTGTTTCGTTTTCGAGGATATATTGCTTTTGCTTTCGCATTTATAAGCTAACTAGCTGATACGCGTGACTTTGTTCGCGCGCGTTTCGTTATTTGTGTATTAAATAATGACTAATTATTTTCTGTCATCCCATCTTACCCCATCCCATCTCATCCTATCCCCCTCCCTTTCTCCGTTCTCCGTCCCCGTACCGTACCGTCCCGTCCCGTCCCGTCCCGTCCCGTCCCGTCCCGTCCCGTCCCGTCTCGTCCCCTCCCCTTCCATCCCATCCCATCCCTTCCCTTCCCTTTCCGTCCCGTCCCGTGTTGTCCCTTCCCTTCCCGTCCAGTCCCGTCTCTTCCTGTTCCGTCCCGTCCCGTCCCGTCCCGTCCCGCCCCGCCCCTCCCTTCCCGTCCAGTCCAGTCCCGTTCCGTCCAGTCCAGTCCCGTTCCGTCCAGTCCGTCCCGTCCAGGTTCGTCCCCGTCCCGTCCCTTTTCTTATGTCATATCTACCGCCTTGGACTTAAAAATAAATGCCATTTTCGCAATCAACGTCCCAAAAAACCTCAATAGCGACCCCCATATCGTAACCCCTAAGGGGTTGATTTTCGGAAAATCACAAAATACGTGTTTGCTTATTTGTTTTTAGGAGTACTCCTACGAAGTTTCAAGTCGAAATGTCTATTTAATATTATTTCACCATACAAAATTGGAATCCCCATTTTACCCCTTTAGGGGTTGAATTTTAAAATATCCTCCCTTATTCCTTGTATACATCATAAAGGGAACCTCTTTGCAAAATTTCAGCTTTCTAGGTCCAAGGGTTTGGGCTGGGCGGTAATGAGTGAGTGAGTGAGTGAATGAATGAATGAATGAGTCAAGCTCGTAGAGCGAGGATTTTAAGACATCTAAGGCTGTTATGGTTCATAACATCCGTGGTTTGTTCAAGTATATCGGTTGCAGTATGGTAATGGTTGCCATGTAGGGTAAAGGACTATTACCGTACAGGACAGACTTAGTTACCAGCCTACTTTTGTATACCTAAACAAAGGCTTAATATCCTGAAACCGATAAATTATGTTTACATTTAATTTTTTATTTGAAAAACGCAGTGTGTCACGTCTCACCTTCATACCCTTGTATCTTCCTTCTTTACCTTCTGATAGATTTCAAATTTTGGTGAATAAAATTTGAATTACTTTTTTCAAGTGTCATTCTCATGCGCAGCAAAAACACACTCATTTCGCGCACTTAATACAAAAATAACTATTTTACTAACTCAACACACTATTTCTATTTTTTTAACGGCGGAATTTCAGTTATTTAAATTGAAGGATGCTTAATTGACAGCTCACAAACTTTTTTTGCTATGATGCTCTTTGCTAAGGCAATCAAGACATTTTAATCTATTTACATTATACATATTATACATATATATATAGCGGTTTGTTTACAACTTTTAAGTCATCTACCGCATCTCAGTTTCCACATTTTTCTATCAGCATAATCGTCTTCTTCTAAATTTCTTTTTTGCATAGCTTCCCTTATACCATCATTCCATGATTTTCTTGGCCTTCCTCTTTTTCTCCTGTAACGTGGCTTCCATTCCCATACTTTTTTTGGTAGTCTATCGGTGTTCATCCTTCTCATGTGCCCATACCAAAGTAGTTGTTTCTGTTCAACTGTATCGGTAAGTGATTTATTTATTTGCTATAATTCTTTCATTCTTTCGTTTCTTACGCGGTCCATTATTGTTAACTTGCAGCATCGCCTCCAGAACATCATTTCTGTGGAATTAATTTTGTCTTTTATTTTTTTATTTACAGTCCATCCTTCGGCTCCGTATGAAACGCTACTTTCGATAAAAGTACTAAATAGCCTTTTTTTAGTTTTATTAGATATTTTGTCATTCCACAGTACTGGATGCAATTTTCTAATTACAGGTTTTGTTCTTCTTATTTTGCAGTGTATATCCTGTTCGTCTCTTCCATCTGCTGTTATAGTGACTCCTAGATATCTGTAATGTTTTGTATGTTTAATTATGCCTCTGTCTGTATTGAGATCGTGTCCTTGACCTCCAATAACCATGTATTCTGTTTTCTCCATGTTTATACTCAGACCCCACTTTTCATACTCGTCTACTAATTTTCTAAACATGTAGTTTATGTCGTCCTCGTCTTCGGCAATTATTATCTGGTCATCAGCAAATAAAAGACTGTATATCATCCTGTCCAATATTTAAACCCATCGAGCTGCACTGTCTTCGCCATTTTTTCAAAGCCTTGTCTATATAAATTTTAAATAATGAAGGGGAAAGACAGCACCCTTGTCTCAGTCCCTTGTTTACTAGGAATTCGTCCGAAAAACACTGTCCCACCTTCACTTTGCTCTTTGTACCGTTATACATTTGTTTTATAACATTTATATATGTTCTATCTATGTTTTTATCTTCCAATGCTTCCCACAGTTTTTTAACAGGTACAGTGTCGTAGGCTTTTTTCAAGTCTATAAATATAATGTGCATCTCTCGTCCGTGTGCTATCATTTTCTCTGCCAACTGTTTTATGCAAAATATATTGTCTATGCAAGATCTACCGGGTCTAAAACCGCTTTGTTCTTCTGATTCCTCTAAATTTTCTTCTATTCTAGCCTTAATTATTCGTCCATACAGTCTACCCAATGATGACGTGACGCTAATTCCCCTATAGTTTCCGCAGTCCATTTTATTGCCCTTTTTATGAATAGAGCTTATATAAGCTATTTTCCATTCTTCTGGAATATCCGTTTCTTTCATGCAATCATTAAATATATTCGTAAGCGCTTCCAGAGTTACTCTAGGGGAATTTTTGATAAGTTCAATGGGTATACCTCCCGGACCTGGCGACTTATTGTTCTTCATATATTTTAATGTTCTCATGACTTCATCGACTGTTATCTGATTCACGTACTTATTTGCAGGTTTCAAGGTATATATTTCTTCTTTGAATTCCGTCCTATGTTCTGTCAGAAGATCTTGATAATATCCTTTCCAGTTGTCTATTCCGATGGGTCAATGTTTCTCTTTACTCTGCTATTTGTATTTAGAGTTTTTAGTGTTTTCCAAGCTTGTCTTGATCTGGAGCCTCCGATTTGTTCATCCACTTCTGTGCATTTGCTTTCCCAAAACTGATTTTTTGCTTTGCGTACTTCTTTTTTTACTTCGTAGTTGCATCTCATATAGATTTTTCTATCTTCTCAGTCTCCTGTTGTTAGCCATTTGTGATATGTTATTCTTTTTTCTTCTATTAAAGTTTTTAAATCGTCCGTCATCCATGGTTCTTTACTGTGTGAGTTGTTCTTTCGTTTTTGACCTAATGTTTCATTGGCGGCTTCATGCACTTTTTCCTTTAAGAAATCGTATTTTTCTTCCACAGTACCAGTTTTTAGATCTTTCATTTTTCTGATAGTCGTAATTTGTATAAGAATATAACATCACCATCATTTAAACGTTCTAAGTTATACTGAGGGCATCTAGGAGTTGTATTTTCTAATTCGGTGGTATTTTTGTTTATATATTTGTTTCTATTGTATTTTATAGAAATTTTTGCTTTAACTAAGAAGTGGTCTGAACTGCAACAAGCTCCTCGTTGAACCCTCACGTCACTAACCATTACATCGCTTGTCTGCTTATACATATTATACCGGGTGATTATAAATGCTTTTCCATCAAGTTCCCTTTGAAATATTTGTTGTATGAATAATAAGTTGGTGGCAATGTAAGTCTATGTCAAATTCGAGGTTAGCAGGTTAGGTTTTGCGTCAGTCTGTGTCAAAACTGACGGAAAACCTAACCTGATAACCTCGAATTTGATATAGACTTACAATGCCACCAACATATTATTCATACGTTTGAATTTCCACAGCTGCCCTTTATGGATTTTTTTAATGAACATTTAATTACTTTAAAAAATTCTATTTAAGTTTAGATTTAGACTATTTTTGTAATTCTGGAAAACTTTCATTACCATTTTTTTTTAGAAAATTTGGCCTACTATTTCTCATTGCAGTAGGCTACTGGTTTGCAGTAAAATTATTTAAAAATTATAAAATAACCCTTTTGACGATCAGTATAATTGACCAGAAATTTAAATTAATTAGACAGTAAATAAGAAAGATGCGAGGGTGCGAAAGTGAAAAGTCAAACACACTGTATAATACAGAGTTAGAATTAGAAATGATTATACCCAGTAGGCAAAATAACAATTGCAAATAGTATATTACATAACTAGTTGCATATCGTGTAGTCTATATGAGAAACAAGGCGAAGCGTGTAGAGTACAATACACTTTTGAGCGAGTTATGTAGGTTATTTTTCCTATGACCACCAGTGTTTCGCTCTCGTGGAAATAATTAAAATATTGTTACAATAAAATCATTAAAAAAAGTAAATAGTGAAAGAAATGGTACTTTCAATACGATTTTTTTGACCAAAAACCCGAGTAATTTGATCACTACAAAAAATAACTATTTTGCAATTTAGTGAATGTCAACTTTATTGTGACAACCTACTATGTCAGTAAATTATTAACAGTTTTAAGGTTAAAATGACATACTTTCAGTAATTTTCAGGTTAAAATGACATATTTAGATCACTGTAATAAATGCAATTTGTTTAATCTAAAAAATAACGGTTTAATGTAAGTAAATTTTGTATTGAGCCATAATTTCTAATTCTGAACAACTTTTCTTAATAACATTTTGCCGTATCATGAACAAAAAGGGTAGTTTACCTGAAAATAAAATAGTTTTCAAGCTTGCAGAAATATTGAAAATATTTTTTGTGGCTAAACCGTTTACCCAACTAAAATTTTGTAAGAGATAAAATAGCTTCTAAATAAAAGTAACTAGGTATTCAGGAAAAAAATTGGTAGTGATTATACAGGGGGTTAAAAAAATATGGATGGATAATTTATTGTAACGCAGTTTTTAAACACCCTGTAATTTTCGAAATTAGGGTTTATTCTTCAAAAAACTGTAGTTTACTGGTACAAACACATGACCAAAAAATGAATAAAATCTATCAAAGATTTTTCGACTTATTTGAAAAAAGTTAAAAAAGTTAATCGTTTTTAAAGCCCTCTGGCGGCTAAACTAAGCAACTTTGTATATAGGTAAGTTGTGAATCGTCATATTTTTGCTCAAGGAATATGCGGTTAATGGATTGACCTCCTTTTCAGGGACACCCTGTATATTTACGAGTGTGTCACCTTTATTAAAATACATAAAAAATTTCTTATTGTTAGCAGTTCAAAATTTTCAATAGAAATCAAGCACATTGTGCATATCCTTACTTTTACGAGAGAGTTGAGGGTTCAACTTGTTAAGGAGAAGTTCTACACTGATACAGTATTACAAATGGTCAGACGCTGCGCATTACCGACCATTTTTAGCATTTTTTCATCTATTTACACGGTATTGTGATAGTTTTCACTTGCTTTAATGACTACGTAAAGTTTTTGTCAAATAACTTTATTCAAATATTCAGCTCCGATCTGCATGAACTGTGAAATTGTTCAAATTTATATTCCCTATCTTTCAAATATCACTTGGAAAAATCTTGCACTTTTTGGTATTATCACTAGATATTTAATTTTTTCTATATTTACTTCCAAGCCATATTTTCTTCCTTCTTTTTTATTTTTCTTAAAGGTAGTCTTCAATTTTTATCTTTTACCTCCCTGCCAAAAGCCTTTTGTTGTTTTAAATTCATGCGAATTTTTCTACCATCTTCACTACACTTCATGGCTCTTCTAGTGTCATATAACTTTTCGGAAAATCTGTAGGCTTCATTATGTACAATAACTTGTTTCTATTTAAACTTTCATAGTGTTATTTATTGTTTTTAAATGTATCAGTTCCACAATTTTTTGTATTTGCACAAATGTATATTTCATTGTTCTGTCTTCTTTTCTTTAAAGCAACTAAAATAATGGTTAGTTTTTCTCTTTTTCATTCTTGTAAGATCGACGTCATAGCCTTGTTTTATGAGATACTAATAAACTCTTCTTAAATTAAATACAGTAATAATAGAACTCCAACACAAATAATTAAAAACTTGGATAACCTCGATTTACATAAATTGTTTTATTCAAAAGACATGAATATTCCCCATCGCGTTGAGCTATATAGTCAGGAATCTCCCATTGACTGGATTACATGGCTCGGATAAGCCAGAACTCCAAAACCCATGACTCAAATAATCGGGTTTTCTGATAGCAGGTTTGACTTTTATAGGCTTGGTTAATCTGGACTTCGAATAAACAAGACTTAGATAATGAGGGTTCAGTTTTACAGTAATATGTTTAATATTTTGAAAAATACAAACTTTAGGTGTGTAAAATAAATTATAGACAATTAGGAGATACAGATACTTATACATTGTGCATTCCGTTTTAAAAAAATCTGTAAAAGGCTTTCCCTAGCAAGTAGAAGTTTTGAAACTAAACAATTCAAATATCAAAGGAATAAAAGTATCACTGGTTTTGAGTGAGGTAAACATTTAATAATTTTTTAATTAGCGTAGTCATCTATTTTGTCACAAAAAAATTAACTTAGCAAAGTCGCATGGGAAGCTAAAAAACTAAACATAATCAGAAAGGAATAGACAGCGGCTAAGAACATCTACACATATGCACGGAATTCTATTTATCTCTATATCTCACTTCCACCCATGCCGATGGCTATTATCGATCTCTTTCTGTGAATGATTTCGAGGAAACAGCTGTCAGTCGTACCTTTCCGAATACAGTTTTAGAAAAATGAACTTCTATGCTGACCTACAAAATTTGAGCATTTTTCCCCTTTTTAAAATATTTAGTTTTTTAAAATGTCAATTTCGATATTTACAATATTATGAATAATACACACACAAAAGTACATTTTGAATACAAGTACTATCGTAATAGGCGTTAAGATACCTTTAAATATACGTATCAGTATTTACGTGAATCCATAAAAGATTCATTAGTTACTTAACAGTTTCAATTCAGGTCAAAGCCAATCTACTCTTGTTTAAATTCCACGAGTTATCTGTATCCTGGTTAGTAATCAGGAAAATATGCCGACTGTTGACTCACCAATACACATCTCACTTTTTCCATTAAACATGAAAACGAGGTCAGTAAGTCAATTAGAAGAAATCAGAATTTGAATCTTACTAAAAAATGTATAGTAAATTAATATATGATTTCATACAAAAATACTTCAGCTCTGAAATTAACTATACAGTAAGCCCTTTATATGAATTTCCCGATTACTATTTCAATTTCATTTACGATATAGTACAACCAATATCACCAACCTGAAGTCTTGTGTCGCTTGAAAACTCTCGTCCTCTGTGATGGAAAATATGCAGAGAAACCCTTCCCGCTCCGGAAATAATTGTCCCTAATGGCAGCATAGTCCTCCTGGCCAGCAGTATCAAGGATATCGATCTGCACCTCCTCACCATCAAGCAGAATCTTCTTTCGGTACGAATCCGCCTTCGTGGGCTCGTAGTCCTCGACGAACTCGTCGTACATGAACTGCAGCGTGAGGGCTGATTTGCCGACACCTCCGCTGCCAACCATGATGACTTTGTGAAGCGCTGGCTGCGCTGTCGGCTTTTTGGACATTTTGCAGCGGCTCTAAAATGGTTATGGGCCTAGTTTAAAGGTGGAGGCGTACCTGCCTCTAACCTACAGCACAAGTCATTGACCTTGCATAATTAGACGCGTTAAATTCGTACAAAGCTGTCTAGTTACCGTTTGCCTAATTGCGAAGACTTAACACGGTGTTTTCGCTGTGTGCTTTCTACCGCACGACTCCACCATCAGGAGCCTCGCCTCGCCTTGTTATTTTTACTCGTGATTTTTTGTCACAATCACGAATTTACATTACTCACTCACGCTATCCCCTCCTATTTTACCAGCGTTTGGTGAACAGCATGAATTGTTGCACTTACGTAGAATAAAAATAACAAATTCTGTCTTTTTCTGCCTCCAATAAAGCCTGTATGCTCCGTCTTTATCTTAAGGCGTATTGTAAAAGCTTAGGCGAAACATTTGAACTTTGACAGCCGGCCGACTATAATATTGTGCTACATAACCTAACCTTGTTTTTTATACACATTTTATATATTCCCTAAGTGGTAATTTGTTAATTCCCCGTTGCGTTAATAAAATGTTTATGTAAGTAATAGAAATGTCTGCAAAGTTGGAAATTCAATGGACGCCTCTCCCAAATAAATTCATAACGTGGGGATCTGAAATCGGACTGTATGAAATTGTATCTCTGCGAGAAGAATGCGTCCCAAGTAAGCTTTTATAAGCCTTCTTGTACTGAAGAAGTTAAGCCAATATTTCTTGCAGCTATAAAACTCTCAAATACAACTGGAGCTAATCTGTTGGCCACTAATTCGACTCACCACTATGTAAAATGTATCGACATCTATCCCAATTCAGACAACGATTTATTGCTGGCCATCGGACAAGGCAATGGAAGAGTAACGCTGCTAACATTTGCACCTTCTCAGTTCGATTCCCTAAGTCTACCAGGGAAAGAATTTGGTAAATAAAACGGAATGTGCAATTTTTACAACATTGTGAATTATTATTTTGTAAATACTTGTTATTTAAGATGTTAACTTTTGTTTGAATGATTAACTTAGGGACCTTGAAGACTACTTCATCAGATTGCAAAAACATTTCATCAGTAAAGTTTTACAATTAATTTACAGCTGAACTAAATGTAAGCAAATTAATATCGTTGCATTGGACACATTTAGCTGGTGTCAACAGTTGAGCTGGTAAAATTACGTCTAAATAGAGGTAGCAGCTGTATGATACGCTGGGTAGACATTGTTCCAGAGCAGTTGCGCTTTGTCGACGGTCACGAAATTCTAGGTTAGAAATATGTATTCTCTGTCTGTATTTATTATTGTAAGATACATGGACGTCCTGCAATTTGCATAAAAATGGCATTTAATGCGGAAACTCGTTATTTAATGATAAATAATTCTAACGGTTCAGCATAATAGAAAGTACTCATGTTATGTTACAGTCTAAAAAAGGTAAATACATTCAATTAAGTATGTCGTGGCTTTTCACATAAGTCTAATTTTAGATGGTTTTAACGGTTTTGTACCATTAACTGGAGATATTAAGAAGGAATTTGGAATAACATTTCCAGAAAGCCATAGAATAATAAAAATTAATGAAGGTTTGGGTTTTGAAATTTAACCAATCGGGACATTCGTTGTCCCGATTTGTTAAATTATTTACGCGGGACGAGGGATTCAAAACCGGGACAGTCCCGCCTAATGCGGGACGAGTGGTCACCCTATTTGTAATAGAATTCCTTGAAAAATGGGTTTTGTCAGTAAAAAGGATTTTACAATCAAAATTGGGACCTACTGCTAGCCTACTAAGGTACTACTGGCAGAAATTAATACCTAATGTGATAAGGGTATAGCAGAGAATCACGCAAGATACGCCAAACAACTTGATGACTAATATTTAAAGAGATTTTTCTGGTGCTAGTATCTGGATATTCTTCTATTTCATTTAGAACAGCTTCTTCGATCTGTGGTGTTCTAACAATACGTGGTCTACCTGCATCATCGGTATTCTTATTAAAAGTTTCAGTTTTTACAAGACGCCTATGAATATTCGATGATCAGGTATCATTCTATTGGGAAAGCGCTCCAGGACAGACGTCTAGATTCTCTTGCATTTCCATTCGCAAGGCCATAGATGAAATGCATGTCAGCCAAGTCAGAATTTGTAAAATTTGACATTGTTATGAGATTATAACGAGTATTTAAAACACTTTTACACCTTACAGTTTACAACTTAAACCTTTAATTTATAAACATATGCAGACATATAGTCCATTTACTTGACATCTGCACTGTCAAACTGACATTATGTTGGCACCACTGCTATTTTTCACATTTTAACAATTAAATTACTGTACAGTCTAATAAAAAAACACATTATTGTTGAGCTATAGTCAAGAATTTTTTTTAAATTTTGACACTGACAGTGCAGATGTCAAGTAAATGGACTATAAGTTACAATTTCAACAGTTACGGTTTCGATGTGAACTATTAAAATTAATGGAAACAAGAGATTATTCAAATAAAGCTAGAGCCACTCGACCATTTAAAAATTTTAATTTCGCAAATTACAGAAAATTGTTTTTTATTTTTTTTTCTCGATAACGGTCGCAGATACGAAAAAACTACAAGAGAACAAAAAGCTTCTAAACAAAACAGAAAACTTATTTTGTATTTTAGAATCTACCAGCGATGCACCGCGAAAAAGTTCAAGGGGGAGAAAAGGGGCATGCCCCTGAAAAAATATCTCCTTGTAGATTTTCACAACCAGTTGGTATGCCCAATGATGTAAGCCCTACAGTGTAACCTGTATTCCAAATTTGAGCTAAAATCTCAAAAACTGCAGGAGCTATAAAGAAAAAACTAAAAAAATCTTGACCTTTCAACAGTCTGTAGATCAGTAACGAAGCGTTTGTGGACCTATGTTTATATTTTGGAAATTTTGGAAATACCATTAACAATATTCATGCGTACTCTCGCTGTATGGGAGGTTATTCCGTCCTGTTGAGAAAATGTCTCCTCGTTTACTTCGTACTGTGCAAGTTGTGGTGTAAAAAAGTTTTCCAACATTATTGCGTATCTTTGTGAAGTAACTGTCACAGCATGAATATTAAAATGGTTGCGGAAAAGAGGATGCATTTGGTCGTAAGAGTTGCCATTTTGATAAAATGCTTTGACAGAGTACGCGCGATGCGGGAGTCCACCACTCAATTGCTACTGAATGTTAATGTGCGTGGAACATGGCCGACAGCTTCCCCAGCACCTCCTAACAACACAGCACGATTCCCGCGTTTTTCAGAATTGCTCCTTATTCTGCCTCACCCTGTATGATCAAAAGTGTTTTTCATTTAGTATAGCTATGGAATAGTTCCTAATTTATGAATGCAACTACCGGGTGACCATAAATGGTTGTGTTTTTTTTTTTTTTGTTAGGCACTGTTTATGTTGGTGGCACTGTAAGTCTGTGTCAAATTCGAGGTTAGCAGGTTAGGTTTTCCGTCAGTTTTGACACAGACTGACGAAAAACCTAACCTGCTAACCTGGAATTTGACATAGACTTACAGTGCCAGCAACATAAACAGTGCCAACCTAAGAAAAAAAAATCACAACCATTTATGGTCACCCGGTATAACTCACTTTTAAAAATCAAATGTCAAACCAAGACATGTAAGTGTAAACATTGCTCCATTCATAAATTTTTGGTCATACTATATATACTGATTATAAATATTTAAAATCTAATGTTCAGACTGTAGAAAAACTTTCAACACAGCCAAGAGATAACTACAGAGAGATCAATAAAAAAACCAATTAGGGCAGGCTGTGATTTGTTATACATTTGGCAGTACTGAAGTGTATTGTCAGTCTATGTCAAATTCGAGATTAGTAGGTTAGGTTTTGTTTGTTCTTTGACACAGGCTGTCGCAAAATTTAACCTGCAAATCTCGAATTTAACATAGACTGACAATACACTTCAGTACTGCCAAACGTGTAACACATATCACAGCCTGCCTTAATTGGTTTTTTATTCATCTTTCGTTACTTGTATAACGAATTTTTGAGATTCGAGTGGGCCGAAAAATTTGTGAATACCACTAAAAATGCAAGCATTTTATTCTAGACCATGCTAGATTGAATTTGGAATACACAGAAGGCTATACAAAATTTTACAAACTGTTAGAATCGAGGAGTGCAAATATAAAAAAATATTCCAAAAAATACTAGATTGATTTAAAATTTCTGTTGGCAAGCAAACTAAAATTTTTAAAAATATGTCACATATTTTTACACTAAAAATTGAACGTTGAGATTACCACAAAAATATGAACAGCGAAATTTTTCAAAAGTGGGTAGAACATCAGTTGGTGCCTGCTCTAACTAGTATTGGGGGTAAATGTGTTATCGTTGTGGATAATGTTCCTTTTCGCTCAGTGTTATTAGAGAAGAGAGCAACTACTAATTCAAATAAAAAAAATTGGTGTGATACACGCACACAACTTCCTTTTACAGTGATCTTATAATTAGCCAAAAATTTGATTTTTAATTTTTAAGCATTTGTCAAAAATGTTAAAAAAATACAAATTCTACAAAAACGGTACAAAATAGAGTGTTAGTTCAAGAGACAAATTTTCTCTAAAATTTTAAGCTGAATTCAAAAATGTAATAATATAAAGTACATTTTTTTTTCTATAATAATTTTCAAGGTCAACTTTTTAGGGGATAAATTGCATTCCTGCAGGGTCCCTAGTTTTAATAATGTTGGTACATAGATTTTTAGTTCTTTTTTTCCACTAAAAAAATTATTGTCATTTTGACAGATATGTCATAGTAGTGGGTAAAACGAACAGCATAGTAAAATATTGCAAATTGATTAATCATTAAACTTACAATATTTGAAAATAAACATAATGATTCCATGTTAAAAAAAGAAATTTGTCAAGACTTCAAATTAAGAACTTTGACATTCAAAATTGACACATAACCATAATTTTGAAAAAGTTCTACCAACACGAGGTATACAAATTTCCTAGCGTTTTAATCACATATCTACCAACATTGTAACACTTTGACAGTTATTATAGAAAAAAAACGTACTATATCGGGTGTTGTATTTAACATAGGAGTTAATAATAAAAATAGAAAAAAACAAAAGAAACCCATTTTAGAGGTATTCAACTGGAAAATCACCTATCTCACATCAATACACATTAAAAATGTAATGTAAATGTAAAGCTTAAAAAAGTCGGAAGAGCCATTTTTGAAAAAATTGAAAAAACTGAAAAATCACAAGAGTAAACACCTACTTCCGGTTATGCGATTTTCTTCAAAAGCTTGCTGTTGCATTTACATAGTACACAAGACTTTATATGAAGTTTCAACGCCATAACCTTTTTTTTTTCAGATATTTTGTTCACAGACAGACAGAGACCAATGAACAAAAACATTTGGGTTCAGGGGACTCTCGAAAACATGAAGATCTGTTGAAAACTCGAATTTTTGGGGTGAATCTAATACTTCCTTTATCGTAAAAGGAATTAAAAACATTCCAGGCCTGGCTGTATAAAACCAAAATTAATTTTTATGAAAATGAATTGCTATAATAAAATACAATAAATAGTATGACACAAATTTCAACAAAATAATATTGATACCTTTACAAATCTGTGATATAACCTACAATTATTTTAATGCCTTGATTACTGTTTGATATTTTAAAATGGAACTAAATTTCCAGTAATGGCAACCCAAGCACAAGAAATTATTCTATATTTTAAAATCTAGTGACTTCGCTAGAGGGAGAGGGAGAATGCAGATATTTTACATGTTTGAAGAGATTTTGCACCAGTTATATTATTATTATTATTAGCGAGTGGCAGCTGAGCCTATTAACTCGCACAAATTACAACAATGCAATTAACAAAAGTTTACAAAAATTTGCAAAAGTTCATAATAGAAAGAAAACAATAGAAAATTGCGACACCTGCAATAATAATACATCGATAAAACACGGGCATAATTGATAATATAGTACATGGATATACTAGAAATACATGAGAGTAATCAGAAAAGAAATAAGTCCAAACGATTTTTAAATATGTTGAGTGACGGGGCATTAACAATGTTATTCGACAAACAGTTCCATTCGTTCACTACACGCACAAAAAGAATGTTCTGTCAATGTCAATATCTTTATTCTAATCTACTGTTTTACATGCCTACATGATACTATAAATGCTATGTATTATGCTGACATCTCTCTTCGTATTGGTGGTGGTTGTCCTGATAGTACCACTTCTGTAGGTAGTCTTAAGCTGCTCGTCTTTCTTAGAAACCAGGAATTTCTTCTGTATGTTCTGCATCTGAGTGTTTTGATTTTGACTGATCGCGTTTCTGGCATTTCCATTCCTTCTTGTTGTTTCTGTATAGTATTTTCTCCCCCTTTTCATAGTCTTTGCGCTGTCTTCAACCTATGTCGGCTTCCATTTTTTCTGTATATTTAATTTTGTTTAACTTTCCTTTGATTCCTTGTTAGCTAATTATTTTATTTGTTGTGCAATCTTCCAGAAAATAATTAGTATGTACACTCGGGTGCAATAGCCGGCTGCCAGTTCAGCCGAAGACCGCATACAGGTCTTTAAGAGATTAGTCGGCAGAACCAAACAAAGATTTAGATAGATAGATAGATAGATAGATTTATTTTACGTAAAAATTTTTTTACAGTGATCGTCGTTACCATATTTAAAATAATAAAATTTTACAAACAGTGATTTGATAAATAAAGCTACAACTAAATGAGGTTACCTCTGACAAAATTGTAATACTTACAGTTCTACATACAATTTAGCAATAATAATATTGCATACATTAAAACAGGTTGATAAACAGGCAGTCCTGGCAGCAGGTGTTCCGTGCTTGGTTTCGGAGGAAACGCAAAGCGTGATTACTGAGCGTCTGTTCCCAAATTCGTATGGCCGAAAGCTGGTGGCTCAAAGCGATTCGCACCACGACGGGAGGGGCAAATATCAGACCAGGAGAATAGCCTCCGTATCGGGTCCTTTCTTGTGCTCTAAATTAGCGCACACAGCAGGAGTCAAAGCGGCTCCGAAAGTCCAACATACACCAGCTCGAAATCGCAGGAAGCGCTGGCCGTGGAAGCTGTAACAAACAGCTGCAGAAATGTCTCAGATCGGCTCTCCAGCACTAGTTGCTGTAAAGGGAGGAAAAAGGGTCCACGATAACATACCAGAAGTAAAAGGAATTTTGAGCCAACTAAAATACTCACCCTGGAAGAAATTCCAGGTAATGTGTGACGCCACGTGGTCGCATACAGAATCCGCCGAAGGCGTAGGAATCAACAACCAAACAAGGTCACCGAAGTAGGCGTGCCGCCAGCGCGTGAAATACAAAACGACGCGCTCACAGAACAATCGCGCAACAGATGAGCAACAGAGCGGACTGAATACTACAGAATGCAAAACTGCTTTTTATCATTACAGACAGCTTGGAAGATCACTCAATGAGGCGGTGCTATGACAAGCATCAATCACACCTGTGATTCCTGGTGTACCTAAAAACTTACTTCAGTGGCTTCAGCTGATTTCGTTCTGCTGTACTACAGCTTACAAAACTAGTTGACTGATGTAACTCAACACACCAGCTGAATGTGCACATTAGTTCACGTCAACAGGCTAAGAATTATGTTTAATGCAGTACTTATTTACAATGGAATTAAAACAATATGTAAATCAAACACAATCTTCCAGCTGCTGAGACACCAAATTGGTGTTTTTTCAAAATTCTGCTTCTCTGTATGTAATGTAAAAGAAATATTGCATGTTTTTAACGAAGTTGTGTAAATGTGACTTTATATTATGTTAAAAGTACTAGTAAGTAGCTAACATTTTCTTTATTTCAATTGTCCGTGAGAGTTTTAGGGTAGAACTAAGCTAAAGTTTGTACTACATATGTATTGCAATTGAATAATAACTTTATTTACTTTGCAAATATTAGTGCCACGCCATCCACGTCAGTGTAACGCTGTGGCATGGAATCCAATAGAGAGCAACTTGATAGCAGCAGGCTTAGACAAGTACCGTTCCGACCATTCCGTTTTGCTGTGGGACATAATGAAGTGCCCCACACCACAGGATATGAACGGCAGTGGGAAACTAGTTGTAAACACAATGGCTTCTGGTTTAGAGTTGGCTAGACCAGTGGCTGAGTTTGGTATATCGGAAGTCACGCACAGCCTGGCATGGTTCAACACCAATAGCAAATTTCTCGCTGTTGGAATGAATTTAAAGAACATTAAACTGATTGATTTTCGAGGTATATAATTTACGAGTACCACTTATAACACCGAACTTTAATGAGAACTTTTAGATGCTAACAAAGCAGTCAACTCGGCTCTTACAAAAGCCGTCTATGGATTATGCATCGACCCGTATAATGACAAACATTTAGCCTCCTTCATTGATAATCAGGTTTGTGTGTGGGATACCAGAAATTTTGAAAAGCCTATTGTAACTCTGGCACACAGCAAACCTGTAATCAAAATTGGATGGTGTCCAACTAGGTATGTAATTTGCTGAAACTGAGTATATTATTACTAATTTGAACATTTTCAGACATAATTTGTTGGCATCTTTGCAAAGAGACAGCTCTGTGATAAATTTGTATGACATCCAGCACACAGTTGTGGGTACTGAAGAAGTGGAACCATCTGTTTTGGAGCGAGTCGTTGTGCCAGGTTCACCACATAACATCACTTCCTTCTCTTGGCATAATCGGAATGAAAATAGGCTTTTAGCAATTGCATTATCAGGTATTAGGAAATTAATTAAAACTCCGTAGTAGAGTCGTTAATTTTAAATCTTATATATATTTCTAAAAGTCCTGACTGACTGACTCATCAACGCCCAGCCCAAACCCTTGGACCTAGAAAGCTGAAATTTTGCACAGAGGTTCCCTTTATGATGTATACAAGGAATAAGGAAGGATATTTTGAAATTCAACCCCTAAAGGTGTAAAATGGGGGTTCCAATTTTGTATGGAAAAATAATATTAAATAGACATTTCGACTTGAAACTTCGTAGGAGTACTCCTAAAAACAAATAAGCAAACACGTATTTCGTGATTTTCCGAAAATCAACCCCTTAGGGGGTGAAATGGGGTAAGTAAGCCTAAAAATCGATATGGGTGTCGTTATTGAGGTTTATTGGGACGTTGATTGCGAAAATGGCATTTATTTTTAAGTCCAAGACGGTGAACATGACATAAGGGAAGAAACGGGACGGGACGGGACTAGACTGGACGGAACGGGACGGACTGGACGGGACGGGACTGAGCGGGACGGGAAGGGACGGGGCAAAGCGGAACGGGGCGGGGCGGGACGGGGCGGGGCGGGACGGACGGGACGGAAAGGGAAGGAAAAGGATGGGATGGAAGGGGAGGGGATGGGATGGAAGGGGAGGGGCGGGAAGGGACGGGACTAGACGGGAGGGAAAGGGGCGGGACGGGACGGGACGGGAAGGGTCGAAACGGGGCGGGGCGAGGCGGAACGGGATGATACGGAAAGGAATGGGATGGAAGGGGAGAGGACGGGACGGAATGGGACGGTACGGAGACGGGGACGGAAAAAGGGACATGGACGGGGATAGGATGGGATGGGATGACAGAAAATAATTAGTCATTATTTAATACACAAATAACGAACCTCGCGCGAACGAAGTCGCGGGTAAAAGCTAGTAATTCATAATTTTATTAGCTGTTACCCGCAACTTCGTTCGTGCGAGGTTCGTTATTTGTGTATTAAATAATGACTAATTATTTTCTGTCATCCCATCCCAACCCGTCCCCGTCCCTTTCTCCGTCCCCGTCTCCATAACGTTCCGTCCCGTCCCCTCCCCTCCCCTTCCATCCCATCTCATCCTATCCCCGTCCCTGTCCCTTTCTCCGTCCCCGTCTCCGTACCGTCCCATCCCATCCCGTCCCCTCCCCTTCCATCCCATCCCTTCCCTTTCCGTTTCGTCCCGCCCCGTCCCGTCCCTTCCCTTCCCTTCCCTTCCCTTCCCTTCCCCTTCCCCTTCCATCCCTTTCCTTTCCGTCTTGTCCCGTCCCGTCTCGTCCCTTTTCGTCCCGTCCAGTGCCGTCCCTTCCCGTCCATCCCATCCCTTCCCTTCTCTTTCCGTCCCGCCCCGCCCCGTCCAGTTCAGTCCAGTGCCGTCCCGTCCCTTCCCTTCCCTTCCGTCATGTCCACCATCTTGGACTTAAAAATAAATGCCATTTTCGCAATCAACGTCCCAAAAAACCTCAATAACGACACCCATATTGTATTTTAGGCTTATTTACCCTATTTCACCCCCTAAGGGGTTGATTTTCGGAAAATCACAAAATACGTGTTTGCTTATTTGTTTTTGGAGTACTCCTACGAAGTTTCAAGTCGAAATGTCTATTTAATATTATTTCTCCATACAAAATTGGAACCCCCATTTTACCCCTTTAGGGGTTGAATTTCGAAATATCCTTTCTTATTCGTTGTATATATCATAAAGGGAACCTCTGTGCACCAATTTCAGCTTTCTAGGTCCAAGGGTTTGGGCTGGGCGTTGATGAGTGAGTGAGTCAGTCAGTACTTTTACGTAGAAATATATATGTTACGACGGTAGCAGCAGTGGACTGTAATTTTGATTAATCGAGAGCTACCAAATTATTTATGGCGAGGGTACGCGCAACAATTAGGAAGTGTATTGCCACCTACCTTTAATTACAGCTGCTTCTGTCGCGTCCAGTCTGCAGCGGCGGCAAGCGTTACTTGTAGATGGAATTCTCGAAGATCTTTTGCACATACATTCTTTATTTAGCAGGACAGTTTTTACATACACAAGAATAACATTACGAACACGACAGCGCCGACAATATTTCACGTGACGCGCTAGAGCTCAAGAACCACGCTACGCTCGCGATTGTTTTTGGCCTTCAACGCTGCCTTCGATATTTATTTGGGCAGGCAGCTCAACTTTCCTATCTTTAACGCGACCCTCGCTCTTACCAAAAAACTAACTGCAACGCCTGGAAGCCTAAACATCCTCCCCCACCTTGGAGCGACCAGGTCCAACAAACAACAACACAACTAATCTAATTGACAACAATACAACAAGAAGACGTTTCTCCAAGCCCAATACCAATCCTATCGAAACAAGGAGGAAACGCAACAACAACAATAAATTCTACTCAATCGGCAACGGAGACAACTTTACCACTGCACGCGTAAAGATGCCACGAGCCGTTTTTACTTCCGCTACGCGGACTACACCATCCGGTCCAGGAAAGGTTCTCGTAACTCGGCCTAATCGCCATTGCAAAGGAGGGATGTTGTCCTCCCGAATGAGAACCAACGTGCCCTCTTTCATATTCGGACACCCTTTCGTCCATTGGTGACGCTGCTGCAGTGTACACAAGTAGTTCTTGTGCCACTGATTCCAAAAGGAGCGGTAAATTTGTTGAACGAGCTTCCATCGACAAAGGCAAGTAATGTTCTCTATATGACTGTCTGGCTCTATCATGGTTACAGGGGGTTCCAGTAGGAGAAAATGGGCAGGTGTCAGCGCCTCCAAATCATTCGGGTCGCTGCTCATCGGTGTCAAAGGCCGGGAATTCAACACTGCCTCCACTTGCACTAGAATAGTGTAGAATTCTTCGTAGGTCAGAATTTGGTTACCCATGACCCGGGCTAGTAAGTTCTTTACACTCTTAATTCCTGCCTCCCAAATTCCACCGAAATGGGGGCTGGAGGGGGGATTTAAGTGCCAGGCAATGCCTTTGTCTGCCAACTCTTGCGACACAGTCTGATTGTACGCATCGGACGTGACTATCTGCTTCCACTCGGCCAACTTGCGCTTAGCGCCGACAAAGTTGGTGCCACAATCACTATAAACTTTCTTGACGGTTCCACGGCGAGCCATGAATCTTCGAAAGGCACCTAGAAAAGCTTCTGTCGTCAAATCCGACACCAGTTCCACATGAACAGCGCGAGTCGAGAAGCAGACAAACAGACAAACGTAGGCCTTTAGGATCCTTGCCTTTCTCAATCGTCCCATCGTTATCTCGAAAGGTCCTCAATAATCCACGCCTGTTACCAAGAACGCTTTGACTGCCTGGAGCCGAGCAGCCGGTAAATCTCCCATCATTGGTTGGATGGGCGGTGGTTGAGTTCGAAAACAAGTCAAGCATTTTGCGAGACGCTTGCGAATGGCGTCCCGACCAGCTAAAATCCAAAACTGGGCCTGTATAATGCAGTGCAAATTTTGAGGACCAGCATGCATGTAACTGTGGTGATAGTAGTCTATTACCAAGTTTGTAAAGGGGTGTGATTTTGGTAAAATCTTGGGGTGTTTCCTTTCAAAATTAATGGAGGAGTGACGAAGCCGCCCTCCAACACGTATAATTCCTTCAGAGTCAAGGAACGGGTTCAACCTCCGCAAACGATGTGAAGGGTGACGGCCAGCTTGTAGCCGATTAATATCATCCGAGAACTCATCCCATTGCACCTTCTTTATGCAAATCTGAAGTGCACGACTAAGTTCTTCAGCAGTTAAAGGTCCAATAATTCGGTTACCACGGGACCTTAAATTACCAATATACCGTAGCATCCATGCGACGATGCGTTTTAATTCAAATAAAGACGAAACCCTTGAAATAGCCCTATCGATTATGCTATTCTTTTCAAGCTCCTGGCTAGCGTCACAAAGCAACGTCAATATTCGAGCTTCGGGTTCGGATTCTGGGTGCTCCTGCCTGAGTTCGGGAAGAGAAGGCCAATTGTCCCTGGATTGTTTCAGCCAGTCTGGACCATAAATCCACAGTGAATGCGCTAATAGCTCTTGAGGAAATAAACCATGGGAAGCACAATCGGCTGGATTAAGAGCAGAAGGCACATAGCAAAAATGAGATGGAGCAACGAGCAATTGAATTTGACTCACGCGATTCGCCACATAAGTCTTCCAATGGTTGGGTTGTGATTGAATCCATCGCAATGCCACGAGCGAGTCAGTCCAAATATTTCCGTTCGATATGGTACACTGCCCCTCCAAAAGTGACCATACATAATTCAAAAGTTTGGCTGCCAACAATGCCCCTCAAAGTTCGAGCCTAGGTAACGTTACCTTCTTGAGAGGAGCAACTTTGGATTTGGCTATGACCAGAGATAAATATACAACCCCATTTGGTTGTGTTGCTCGTAGATAAACAACAGCGGCGAAACCTTTCTCCGAGCTGTCTGAAAAGGTATGTAGTTGGAGGTCAATAGCCTTATCCACTCGCAGATTGCGTGACAACTTGAAACCAACTAATAGTGGAAGCTCAGTTCGAAATCTGGACCACTGGTGGCAAACATTCTCCGGCGGCTGATCATCCCATTTTAAGCCCAATTGCCATAAGTATTGCATTAACCATTTTCCAAAAAATGTAATTGGGCTCAGAAATCCCATAGGGTCGTACAACCGTGCAATGTCCGAGAGAATTGATCTCTTGGTGATTGGCTGATGAAGAGAATCCACCTGGTACGAAAAACTATCCGTCATTGGCCTCCACACTAAACCAAGAATTTTTGCGGCTGGTTCCTCGGTGCTACCGAACGACAATGATTCTAAGGGCATAGCACAATCTTCCGGAACCAACAGATCCAACAGTGGTTTTACATTCGTCATCCATTTTTTGAGCACAAACCCGCCATTTCGCAACAAAGTGACCAATTCCTTCTGCAAGTTCAAGGCATCATCAATGGACTGCACGGAAGCAGCTATATCATCCATATAGGTATTAAATCGTACGGCATGCGCAGCCCTGGGAAACTCAGCTCCTTCTTCCCCCACGAGTTGATGCAAAGTTCTGATGGCTAAGAATGGTGACGAAGGCACTCCATACGTCACGGTTGTTAGGCAAAACTCACGCAACGACAACTCAGGTGACGATCTCCAAAATATTCGCTGATAATTCCAATGCTTCTTTGCAACTTGAATATTACGATACATCTGTTTGATGTCAGCGACTACAACGAATTCATGAAGTCGAAAACGAAACAAGATGTCAACAATGTTGGATTGTAATTTAGGTCCAATATGTAGGATTTGATTTAGGGATGACCCACCCTTACCTTTCATCGAGGCATCGAACACCACACGAAATTTGCTCACTAATGAATCCCTTCGAAAAATACAATGATGTGGGATGTAATAAGCGGAGCCACCTTCCGACTGAAGAGGCTTTGCTTCAACCATATGCCCCTGCAGCAAGTAATCCTCCATAAATGCCGTGTACTGATCCTTGAGATCACTATTCCCTGCAATTCGCTTTTCTAGCATTTGGAATCGTTTGAGTGCTAAGGCCTTACTATCACCAATGTCGGCTGGCGAAGCTCGAAATGGTAGTTCCACAATAAATCGACCATCAAGCTGTCGAGACACTGTTTTACGAAAATGATCCTCACATTCTTTCTCCTCTTCACTGAGATCCGACGATACTGAAGGAGGCTCTTCCAATTCCCAAAAACGCTGCACCAAATTATCCAATGGCTCATCGAAATCTATCTTAGTGCATAGGGATAGCGATGCTGCAGCAGTTTGAGCCAACCTACCAATTAAACAATATCCCCATACGGTACCTACAGCACTGGGTGACCCTGGTGGCCCTGCGATGACAGGCCCGACTACTACCGAGCTATACCATTCCGCTCCGAGAAGTATGTCGACCGGTTTTGACATAAAATATTCAGGATCAGCTAGCTGAATGCCTTCTATCTGGGACCAAACATGTTCTTCAAGGTTCATGGATGGACACCTAGCAATCGCTTCAATTACCAGCGCCTCTACGTTGAGGCGTTTGACGTTTGAGCGATACCAAACACTGGAACCAGAGTGGGCCGAGCCGGGAGATTCAAGCGCTGAGCAAACGATTTACTGATGAAGGTGCCCTCACTGCCACAATCAATTACTACTCTGGCCAACTGTTCCGTACCATTGCTATCGAGAACATATACTTGAGCTGTGGCGAGAAGAACTGTACATCGAGGCTTTGTGAATGCCCGAAGAGACGAAACGGATGGTCCTGCAACCTGACGTTCTAGCTGTGAACTACTATTCGATTGAAGGCGAGGTTTACTACTTTCCAATGTTTTAGAAATCGACTGATGAACATTTTGGTCGGTACGAGTGTTCATATGCAGTAAGTTGTGATGTTTCGATTACACTGCTCACAAGCTCTTGGCATAGGATATTGCCTGAGAAAGTGCCCTGGTTCTAAACAATTTAGGCACAACTTTAACGATTTGACTACTTCGAAACGATCACGATCAGTCTTTTGACAAAATTGTGTACATTTTTGCAAGTTATGACGATTCTTGCACAATAGACATCGCTCGTGGGGTTGCGAGGCAACTAACAAAGAGGTACTACCTCCATGAAGTGACTGACCATTGAAAAGAACTCGATGAACTAGTGTTTTGCTTGGCCATCGATCTGCCTGTGCCAACAATTGAACTACTTGCCTCAACAATACGCGCTTCTTCATTTAACATGTTTACAAAATATGAAACTGTAGGATCGGCTGTAGCGATAATCAGTTTTTCCCATGTCTCCCTCAAGTGCTTGTTTAACTTCTTTGCTAGAATAAATAGCACTGGAACCGACCAACGATCAGTATCATGACCAATTGTTGTAAGTGCACCAATGCATTCGGTGACCGTGGTAGCTAAGGCTCGAATCGACTTTGTATCCCCTGTAGTGACCGAAGGTGCACCGAATAAAGTCTCTAAATAAGCATTAGAGAGCAGAGAACTGTCATTATAACGCGCGTTTAATTGATCCCATGCAGTGGTATAAGCAGCTGCAGTTAACGGCAATGACGAAATAAGTTGAAGTGCCTCACCACCTAAACATCTCCGCAACTGCATGTGCTTGTAAACGTCAGGATACTGCGAATTCTGATGCACTGCCGCCGTAAATACTTCATTAAAGTTTTGCCAATCTTTAATATTACCGGAAAATATCGGTAAATCGAGTTTCGGAAGCTTTATACCCGTCCCGGCGTGCGCTACTGGTGCCGCTGCGTTTGAAGAATTATCAGCGGGCCCTGGAAACGCGGCCAACACAATTGCCTGAGCATTGTAGTAAGCGCTTTCGAACTTCTGTATATCCTCTTGCAGATCCTGAGCTATACCTTGCTTGGCATTATAAGATGCTATTTTTAACATCGTCTCTTGATAAGTTTTAAGCAAAACATCCATTTCCTTACCCATAACTTGTAAACGGTTCTTTAACTTAACGTTCGTGATGTCTTTTTCTAAATCCACGGCAACCTTTTCGAGGCGAATCACGCGTTGCATCGTGGTTTCCGCAACGAATTTTAATTCATCAATTACCCCCATGCTTGATTAGGCAAACGACAGTTACAAAGCAGCGAAAACAAATTGAAAAACCAATCCAAATTACCTATTTGAATTCCACTTAAAAATGACCCTAAGCGATTAATTTTATCTACGAGTCCGAATGCGCGGCCGAAATTTCGAAATGCCGATAAAACGGTCGCAAGAAATTGTTCTTGCAGCAATTTATTTGTGGACTTCGGCGACCAGTTTGAAATCGACAAATTATTAACATTAATTACATATAACACAGCTTCAACGCCTATCAAACACCTTACAAATTCCTATCTTTGGTATCAACGAAAATTGTCTCGAAATTTGGATTATACCAAACGACAAAGATACCTTTTGAAACAATGGCCTGCAAACATATGCGCTGAACACTGCCCGCGATAACGAAGCGGGCGTACCTACGCCAACTAAAACTTGAATCTAGCTTATACAACAAACTTTTCTAACAAAATCCGACGAGCGAAAGGACCAATGTTACTACGGTAGCAGCAGTGGACTGTAATTTTGATTAATCGAGAGCTACCAAATTATTTATGGCGAGGGTACGCGCAACAATTAGGAAGTGTATTGCCACCTACCTTTAATTACAGCTGCTTCTGTCGCGTCCAGTCTGCAGCGGCGGCAAGCGTTACTTGTAGATGGAATTCTCGAAGATCTTTTGCACATACATTCTTTATTTAGCAGGACAGTTTTTACATACACAAGAATAACATTACGAACACGACAGCGCCGACAATATTTCACGTGACGCGCTAGAGCTCAAGAACCACGCTACGCTCGCGATTGTTTTTGGCCTTCAACGCTGCCTTCGATATTTATTTGGGCAGGCAGCTCAACTTTCCTATCTTTAACGCGACCCTCGCTCTTACCAAAAAACTAACTGCAACGCCTGGAAGCCTAAACAATATATAAGATAACATTTCTTTAATTGTATAACAATTTCATTAATTTCATAGTATTTTATTAGCACTAAAGTTTTATATCATTTAATATCATAATAATTTCAAAGATTTAATAACATTTTGTAATAATTTTGTTGGTAGAACTAAAATCAAATTGATCACATGTTAATAGAGACCAAACACGCAATCTGTATTAAAATTGTGTGATCATGTAGAGGTGCAGAGGTAGATTTTGATCATTAAATGTGCTACGAATGGAAACAGACGACTCTGCAACAAAGCCAAAGTATTCCCGTTAGCTCAGTGGAAGAGGGGGGTTTTGACTGGAAGAAATGCTCTCGCAGTCACCAAAACAACTTATACCTTAAAGAAACTTCGATAAATTTGAGTAATTGTTAGGCGCCACCAGTTGTGTCTGCCGGGATGAAGTAGGGTACTGCTAACAGAAAGAAGTTCACCTTGTCTACAAGAATTTGCTCAGTCCCCGGATATGACTTATCTTGTTTCGTCAATCTGAAATGCTTATCTTACTTCAAAAGTTCGCAGAACTGTATTCCACTCTTTAAATAAATTATAAAGCCTAATTCGAGAATGGCTGTATTAAAATAGCACAAGTAGTACATTTGAAGGCGAGTTATAGGTGTTATCACTCTGAGCTGATACTGACAATTGCCGATAGTGGCAGAACCTCGGGCTTGGAGCAGATGTTCAACAGCTTGAGCTATGGAAGGCTGGCCTCCATTCGTCTTGAGTAACGGAAAGCAGGGCTCAAGTGAGCTTGAGTACTGGATACATACAAATCAGTGTCGATTACGGAGGGGGCGAGCTGTTAACTGCTTATCTACACTCATAAAATGACTAGACAAGTCCGGGAAATGTGTACTCTCACCTTGAAAATCGTAAGAAACAGGCTAAAGGCCTCGGCTCAGATACGCTCAGGGAGGGGCGGGGTCCTAAAACGAGACACCACAGGGCAAGCGTGTTGAAGTATATATAGGGTGTTACCAAATAAATGGGCGCCACAAAGTCCAAGTTCAAGAGACCCACGTTCAACCGGACCTTGAGGGTCAAACGGGGCGAAAGATACTCAAATGCTGTTACTGAAAGCCACAGCGCAATGACAAGCACGACGACCTACCTGCAATGCTCATCCGCCACGTCTGGGCCTCACCTCACATCGATCGTAACATAGTGACTCAGTCACCCTGTAAGCAAACATGCACAAGTCACAAGGGACAAATCATAAGACGGTACAGTTAATACATCTATCGGGCCACTTCACATGACCAAACAATCCACTTACAATAGTACCGATGTAGTCGGCACGTATAACAATTTGTACTAATGTCTTCACAGGAAGCACCCAGCTGGGAAGCGCTCTACTTAAAAACTACGACGCACAGCTGAGCTGAACAACAAATCCAAATCAGTTCTAGTTAAAAAAAGAAAATCAGCTTAGGCCTCAACAAGTGTAACGCGCAAGCATGAAATTTGTATTTGAGTTCGAGTCACCAGAGCGTACTGACTTGCAACACTAAATTTTGGAACACAAACTTTAAATTTTGTACCAGAGTGTACTATGTATTAATTAGGCGTCAGACGCCGACTTAAAGGGTTAATTGACAAGAACATGTGAGTGAAACAGTTTATTTACACAGACTTACTTTGATAGCTAGCTCGGCCTTCAGATGGGCGATGGCACTCGCACTAGCGTCGATATTGTCGCTACGCTCCTGGCGTGTGGCAGAGACGAAAAGCTGCGACGTCCTACATAATCCCCTGCATTAAGCGTGGGTGAAATGTGTCAAATGCCCCCTTGGCAATTACACGGATATCAGCGTGGCCGTTGGATGGGTCACTCGGTAAAGAAAAACTCAGGTAAACACTGCTGAATCAGCACAAACGGAATATTCGGGCGTCTCCATGCCGAAGCGTGAAAACGCCGACAGAGCTCGCACTGTCTTATGCGGCGGCCCGAGGCTGAATGACTTGACGCGCTCTCAGCCACCTGCAGTTTACGCGCCAAAGAAACTGTCTCGCGCGATCCTGTCTGACCAATAGGGGCCAAGGCGGTTTTGGTGCGAGAGAAATCGACAGATTTTATCTTCCTTGCTCCCACTGAATATGCTTCTTGAAAATATTTAAACGAACGCTGTAATCAGCGCCCAGACAGGCAGCTGCAAAATGCGACGGTATAGAGATACGCGCGAAAGCTAGACTGTTAAGCGGACTGAAAAGCCACGTGCGGGGCCAAGATTTTTGCGTGATATGGAAAGCCGCCGCATAAAAGATAATATATTATTGAAACGGGACCAATGTACAGGCGGACTCTCCAAGTATGTTCCAAGACTACTTTAAATGGTTATTTAACTAAGTGAATTACGGAAGAATGTAAAATGGCCTCGTTAAATTAAAGGAAACTCCTATGGAAACCTTTAGTTTGTTAAGTGAGATGTACTGAGAAGACTGCCTGTCTCGATCTCGAGTTTTTGTGATGGAAGAGACAACGTGGAAGATAATGAACGTCTAGGCCGCCCCTGCACATCAAAAACAGATGAAAATGTTGAGAAAGTCAACAAAATCATACGAAAAGACAGGTGTTTGAGTATTCAAATTGTACCAGATATGTTGAACTCGATAAAGTGTGTGCTAAAATGGTTCTCAAAAATTTCGCACAGCAATTTGTGCAGACATTTTGCAACGCATTGAAGATGATCTAAATTTTTATCCGAGGTTATTAGGTGCAACGTGGAATTTTAAATATGATCCTGAAGCAAAACATTCATTAATGCATTGGAAGACTCCCACCTCTCTCAGGATGCAGAAAGATCGAATGAGTTAATCAAATTTAAAGCAATGCTCGTGGTTTTTTTGAAATTAAGGGTGTGCTAAAAGCCTTAACAGATAGAGGCCTACAACACTGCTTCCAACAGTGACAGCGGCATATGTGCGATGTGTGCAAGCAGAGGGGAACTATTTCGAAGGGGATAATGTTGAATTTATAATAAATAATTTAAGAGTAATGTGTCTAAATTCTATCAGTCTTGTTATTTAATAGCGATACCTCGTATGAATTTATAGAGGAAATAAGCAATAATTACCATTGATTGTGGCATATTGCCGTAAATAATTTTAAGTAGAGTATTTTTACAATAAAATATACAGAGTGTTCTATTTAAAAAACCAAAGTTACACAGTATTGCTCAAATACAGTAGGTAATGAAAATAATGAATTTCTCATACTTGTAGAACAAATAAAGTTAAAAAGCTTTTTCCCATGAAATGTTTCTATATCTTACGTATTTCAGAAGATATATGCTGACTATTGATAACCGTACCACGTTGTATAGTTGGCCGGGAATGAAAGACATGAAACAAATGAACATCGTTTACCGTGGAAATTATCTAATGTTAAATAAGTTAATAAATCACTTCAATGACCCTTTAAGAGGTTTAAACTTTTTAGGAGAAATTTCATGATCTTTAAAAATTACTAAATATCTCGTCAAGTTTGAGCACAATTTATGTTTATATTTACAGGATCTGTAACAGACTACACTGTATTTGACAGAATTACATTAAATTGGGCCCCAAATTCCAACATAGTATGGACCTATGGCCGAAGAACCATGAAATGTATAAATGACAGTAGCAATATGTACAATAGTTTACAAGATATATCTCATAGAATTAAGCAAAGGGCTCTAATTGGTTATGGGTTAAAGGTAAATGTTACTTAATTTTAAGTTGTTTATAAATAACCAATCACCAATCATCTCGTAGGATGAATTTTGGAAGAATGGAGAACTAGTAGATGATGAAATGTTGTCAAATATATGGAAATGGTTGCAACTAAGCAGTCGCCTTGTAGAGGAGGGAATTTTAAGGGGGTACAATTCAAAACACCCAGGTGTCCGCTCTGTTTTATCAATTGATGGAAATGTGAATAAATCAGAAATTGTTTCTATTTCATGGTCAGAACTGGGGAATATTAACTGCCATGGTTCGGCGAGGATCTACAAGTATAACACTAAACGCTTTACCATACGTTTCATTCATGTATATTAATTTTAGACACGAGGATAGAGATAAAGCTCTACATTTATGTGGATGGCATTTTGAGAGGGACATCACTTCCCTGGTAAAATTTTTGGAACGCCTTCAAAAAGAACAATCATATTCAAGAGCAGCCGCTATAGCTGTTTTTAATTTAAAAATAAAGGTGGCTTTGGACATCTTAAAGCAGGGTTCGGAAAGTTCCTTGCAGGGCGCAAACTTAAACGTGGTGGCTATGGCATTGGCAGGCTTTTCAGATGATAAGAACAGCATTTGGAGACAGCTATGTTCTTCGACGCGAGCACAACTGACCGACCCATATTTGAGGGCTATGTTTGCGTTTTTAACTGCTGAGAACTACAGTTACGAAAATGTTTTGGTAAGTAATCAGGTCAGTGATTCGTTGGAAATGTACAAGTCAATCTAACATTTATTTTTATTATAAAAGAATGAAGAAGGAATGTCTGTAGACGACCGTGTAGCTTTTGCGTGCATGTTCTTATCTGACAATAAACTTCAGGAATATTTAAAAACCCTCTCAACTCAGCTGATTGAGGAGGGTAACTTAGATGGCATCTTACTTACAGGTTTGGCTTTATCACTGATGTGTTTCTTGTATTAATTAAATAACATTTAAAGGTAATAATGGAGAAGGCATTCGTCTTCTGCAAAAGTATTTAGATGCTACTGGGGACATACAATCAACAGCTATAATAGGCGTTAAAGCTTTCCCTA
The DNA here is from genome assembly GCA_940337035.1 of Agriotes lineatus. Taxonomy (NCBI): domain Eukaryota; kingdom Metazoa; phylum Arthropoda; class Insecta; order Coleoptera; family Elateridae; genus Agriotes; species Agriotes lineatus. The sequence goes on from OW679196.1 coordinate 70,425,781, forward strand.
AGGAAGTTTTTGCCACTACAGTAAAAGAGTGGGCTACGAGGTAATATAATATGCAAAACTAGTTGTGACGTTACCAATATGATATACTTTTCAAGCTACCGTAATCTGCTGGATACATGGCAACTGTGGAATCAGCGAGCATTGTTCGATATAATGTTTAGTTCATATCGGCCAGCAGATAAGCCTTCACAACAAGTCTATGTATCTTGCAATTTTTGTGGTAAAAGTATTTCAGCATACATGCAAGGATTAAATCGAGGCAGAGGACCTTTTTCAAGAATGGGAGGCACCCCTAATAAATTAAAGGTAGAGCGTATGATTCGAATTATTATTTTATGAGAAGGAAGCTATTGTATTTTATCACACGTTTTTTTTTGTATCGTTTGGCTTGTGGTAGGACACCTGGTGTCAGAGTTTTCAGGTTACAGACGTAACCAAACTACAGTCACCGAAATGACAACCGGGACCGACGGCTTAACGTGCTCTTTGAGGCACAGCTGCGATTTTACTACCACTATAGGTCGGACACCCATCCGAGTGCCGACCGCCGCGAAAGTTGCTTAACTCTCAAGACTGTTTGACCAATCCTTAGAGCATGTAGCTATGCAACTAGCTCAGTAACATCTACTGAAATTAATTTTAAAAGCTTGAAAGACCTATGTAATGAAATAATTTAAAATGTTCTTAGTTCAACGTCATTATTTGTCGCTACTAATTTTGTTTAATATGGAAAAATACCCTTATTTTCACAACTACAAATAGATATGACAAAATCTGCTAGTAGAAATTAAGCTAAAGGTTTTCAAATCACCAAACTAATTTCACAAATTCTATTAGATGTCATCGTGTCCAAACTGCCGCAAACCTCTGCCCCGCTGTGCTATATGTTTGATGCACATGGGGACTACTACTGCTACCATACAGAGCAGCGACGATAGTGACAATCGGTTAGCTGAATTTTCACACTGGTTTACATGGTGCCAAACGTGCCGACATGGTGGACACGCTTCTCACATGATTCATTGGTTTAAGTAAGTAAAATTATGTTAAGAAAGTCAGTAGGAGCATGAAAATGGTATGGAATTTTTGCAGTACTAACACTATAGGAAAGTATTGTTTCGTATAATAATGCTAGTGAGAAGTGATGAGCACAAAGTAATCTCTTTGCAGGGAACACTCAGAGTGTCCAGTGACTCCATGCACCTGCCGATGCTTCTCAGTGGACTCCTTAAGCAATGAAGTTTATACATAAAAAGTAGTTTGCCTATTTTTACTGCAGTGTAGAAATGACGTAGTATTCTAAGAATAAATTGTACATAGTTTATACTGCCAATGTTAATAAAATAGTGTTTTATAAAAATAGAAACAATACATTTTTAAAGATATCTTTTTGTTACTTCACATTTGTTTTCCATACCATTGAGGAGTTGAAAGAAACATGACAGCTAAAAGTCCTATTGTCACACTAGTAGACGAGAATGTAGAACACCCGAAGTGAAATAATCTTGAGGAAGTTTATAGATAATGAAATAACAAAACAAATTAAATTAGATAAGGAAAAATAAAAACAGTTAAGATACGAACACGGAATATAATGGGAATAAGAGGAAAACTGGTTAAACTAGTGAAAGAAATGTTTAAATTAATATTGACCTAGGAGTCACAGAAACTACTTAATCCGTGCGCTTGCAGTAATAAAAGCTGATAAAATGGGAACGACAGTACAGTCGATTAGAAAATTATGCCAAACGATTCTAGTTGGAAAATAAAATGCTTTTCACCCATAACAATATGTGGAGTAGATAGACGCATAGTAACAAATATTTAAAATGAAAGCAGACGAAGAATAATATAATGCATTTAGTTATTCCTGGTAAGAAAGTTGGCATCTAATAGTATATTACTTACCGAGGTGGAAAGTGTTCATTCCTGTCAAGAGATTAAGTAGTTTACCGAGATGCGTAGCGTCGAGGTCAACTTTATCTCGAGACAGGAATGAAACTTTTCACCGTGGTATGTATACTATTTTATTTGCAACCACTTTATTCTAAACAATAACTGGAAAAATATATATTATGATACGACAGGTTGTGACGCGCATGAATGGATGAACGAGATTCCCAGTGTCCCTACCTACACAGCGGTCGGGAATGGATCGCGCATGAATGGATCAACGATATTTCCATTGTCCCTACCTACACAGCGATCGGGAATAGATCGCGCATGAATGGATCAACGATATTGCCATTGTCCCTACCTACACAGCGATCGGGAAATACTATTTACGTTTGTGGTTACTTATGCTTAACATTTTCTATTCTAGTAACAACCTCATTAGGAAAACAAAATCTGAGTGATTTCTCAGCACCCTAAAATCACTTATACGAGGGGCACTGCTATAGTTTGCGGAAAATGTAAAACAAAACACTAATTACGTTATGTAAATCGCTTTATTGCTTCTCAAAATATTCCCCTTTGAAATCTATAGACTTTTGCAGCCGATGAAACCAATCTGCAAAACACTTTTTCCACTCTGAGCGAGGTACCTCCAAAACAAGTAATTTAAATGCTTCAACGGCCTCTTCAGGCGATGAAAAACGCTCGCCGCGCGTTTTATTTTTGATGTATCCGAATAAGAAGAAATCATTGGGCGCTAAATCAGGCGAATATGGGCAATGAGTCATTAATTGGATGTTGTTACTGGTCAAAAACTCACTTCGTCGTGCAGTGTGAGCACTTGCATTGTCATGATAAACAATGATTCGCTGGTTTACGTTGTTTCTTCTTATTTCAACGATAACTTCCGGCAAACAAATTGAAGTATACCAATCAGCATTAACTGTCCTGCGATTCTCTAATGCAACAGTTGCAACGTGACCCGTTTTTCTGAAGAAACAAGCAATCATTCTTTTCGAAACGCTTCTTGAACGCACCACGTTTGTTGGTTTAGGTTCATTTTGACACACCCGTACAGTCGATTGCTGTTTAGTTTCAGGCTCATATGAATATATCCAAGATTCGTCACCTGTTACGATGTTATATACAGAATTTGAACGACCACCTTCGAATTTTTTTAGCATTTCCTTGCAGCACTTGACACGTGCCTGTTTTTGTTCTTCTTTCAAATTCTGAGGAATCCAACGACTACAAAGCTTCCGGACATGCAAATGATCGTGCAAAATTGTATGTATTTGTTTCGCCGCAATGCCTAAGGATGTCTCTATCTCTCCATATGTCACATGCCGATCTGATCATCACTCGAAAATCATGATTCAAAATTTACATTTTTCACACAATTATTACTCTGTTAAATTCTGTTGAAACGAAACTGCTCGGTTTGAAATCGAACTCTCAACTGAATCATAGATTAAAAACGTAAAATTTTACGAATATGACAATTACAGAACGCTGGCAATGCTACTATTCATGTGAATTAACTAAATATTTTTATTTAATTATTTCTGGTAAGACAGTTGGTATCTAAAATACTATTTCTATCTGAAACAATGTAGTAGTGCATATCAGTTAGTAATGTAACCGCATCCTTATCACGTAAACAAAATCTGAGTTATTTCTCAGCACCATAAAATCAATTAGAACATTCTGCAGTCCATGGAAGCAATCTCAGTGACATCGGAGCAAATTGAAATCGTTTAGTTAACTCTGCAGTAGTACACGTTGGCAGTGATTTCTGAGCACTATGAATGATTTAGTACATTCTCCAGATCTTGGAAGTTGTTCGTGTACCAATTCGGTACTAAAAATCGTCAAGCGTGACAAGAATATGATCGCTTGTACTTCTGCCATATTTTAGATGTGGTTATGGCACTTATGGCATCTGCCCTCATGAATGTATTATTCAAGTTCATTTAGTTATTTCAGGTAAGCATCTAAAATACTATTTGCATCTGATGTTACTTATGCTTAAAGATTTACTAATCTAGTAACATCCTTATTAGGAAAACAAAATCTGAGTGATTTCTCAGCACCATAAAATCACTTATACTTTGACGACTGCCATCGATGTACTATTCATGTGAATTAAGTAAATATTTTCCTTTCATTATTTCTGATAAGAAAATTGGCATGTTTCTATCTGAAACAATTTACTAGTGAATACCAGTTAGTAATCTAACCGCATCCTTATCACATAAACAAAATCTGGGCGAATGTTTTTTAAGACATAAAGTAACCACAGAGTGCAATAGACCTTAGCTTGTGCATCTTCTCCAGTGGATTCTCCATTCGCCCTTACCTACGAAATTCTTAGATGGTGCATGGGGCAATTAGGGATTTTAATATGCACAATTTACAACTACCAGGAAACAGTTTTAGCCATGCTTGAATGTCTTTTATGCATATCAGAAGGATATGTAATGGCTAATGGAAAAGTTATCACAAAAGACGCACAGGCTAACGTCTATTGCACTCTGTAGTTAATTTATGTGCTAAATACACCTCTAGAACACATTAGGATCTAAGTTCTGTATATTGGATGTTCAAATATCGTCTAGCGGTTATTTTAGCGTCCTGAAATTTGGGATGTTAATATACACAATTTACAACTACTGAGATGCAGTACTAGCTATGCTTCAATGTCTTGTAGTTATATCAGAAGTATTGCAGTGGTATTAAGCCCTACGGCTCTGCTCCGAGTGCAGTACAATATTAAAATTAAATCAAAGCACGGAGTAAATGTGTTTTATTTAGCTGCGAGACTATAAATTTAAATATCAGTCAGTAAATGCATTGAGAAAGAGATTATTGTATTAAAAGAAAGGATTTGGATAAAGAACGCAAAGGACAAGGCTCGTTGTTCACAGGTTGAAATCGACATTTCAAAATTAATGGAATAGGTTTCTGCAGAATTAAAGCCGAACGAATAGAATTGATTTGTCACAGAAAGGTTTGCTAAGTGTATGGTATTGTAGCGTAGAAATCAAATAAATAAGCAGTAAACATTTATGAACAATCTTAAATAAGGTACAGGAAGCCAGAATTATATTATCATATATTGCAAAGAGCAAATTATAAGAAAGATGTGGCAATTGTAAGATTAAGCTGTAATACTAGAATTAGCGGGGAAAAGCAGACATGTAAAATTTGGCAAGAATAGCACACAGGAGGATATGAAACAAATGTGAAAAAGAAGTGAATTCTCAAAACTAATCAATGCAATCACGCGTGTGAGACAAATTAAGTGATTAATAAAACGTGTTAGTGGCGTAAAGAAACATTAATAATTAAAATGAACAGACATGATTTTTAGTTTTAGGCAATTTGTAAAATAGCTATTTAAGTAACAAGGAATGTAAGGACCTATTAACATTTGAGGTAGGCAAGTACAAGCCAAGACGAAGTCGCGGCTTGTTGCCTGCCGAGAATGTTAATAGGCGATACATTCCGAGTTATCTTATTATATTTTTCCCGCTGCTTATAGAAATTTTCCTAGATTTTTGAAAAAAATCGTTTGGTTTGTCACCTGTCACCAGGATTAATTTTTGTCAGTCGTGTTACCTGTGAGTGTCACATGTCACATAAACACTTGCAATTTATAAACAAAACGTCTAAATCTGCATCTTGCTTTGCTAATTTTATTATCCTAGGAACTTAATAATAATATTAAGTTCCGTTGTCAAGAAAAATCAGCAAACAAATACAATCACCGACTTACACGTTTTGTTACTAAGGCTGTATCACTGACTTACATGATCAGCAGCGGGAAAATGTTTATTTATAAACAATTTTATGTTAAAAAGTACTGTAATTGACTTTGGTTAATATCCGTTTTGTTTAGTTATAGTTATCAATTGTTTATAACGGATTTGATAGGCAACAAATGAATAAATTAATTATATTGATGCTGTAAAATAGTGTTCCTCTTTAAAATTGTATTTTCTTATAATAAACAAGCTTATTTCAACATAAAAAGTGTACAGTTTTATTCAGTGCATTATTTGCAACGAACTCCCACGCTAAAAATTAGAAAAACCACAAGGGGGCTTTTCCGAGACCTTCGCCAAAGAGCCGGCTGAAGTTTTTGAAGTCTGCGTGCAACCAAAGGGTCCATTGTAGCTACGAGGTCAGAATTCCAGGGTGTAGGGCAGCTTTGTACGACCGTCTACGAGAGGTTTCATCAAAAGGGAGCCCATAGCAGCTCCACAACTCCAACGGCGTCCTTCCAGCGAGCCAATTTACCCTAAAATGTATGCGGTTACATCCGGGAAAGCTACGTGCATCATAAAGGAGATATTACTCAGCAAAATCCAAATATTTCACGGCCACAGAGAAGGTGTCTATCACATATCAAGTGGATTCCAGGTTTGAGGTTATGCGAGTAAAAAGACGCTTTTCCAAAACAATTGCTAAGCTTGCCCGCGTTATTTTCTGAAAACAAAAGATAATTAGCGCCGCCAAGAGCGCGATAATTCAAATAGCTACCTTAACGAATGTTCATAAACCCCATTTATTAAAAATCAAATCACAAAGCAGCCTACACGATAAAACCGAACTGTGAGAATTTTTGACAGCATTACATTTTAGCAATTGCGCAGTTGAACTAAATTTGTTGCCAGTGGCGCACTAGATAAATTTATTAGGGAAATCCGCCTGAGACCAATGAGTTTTCTTGCTTTACGGGCTAGCTTTCAATTATATTTAATTTGCAGACGAATAAAATACAAAAGGGCATACTACCATATTATTTTGACTAAATGAGAAAGAGAATTACATTTTAATCAGTCTCAATTTTATTTTAATAACATTGCAAACTGTGGCTTATATAATAAATTAATTTTAAATACCGATTATTAAAGTAGAACCATTGCAATATTTTTGGCAAGCCCAAGCTACAGTAGCCACAGCAGTATATATAATGGCGAATAGACAATCCATCACAGAAAATGCACAGGCTTACATCTATTGCCCTTTGTGTTTACTTTATGTACTAAAAGCAGCTCTAGAAAACATTAGGATCAAAGTTCTGTAACTTGGACGTTAAAACGTCGTCTACAGGTTATTCTAGCGTCCCGAAATTTGTATTTATAGCTAAGAAACTTTTACAGGACGCATGGGGTAATTAGGGATGTTAATATTCACAATTTACAGCTACCGGCAATTGGATGCTGAATTTGCATTACGATAGCGTTTAATAAGGGCATTTGCTACTTCAGCGAACTTTTCATTGCATTTTATTATATTTTACCCATATTCATGGCACCCATAAGTGATAATATGAACGATTTACTACAGCTGGCTGCCGACACAGCACTCTGGGGTTTTTATAGAGTGTGTTTTTTTCCAGATTATGCACTTGCAAATCGCCTTATGGAAACGTAAAGCTCTATGTGCACTTCTGATGTGTTTTACATGTACTAGTATTGCAAAAGAAATATCTTTTTGCTCCTCTTAGCAATTGGATGCTAAATTTTTATTAAGACAGCGTTTAATAAGTGCATTTGCGACTTCAGCGGACTTTTTATTGAATTTTATTATATTTTATCGGTATTCATGGCACCAATAAGTGACAATATAAAGGATTTAGTACAGCTGGTAGCCGAAATAGCACTCTGGGATTTATATACTGTGTATTTTACAGATTATGCACTTGCGAATGGCTATAAAGAAACGTTAAGTTTTATCAGCACTTCTGGTGTATTATACATGTACTACTATTGCAAAAAGAATATCTCTATGCCCCTCCTAGCAATTGGATGCTGAATTTGCATTAAGATAGCATTTAATAACGATTTACTACAGCTGGTAGCCGAAATAGCACTCTGGGGTATTTATAGAATGTGTTTTTTCCAGATTATGCACTTGAAAATGGCCTTATGGAAACGTAAAGCTCTATGTGCACTTCAGATGTGTTTTACCTGTACTAGTATTGCAAAAGAAATATTTTTGTGTCCTTCCTCAAATTGAATGCTGAATGTGCATTAAGATAGTGGTTAATAAGTGTATTTGCGACTTCAGCGGACTTTTGATTGCATTCTATTATTTTTTATTTATATTCATGGCACCCATATGTGACAATAGAACGATTTATTACTGCTTGTTGCCGCATGGCCATATGGCCATATGGAAACGTTAAGCTTTATGAGCACTTAAAGTGTATTTTACATGTACTACTATTGCAAAACGAATATCTTTATGATCCTCCTAGCAATTGGATGCTGAATTTTCATTAAGATAGCGTTTAATAAGTGCATTTGCGACTTAAGCGACCTTTTTGTTGAATTTTATTATATTTTATCTCTATTCGTGGCACCAATAAGTGATAATATAAAGGATTTAGTACGGCTGGTAGCCGGAATAGCACGCTGGGATTTTTAAAGTGTGTATTTTTCAGTTTATGCAATTGCAAATGGCCATATGGAAACGTAAAGCTTATGTGCATATCTAGTGTACCGTCAACTGGGGTAACTTTGACCGTTAAGGGCAGGGTATACCCTCAATTTTGAAGAGAGAAAACAATTTTTTATTCATTATCTAAATATCCTAACTAGTGTAACACCACTTAAAAAACATCATTTTCACTTGCAAATTATTAAAATAAAATATTAATGCTGCAATTTAATTGGATTAGGAAATAGCTTTTCATACATTAACACGGTTAGTTTTGATTCGAATTAGTTTTTGTTTTAACTTGTATATTAAGTACAAATTACTCTAGGGTATGACAAAATTGTGAAACTTAATATGTATTACAAAGCCATCTTTAATCGAATTTTATATTTTAATTAAACAAAATTGCTCATACTATCATTCTAACACATCCCTGGTTTCTTTTATTTTTAGTTATACCCTAGATTAAATGCTACTGCATGCGCTCGTATTTTTAAAAATGCACTGCTTTAGTTAATAAAGTCAAAAATAAGAGAAATCGATTATGAAGTAGCACCCAAAATATTAATAGAAAAAGAGGTACATTGAGAAAAGAGACAGACTAAGACGGGTTTACCTCATGCATTGCCATTAGGAATGGGTCGACATAATCTTCTCAGGTAGAAAGTTGATAAGCAGTTTCTTGGTCAAAATAAAATCCTAAAATTTTAGTGGACAACATTTTTGCGGGTAGCTGGCCCATCAGATCTGAGAAATGAGCAACCTACATTTTGGGGTCGCCATGGATACCCAAATACAAAAAAAAATTATCGGAACTTTCACTTCAAACTTATAATTTTGTAGGACGCCAGATTTAATTACTTCCGGACAAAATTTGATGATTGTTACTCAAATTTGTTGCTTGGAGATTTGGACTGGGTCATTAGTATAATCTTCTTTGATAGAGTTAATGAGTAATGTCTTTAGCAAAATAAGTAAACAGTTTCAACAGAAATGGAGGAATAACTAATAATTAGTCAATAATAACAAGAATTTCAACAAATAAGTGTTTCAGTTCACTGTTGGCTTTGGTAATGCCTAATAGAACTATATGTCATACCGTGGACATTTTTCAGTGCGTTTTAATTTGTTTCGTGCTTGAGGACATTTTTTTATATAAGTTGTTGGTTGATTATTGTTGGTGTGATTCTTTTAACTGCTGCTTTTACTTCTTATTTTGGACAAAATGCGAAGTACGTACATAGTGAGAAAGCGGGGGAGGGCTTCAAAAGCACAACGACAACGAAGAACGCGGGAAGAAGTGATTTTTTCCATTAAAAACTCTAACAACATACCAGAAGATGCACACGTTCCTTATTTTCAAAAGTAAGTTTGTACATATTATGTGAATACTCTGTTTTTTACTTTCCTATAGTACCACAAACCACCTCAAAAAGTGGTTTTTGTGGTCCGTGTGTATACATGTGTGTATGTATGTATTGTATGTGGTCAAGAGATCTCCAAAACGGCTGGTCCTATTCTACGAAATGTGAAATTTAGAGATATATTAAAAATTCATCGGTAAAACCAGTTTTTTTTACAGGGCTAAACGCTCTACATTTTCTTTTGTTTATTTATTTACCAAAGTCGATTGTGAGGCTTTTAGAAATTTTTGAAAATGACGAGTTTGATGACCTATTAGGCTATTACACATACTTTTGATAGTAAATACATATTATGCAAGTTAGTCATTGTAAAGCTATTTTTACGGGCATTTAGACTATAGAATAAAATATAATAGATTGTTCACTGAAAATCGAAAATTAGTGACACTCTTCCGGTATAACCGGAAGTGATCCAAACTCACTCCCTACATATTTATATCCGGCTTAAGTTTAAGAAAGTCTAGGCGGTCATTTTTTCGTTTATGATTCTAGTGTGCTGTGGTGTTGCTTCTTTTTCGGCGTTTAAGCTTTGTTTAGGTAATTTTTTTAATTAATTGCAATTTTTCCGATTATAGCCTTCCAGACGAAGATTTGCCGGATTTAGAGATAGAAGCAGATACAACATCTAATACCAGCGTAAACAGTCTCACCGGAAATCGTATCATTGACATAAACTTTTTTTTGTTGGAAATGAAAAAAATTGTTTATCATGACAACAAATGCACTATGGGAAAAATGCATTTCATCAAAGAAACTAGAAAAGGAATTTCGTCGACGTTATTCTACCATTGTAATACTTGCGAAAAAACAGTGTGTATAGCATTGCAACCTCCAACAAGTACCGTAAATAATTTATTGGTTTGGGGAGCAACATCCGTTGGAATTGGATATTCACAATTTCAAGAATTATTTTCAGTAATGAACCTGCCAATGATGTCTGGAAAGTATTACAGAAAATTAGAAACGGAGGTTGGAAAAGTGTGGGAGTCGCAACTTCAATTGCAAATGTGCAAAGCAGCAGAAGAAGAACGGCAGCTTGCAATAGAAAGGGGTGATGTCGAAAATGGAGTACCTTTTATAAGTGTAGTGGTCGATGGAGGGTGGGCGAAGCGTTCGTATGGACACAGTTATTCGTCGCTTTCAGGAGTTGCATGTATTATAGGACTGCAAACAAAAAAATTATTATTTATAGGTGTAAGAAATAAATTTTGCTGTATCTGCACTGCTGCAGAAAACAAGAAAACGATACCTCGACCTCATCAATGCTTTAAAAATTATAGCGGCTCCTCGAGCAGTATGGAGCAAGATATAATTGTTCAGGGTTTTAATGAAAGCGAAAATCAGTACAATCTTCGATATAAATATGTAATTGGTGATGGCGATTCCAGCGTGTATACGCGGATTTTAGAAAACGTTAGCTATGGTAGATACGTTTTGAAACTTGAGTGTGCGAATCATGTAACCCGAGCGTTTACCTCTCATTTATACAAACTTGCAGCAAATACAAAATATGCAAAATCAGTGCGACGTATTATAAAATCTAACTTACCAAGGCTTAGTATAGCAGTACGATCGGCTATATCTAAATCTCAACAATCTTCTACGAAGGAACTCTGCCAAGAATTAAAAAATATACCACATCACGTTTTTGGGGACCATTCGAACTGCAATGAGCAATGCCGAAGAAAACCCAACGAGGAGGAAAACTTCATTCCGCTTTTAGGTACCAGTCCGGTATTAGAAGAAATATACAAAATTATAGATTTTGTTGTAAGAAAAGCAAACCGATTAACCCGAAATGTCACAACAAATTACGCAGAGAGGTTCATGTCTATGGTTGCAAAATTTTCAGGTGGAAAACGAATTAATTATATTCAACGAGGATCTTTCCAACGACGGTGTTATGGAGCTGCTTTATCTTTTAATTCGGGGCCATCTTGGCATAGGCAATGCCTATTAAAAAATGATCAGCTTGATAATTTCTGCAGTTTAAGAGAGAAAAAATGTATATACGCACGCTCTACACAAAAGAAGAAGAATAGAAGAAAAGTAATGACTGATAATGAGGCAAAAGACTACGGCCCTGATTCAGCTAAGCCAGATATCACGGAAGACGAATTGGAATCTGAAAAATTAAAAATTTTAGACCATCTGAAAACTGAAGACGCCACTGCAATCGAAAAACTTACAATAGGACAACATGATAACGTAAAATGGCACGAGGCTCGTCGAAATCGACTTACAGCATCTAGCTTTGGCCGAATTTGTTTACGAAGAGCTACTACATCTTGTCATGCATTGGTGAAAACGCTGTTATATAGTTCACGAAATTTAACAACTCGCGCAATAGTCTATGGCCGTATTAATGAAAAAAATGCTCTTCATTTATATGAACAAAAAACGAATTCAGAAGTTGTATCGTGTGGATTGTTTATTTCGAACGATTTTCCTTATTTAGGTGCATCCCCCGATGGACTTATTGATAAAGATGGACTGATAGAAGTAAAATGCTTATATTCGATTCGAGATAAAAAAATTCATGAATCAGTTCAAGAAAATGGTAAAATGTGTGTTAAACTAGAAAATGGGAAATTATGCCTAAAGGAAAATCATATATATTACTTTCAAATACAGGGACAACTTAATATTTTAGAAAGGGCATACTGTGATTTAGCTTTGTACACCGACGTTGATCTCCAGATAATCCGAATTGTAAGGAATGAAGATTTTTGGGAAAACAAAATGATACCAAAGTTAACAGACTTCTTTATGAACTGTATTTTGCCGGAATTAGCCGATCCTCGCATTCCTAGAGGTATGAAAGTGCGTGATTCAATTTCTATTATTAATGCACAAAATAAAAAAACCAACAAATAAATGGAAATTTTTATTTGTATGTAATTATATCTTTTATGTTACTCTTTAATGAATAAAAGTATATTTTTAAACTAATTTTTTTCTTTGTGTTAAATACAATTTTATTCATAACAATTAATTATAAAAAGTATGTTTTAAAGCAAGTGTTAATAGTGATTAGCTACTTATTAGCTAAATCCACAAAATACCTGGGGACGAGGCTATTAAGAGGTTACACAATAGCGGTGAGTAATAATGCTGCTAAGGTGCTGCTGCGTTGGTTTTTGTGCTACGTGTTTATTAACGTAAAAATTATTGCAAATAGAAAATGTTGTGTGTGTTGCCTATATCCAAAGTTCTCAATGTTAGAGATTTCAGACGGGTATCACATCCCCTTAAGGGTAACTTTGGCCCAATCTTGGAAAAAGATAGTTTGATCTACTGTTAGTCACCAGATAGAGCTATCGACTTAGTTCTTGTGATGAACGACAGATAACAGCACTGGCAAGACTCCAATGCCAAGAGTGTGTTAAGTCATTTTGCTGTCGCAGATGCTTAATCGCATTTCACGCCTTTAGTTAGGTCATTTTGGTATTTTAAATAGTCACCTAGGCTTTAGGGCAGCGTGCCCGTATGCTAAGCCCTTTTAGTTCTTTATTTGGCTCCATCGCCTAATTTCAGAATCACGAGTTCGCACATATTTAGCCCCAAAAGCAGTATTTTTCGTCGGTTGGAGCTCCCCTCTGATGGCGTCTTTTTCGAATTCCGAATCTTCTAGAAAGCACGCTGTCGTGGCGTGATGCCATCGTGGCCCGCATTGGCTTGTTTCATTTTATCGCCTTGCGATTGGCTGCCAAAGTTTAGTCACGTGGCGGGACGCTGCCAAGGTGACCTTTTGCCAACGCTTCCCTCGGGCATTCAGCCGAGAGCCGTCGAACGAACAAGAGGTGGCAGAGTGTGTGCTTTCGTGCGGCGCTTCCGCCCTTGGCGGGGGCGTCAGCCCTTTTTCCCGTCAACTGCTGCTTCAGCAATCTTGTAATAAACTGTTTCGCCTTAAGTGGCAGTTGTCCGCAGCCCGTTGCAGAGAGCGCTCGTGTGGTGGTTGTGAGTCGGAGTTTTTCGAGTTGTCTTCGGCGTAGCGTGGGTGTTTTTGGAGCCCAGTTCCTGCTTCCGTAAGTGAGGGGTCGTGCCCCCTTCATCTCGACCTACGAGGATTTGGTTCAGCAGAACGAAAGTGGCCTCTTTCTTTTCGTCGTCCCGTTGTACGCGTCTTGACGTGTCTCCCGTCGCCATTGAGGCGGTTGTGCATTCACCCCCTTTCGCCGTTGTAGCATCGAAGGTACCTGCCACCTACGATTGCAGCTTGTCGCAACTCAACTGTACCAGGCTCCCTCGCCGCCTACGCACTAAGGTATGTGTCTTTAACCTGATTACCGCTGTGAACGCGAGTGCTAAGATAAATCGTCGCTGCCCTTGCATAAGGCAACGTGCATATTCGTACTCATTACTCATTACTGCGCCAGTGCATTCATTCAGACTTGTAGACTGTTCATGCCGCGAATGCTAATGTAAATCGTCGCTGCCCGCCGCCTAAGGCCACGTACATGTTTGTACCCATTGCTACCTATTCCTGCTCATTGCTGTTCACTAATGTTCAACATCTGTCGTTAAGTTTAGAGCGCGCGTGCCAGCTGGTGCCCTTAATTATAGGTTAAGTTTAGATACAGGGCGACGCATTCTGCTACCCCTTTGTAACTCGAAGTTTAATATATGATTGGTTAGTTAAGGGAACTATTGTTTGTTTCGGCTTGTGCATGTTCTGTTACAGATAGACGCCCCTTTATTGTACTGATTATTGTACGACGGAACGAGGAAGCTGTGAGCGTACAGGTGGGTAAGACAGCTGCGTAGTCGCGGTCGGATTGACACCTAATTACAATCTTTGCATAAGGCATTCCCGAACCTGTTATTTGACCTTGCAACTCTTGAGTAATCCTATCGGCGGAGTATTGTGCATGCTTCGCTCCCGTTTAACCGTCGTAAAGTTATTTTAATACCGTAACAAGTGTTGTAGTTCCATCTTTTGCCACCGCTACAGTGCTGCTCGATCTTCACCATTACTTTCGTGAGTGCTTTGTTACAAACCAACTTTTGTTTGCACATCCAGAACTACTTATGATTTTTGACTGGTAAGTACATGACAGCTTTCATTTAACACATATTCAAAGTATTTTAAGTTTGTTTTTTCTGATAGTTATCTTGTTTATTTGTAAAATTCGAATTTCTAAGTTAGGTTAAGTTTGCCCCAAGTATTGGGGCAAGATTAGCCCAACATGGAGGTAGGGCCAATCCTACCCCAACATATTTTTTATACTTTTCAACAAAAAAAAGTTGTAAAGATTTGGTAAATTATGTGATGGTTCTTCAGAATTTCACAAAGTCTGATACCCCTCCCCCCTTAATTTTAGATTATAATGGCGAGGACGCCCAAAAAACGCCTTGGATCCAGAGCCTACGCAAATTATGCTCCTGAAAAGCTCCAAGAATGCCTTGAAAAAATCAAATCACGAGAGATGACTCAACGAGAAGCCTCAGCAACATACGGTATCCCTAGATCAACTAAAAAATAAGCTGAAGGGTGCACACCGCAATAAATCTGGACGCGCAAGGATCTTGACAGACGAAGAAGAAAAGTCCTTTGAAGAACATTTAATAAAACTCTGTGACTATGGTTTTCCACTAGTTGAGTTAGATTTTCGAGTTTCAGTAAAAAGCTATCTAGATAAAAAAGGTGCAGTTGTCCCCCGGTTTAAGCAAAACTTGCCTGGTTATGAGTGGACAAAGTCTTTTTTAAAGAGACATGAAAATTTGTCATTTCTTCGAATGAGTAAAAACATAAAAAAAGTAAGGGCAGAAGTGAATGCAGAAGTTATTGAAAAGTACATGGACAATCTAAAAGACGTTCTACATGGCATTCCAGCAACACATATATGGAATTACGACGAGACAAATTTATCAGACGACCCTGGAAACCGAAAAGTAATCTGTAAAAGGGGCACTAAATATGTTGAAAACATATGTAACTCTAGCAAGGCTTCAACTTCTCTAATGTTTTGTGGAAGTGCTAGTGGTGATATTATTCCAGCCTATGTTGTGTACAGGGCCGAGAATATATGCTCAACTTGGGCTGAAAATGGCCCTGATGGTGCTCGCTACAACCGGTCAAAAAATGGATGGTTTGACACGTTATGTTTCGAAGATTGGTTCGAAGCTCACTTTCTCCGTTATGTTAGGACACTTACGGGGCCAATTGTTCTGATAGGAGACAATCTATCTTCCCACATAAGTAAGCACGTTTTGACGCTGTTTGAAACTCATAATGTAAAGTTTGTGTGTCTCCCACCAAACAGCACGCATCTTACACAGCCGTTGGATGTGGCATTCTTTGGCCCAGCCAAAAGATTGTGGCGTGAAATACTCAAGAAATGGAAGAAATCTGCTTCGGGAAGCAAATATGCTTCTATTCCTAAAGATGTGTTCCCAACATTACTAAAAGAGCTCATGAATAATTTGGACGAAAATAAGGGAAGCAACTTGGTTGCTGGGTTTGAAAAATGTGGGATACATCCTTTGAACAAACAAAAGTTACTAGACAGACTGCCCGAAAATCAAAACGTTGATTATGACTATATCGGAGATTCCTTTTTGGAACAGCTTGAAAAGAAACGAGCCGAATACCTACAAACTGGTGGATCAAAGAGGAAGAAGAAGAAGATCCAAGTACCTGCAGGAAAAAGTATAACTGTTAAGGACATATCAGAGGAAGCATACCAACAGCCATCAATACGTGGTGTAACAGCTCGAAAAACAAAAACTCAAAGCCAAACACAAAAAGGGAAAAGGGAAATAAAGTCAAGAAAACAAAGAAAAAAAATTGTGTACTCTAGCTCATCAGAAGACGAAGACGATGTAGAAGTTGTATTACAGTTTCAGTTAGTGAAACCTTCTCAGACCTTGAAGAAAGCATTCAAAATCATGAAGGCCCCCCTCTCAATTCTTCAGTCTCTGTCGACCCGTCGGAGTTTGCTGTTGACAATTTTGTTGTTGTGAATTATAATGGACAAAAGTACCCGAAAAGAAGGACACTTTTTCTTATGACTGGGAAGATGTATGTCGTAAAATAAAACCACCAAAAGTTGCTTCAAAACGAAACCAGTTCATTGTACCGGAACTGGATATGTTTTTTATTTAGTATTTTTGTTCAGTTTTCTACCATTTTCATGAAGAGCAACATGTAACATTTACATTAACATTAGAGCAATATTATCAAAATAAATGTTTATTACTTTAGCAAAATGTTTAGTTTCACTTTTTTTTATCCCCAACTCATTGTACAGTACTACCTTCATAAAACCATAATTATAATTGGTGTAACATTGTCCCAAATCATATTTGGCCCTAGATATTATGACATTTTACATTTTGGACAATGTTACACCAATTAAAGGAAATATTGGCCCAAATTTTCAAAAAATCTTAGAAAAAAAATTAATAAGTTCAGAGTTCTAATAACCAGTCAATATATACTTTGAAATACGCAGAGTTCAATAACAAATAGTACATGAAAGTTAATTAAATATATATATATATATATATATATATATATATATAAGAAATATAAGGCAATTTATGTGAAAAAATGCAAAAAATGGGCCAAAGTTACCCCAGTTGACGGTATTTCACTTGTACTAATATTGCGAAAGAAATATCTTTGTGTCCCTCCTCCAATTGAATGCTGAATGTGCATTAAGCTAGCGTTTAATAAAAGTATTTGCGACTTCAGCGGACCTTTTATTATATATATTTCTGGTTGGGTTAGTTCCCCTTTCTGCACTGCGGCCTAAAAGACCTATTGTGCACATCCCAGTGCTTCACCTAGCCTCACAGAATTATTCCGATGTCCTCAAAAAAGCTTACTAGTGAGTTTAGTGAGGTGTTTATCAGCAGTTCGGGTTCGATCGTTGTTTCCCCAAAGTGTTTATGTCGCAGAGTTATGAGTTCCTCGCACTCGCATATCCAGTGGATTGGAGTCTCGTTCTCCTCTTCACAGAATCTACAGTCTGTGTTTGTTGCCACTCCTATTGTGTGCATATGTTTGTTCATATAACAGTGTCCTGTAGTTATCCTTGTTATGTGTTTTATTTTCTCCCTTCCATTTTCCAGGAGTGCCAGCGTTGCTTTTTTGGACGGTTCCCCTATGAAGTTTCTAGAGTGCTTTGCTTTAGGGTAGTCGTGCCAGAATTTGCGATGTTTATCTCGTAACCAGCTTTTAGTTTGCTCCCTGATCATGCTATAAGCTATGTTACAGGTAGGCTCTGGTCCTATCAGCTGGATAGTACTGGCTGATTTTGCTAGTTTGTCTGCTTTTTCGTTGCCTTTTATTTCTTGGTGACCTGGGACCCACAACAGGCTAAGTTTGTTGTGTTCTTCCAGTTGAACCAGTTTTTTATGGCATTCATATACCAGTTCTGAGTTGAACTGGTTGGATGACAGCGCTTTTAAAGCTGCTTGGCTGTCCGTCAGGATGTGTATTCTTCTGCCTTTGTAGAATCTCTGCACCATTAATTGGGCGCAGGTTAGAATTGCTGTTACCTCGGTCTGGAATACTGTTGCATATTGTCCCAGGTTTATGCTTATTGCATTTCCTGGTCCCGTGCCATAAATGCCCAAACCTGTTCCATTTTCTGTTCTTGATCCGTCTGTGTACCAGACTTCCCCTTTTAGTTTGGTTAAGACTTCTTCCTCGTTCCACTCTTTCCGCTTTGGAAGATATACTTCAAACGGTTTTTGGAACTGGTAAGATGTCTTTATGTTGTCGGACTTCATCTGCAGGATGAGGTTTTCACGTAATCGGTTAAAGATTTCGGTATGGTATCCTCGATGTCCAGGATAACGATCATACCCTTGTATTTTCAGCCTATATACCCCTAGTCTCGCTTCCGCCTCTACCCTTAAGTATAATGGGGGAAGGTTCAGCAGGGCTTCTAACGCGGCTGTCGGAGTTGTTGACATTGCCCCCGTTATTCCAATACAGGCCATTCTTTGTATTTTGCTAAGCGAGTTCTTATTTTTAATATTGCTTGCCTTGTGCCACCATACCAAGGATGCATAGGTTACCGTTGGTATAATGACTCTTGTGAAGAGCGAGTATACCATTTTTGGTGACAGTCCCCATGTTTTTCCAAACATTCTTCTGCAGGTTCAGAATGCTCTGCAGCCTTTGCTTGTAACATGTTCCATATGGTGTTTGAATGTCAATTTGGTGTCTAAAATCACACCCAAATATTTGACCTTCTCCACCATCTGTAGTTCTTTTCCGTATAGTATTAGTTTCCTATACTTGTTTTTCTTCCTTCTTGTGATTGACAGAAGCGAGATCTTTTCAGGGTTGGCCGATAGTCCCTTGGCTTCACACCATCTTTCCACAATGTTGCGGGCCAATTGCATTCTTTCGAATACTACGCCCTCAAATTTTCCGTGTATGTGGATGGTGATGTCGTCAGCGTAGCCCTGTGTGTATAAGCCCTTCTCCTCTAGTTCCCGTAGAAGGCCATCCACCACGAGGTTCCACAGTAGAGGTGACAATACCCCTCCTTGTGGGCACCCTCTGGTCACCGACACTTTAACGGTTGTCTCATAAAGAGAAGTGGTTATGACCCTGCTTTTAAGCATGTTTAGTATGTATCTGCTCAGGGTGTCATTTATTCCCCTGCTATTCAAGGGTAGATGAATTGAGTCGAACGAGGTGTTGTCAAAAGCACCTTCGATATCCAGAAAGGCTCCTAGGCCAAAGTCTTTGGATTGTATGGTTTTTCCCCCTTGCTGACTAGTTCGTGTATAGCCAGTTCGCAGGATTTTCCTGATTGGTAGGCATATTGGTATCTATGTAATGGAGAAATCACCAGTACTTCGTCCCTTATATACCTGTCAATCAACTTTTCTAGCGTCTTCAGAATGAATGACGTCAGACTTATTGGTCGGTAAGATTTAGCCTGGGCCTAGCTTTCCTTTCCGGCTTTGGTATAAATACCACTCTCACTTTTCGCCAGCTTGCTGGTATGTAACCTAGGGCCAGACTTGCCCTTAGCATTGCACATAGACGGGTGGAGAGTTCGCCCCAGCCCTGAGTGAGTAGAGCTGGGTAGATCCCGTCTCCACCTGGAGCTTTAAATGGCTCAAAACTGTGTAATGCCCATTTAAGTTTTGTTATGTTTATCACTTGATGTGCTGTCTTCCAGTTCTCTTGTGTGGCTCTGCGTAAAGGTATTTCTACACCCTGATCACTGGTATTATCTTCCTGTAATAGTATACTGCCTAGAAAGTGTGCCTGTAGTAGAACTGCCAGTGTTTCTTTCTCAGTTTCCGTGTATCCTCCTTCAGGTTTTCTTTAGTGTTCCCACTATCTGTGGTCTATCTTTCGCTAGCGCTTTTTGGAGTTTTGCACATTCTGGTATCTTGTCAACTCCCTTGCAGTACTCCCACCATGAGGATCGTTTTGCTTTCCTCACTTCATTATTGTATTTTGTAAGGACTTCTTTATAAGGTTCCCACTTCCCTGTCCTTTTGGTTTGTTAAATAGCCTTCTTGTCTCCACCTACAGCTGGTTGCCGAAATAGCACGGCGGGATTTTTATAGTGTGGATTTTATAGATTATGCACTTGCGAAAAGCCATATGGAAACGTTAAGCTTTATGAACACTTAAGGTGTATTTTACATGTACTACTATTGCTAAAGGAAAACATTTATGCCCCTCCTAGCAATTGAATGCTGAATTTGCATTAAGATAGCTTTTAATAAGTGCATTTGCGACTTCAGAAGATCTTTCATTGCAATTTATCATATTTTATCTGCATTTATGGCACTCATATGTGACAATAGAACGATTTACTACAGCTGGTAGCCAAACTAGCACTCTGAGATTTTATAGACTGTGGCTTTTACTGATTATGCACTTGCGAATGGCTATAAGGGAACGTTAAGCTTTATGTGCACTTCTGGTGTATTTTACATGTACTACTATTGCAAAAGGAATATCTTTATGCCCCTCCTAGCGATTGGATGCTGAATTTGCATTAAGATAACATTTAATTAGTGCATTTGCGTCTTCAGGGGACCTTTCAATGCATTTTATTATATTTTATCCGTATTCGTGATACCCATTAGTGACAATAGAACGATTTACTACAGCTGGTAGCCGAAACAGCATTCTGAGATTTTTTATAGAATGTGGATTTTACAGATTATGCACTTGCGAATGGCTATAAGAAAACGTTAAGCTATATGAGCACTTCTGGTGTACTTTACATGTACTACTATTGCAAAAGGAATATCTTTATGCCCCTCCTAGCGATTGGATGCTGAATTTGCATTAAGGTAGCATTTAATTAGTGCATTTGCGTCTTCAGCGGACCTTTCAATGCATTTTATTATATTTTATCCGTATTTGTGACACCCATTAGTGACAATAGAACGATTTACTACAGCTGGTAGCCGAAATAGCATTCTGGGCTTTTTATAAAGTGTGGATTTTACACATTATGCACTTGCGAATGGCTATAAGAGAACGTTAAGCTTTATGAGCACTTCTGGTGTACTTTACATATACTACTATTGCAAAAGGATTATCTTTATGCCCCTCCTAGCAATTGGATGCTGAATTTGCATTAAGATAGCATTTAATTAGAGCATTTGCGTCTTCAGCGGACCTTTCAATGCATTTTATTATATTTTATCCGAATTCATGACACCCATATGAGACAATAGAACGATTTACTACAGCTGGTAGCCGAAATAGCACTCTGGGCTTTTTATAAAGTGTGGATTTTTCAGATTATGCACTTGCGAATGGCTATAAGAGAACGTTAAGCTTTAAGAGCACTTCTGGTGTAATTTACATGTACTGCTATTGCAAAACGAATATCTTTATGCCCCTCCTAGCAATTGGAGGCTGAATTTGCATTAAGATAGCTTTTAATAAGTGCATCTGCGACTTCAGAGAATCTGTCGTTGCATTTTATTATATTTTATCTGTATTTATGTTACCCATATGTGACAATAGAACGATTTACTACAGCTGGTAGCCGAAATAGCACTCTGGATTTTTATAAAGTGTGGATCTTACAGTGCACTTGCAAATGGCCTTAAGAAAACGTTAAGCTTTATAAGCACTTCTGGTGTATTTTACATGTACTACTATTGCAAAAGGAATATATTTATGCCGCTTCTAGCAATTGGATGCTGATTTTGCATTAAGATAGCATTTAATTAGTGCATTTGCGTCTTCAGCGGACCTTTCAATGCATTTTATTATATTTTATCCGTATTCATGACACCCATAAGAGACAATAGAACGATTTACTACAGCTGGTAGCCGAAATAGCACTCTGGGCTTTTTATAGATTGTGGATTTTATAGATTATTCACTTACGAATGGCCATAGCGAAACGTTAAGTTTTATGAGCACTTAAGGTGTATTTTACATGTACTACTATTGCAAAAGGAAAATATTTATGCCCATCCTAGCAATTGGAGGCTGAATTTGCAACAATATAGCTTTTAATAAGTGCATTTGCGACTTCAGCGGACCTTTCAATGCATTTTATTATATTTTATCCATATTCATGACACCCATATGAGAAAATAGAACGATTTACTACATCTGGTAGCCGAACTAGCACTCTGGACTTTTTATAGAGTGTGGATTTTATAGATTATGCACTTGCGAATGGCTATAAGAAAACGTTAAGCTTTATGAGCACTTCTGGTGTATTTTACATGTACTGCTATTGCAAAAGAAATATCTTTATGCCCTTCCTAGCAATTGGATGCTGATTTTGCATTAAGCGAGCATTTAATTAGTGCATCTGCGTCTTCAGCGGATCTTTCAATGCATTTTATTATATTTTATCCGTATTCATGACACCCATATGAGACAATAGAAAGATTTACTACAGCTGGTAGCCGAAATAGCACTCTCGGCTTTTTATAGAGTGTGGAGTTTACAGATTATGCACTTGCGAATGGCTATAAGGGAACGTTAAGCTTTATGTGCACTTCTGGTGTATTTTACATGTACTACTATTGCAAAAGGAATATCTTTATGCCCCTCCTAGCAATTGGATGCTGAATTTGCATTAAGATAGAATTTAATTAGGTAGTGCATTTGCGTCTTCAGCGGACCTTTCAATGCATTTTGTTATATTTTATCCGTATTCGTGACGCCCATAAGAGACAATAGAACGATTTACTACATCTGGTAGCCGAACTAGCACTCTGGACTTTTTATAGAGTGTGGATTTTACAGATTATGCACTTGCGAAAGGCTATAATAAAACGTTAAGCTTTATGAGCACTTCTGGTGTATTTTACATGTACTGCAATTGCAAAAAGGATATCTTTATGCCCCTCCTAGCAATTGGCTGCTGAATTTGCATTAAGATAGAATTTAATTAGTGCATTTGCGTCTTCAGTGGACCTTTCAATGCATTTTATAATATTTTATCCGTATTCATGACACCCATATGAGACAATAGAACGATTTACTACAGCTGGTAGCCGAAATAGCACTCTGGGCTTTTTACAGAGTTTGGAGTTTACACATTATGCACTTGCGAATGGCTATAAGGGAACATTAAGCTTTATGTGCACTTCTGGTGTATTTTACATGTACTACTATTGCAAAAGGAATGTCTTTATGCCCCTCCTAGCAATTGGATGCTGAATTTGCATTAAGATAGCATTTAATTAGTGCATTTGCGTCTTCAGCGGACCTTTCAATGCATTTTATTATATTTTATCCCTATTCATGACACCCATATGAGACAATAGAACGATTTACTACAGCTGGTAGCCGAAATAGCACTCTGGGCTTTTTACAGAGTTTGGAGTTTACAGATTATGCACTTGCAAATGGCTATAAGGGAACGTTAAGTTTTATGAGCACTTAAGGTGTATTATACATGTACTGCTATTGCAAAAGGAATATCTTTATGCCCCTCCTAGCAATTGGAGGCGAATTTGCATTAAGATAGCTTTTAATAAGTGCATCTGCGACTTCAGAGAATCTTTCGTTGCATTTTATTATATTTTATCTGTATTTATGTTACCCATATGTGACAATAGAACGATTTACTACAGCTGGTAGCCGAAATAGCACCCTGGGATTTTTATAGAGTGTGGATCTTACAGTGCACTTGCAAATGGCCTTAAGAAAACGTTAAGCTTTATAAGCACTTCTGGTGTATTTTACATGTACTACTATTGTAAAAGGAATATCTTTATGCCCCTCCTAGCAATTGGATGCTGATTTTGCATTAAGATAGCATTTAATTAGTGCATTTGCGTCTTCAGCGGACCTTTCAATGCATTTTATTATATTTTATCCGTATTCATGACACCCATAAGAGACAATAGAACGATTTACTACAGCTGGTAGCCGAAATAGCACTCTGGGCTTTTTATAGATTGTGGATTTTATAGATTATTCACTTACGAATGGCCATAGGGAAACGTTAAGATTTATGAGCACTTAAGGTGTATTTTACATGTACTACTATTGCAAAAGGAAAATATTTATGCCCATCCTAGCAATTGGAGGCTGAATTTGCATTAAGATAGCTTTTAATAAGTGCATTTGCAACTTCAGCGGACCTTTCAATGCATTTTATTATATTTTATCTGTATTTATGGTACCCATATGTGACAATAGAACGATTTACTACAGCTGGTAGCCGAAATAGCACTCTGGGATTTTTATAGAGTGTGGATCTTAAAGTGCACTTGCAAATGACTTTAAGAAAACGTTAAGCTTTATGAGCACTTCTGGTGTATTTTACATGTACTGCAATTGCAAAAAGGATATCTTTATGCCCCTCCTAGCAATTGGCTGCTGAATTTGCATTAAGATAGAATTTAATTAGTGCGTTTGCGTCTTCAGTGGACCTTTCAATGCATTTTATATAATTTTATCCGTATTCATGACACCCATATGAGACAATAGAACGATTTACTACAGCTGGTAGCCGAAATAGCACTCTGGGCTTTTTACAGAGTTTGGAGTTTACACATTATGCACTTGCGAATGGCTATAAGGGAACATTAAGCTTTATGTGCACTTCTGGTGTATTTTACATGTACTACTATTGCAAAAGGAATGTCTTTATGCCCCTCCTAGCAATTGGATGCTGAATTTGCATTAAGATAGCATTTAATTAGTGCATTTGCGTCTTCAGCGGACCTTTCAATGCATTTTATTATATTTTATCCCTATTCATGACACCCATATGAGACAATAGAACGATTTACTACAGCTGGTAGCCGAAATAGCACTCTGGGCTTTTTACAGAGTTTGGAGTTTACAGATTATGCACTTGCAAATGGCTATAAGGGAACGTTAAGTTTTATGAGCACTTAAGGTGTATTATACATGTACTGCTATTGCAAAAGGAATATCTTTATGCCCCTCCTAGCAATTGGAGGCCGAATTTGCATTAAGATAGCTTTTAATAAGTGCATCTGCGACTTCAGAGAATCTTTCGTTGCATTTTATTATATTTTATCTGTATTTATGTTACCCATATGTGACAATAGAACGATTTACTACAGCTGGTAGCCGAAATAGCACTCTGGGATTTTTATAGAGTGTGGATCTTACAGTGCACTTGCAAATGGCCTTAAGAAAACGTTAAGCTTTATAAGCACTTCTGGTGTATATTTTACATGTACTACTATTGCAAAAGGAATATCTTTGAGCCCCTCCTAGCAATTGGATGCTGATTTTGCATTAAGATAGCATTTAATTAGTGCATTTGCGTCTTCAGCGGACCTTTCAATGCATTTTATTATATTTTATCCGTATTCATGACACCCATAAGAGACAATAGAACGATTTACTACAGCTGGTAGCCGAAATAGCACTCTGGGCTTTTTATAGATTGTGGATTTTATAGATTATTCACTTACGAATGGCCATAGGGAAACGTTAAGTTTTATGAGCACTTAAGGTGTATTTTACATGTACTACTATTGCAAAAGGAAAATATTTATGCCCATCCTAGCAATTGGAGGCTGAATTTGCATTAAGATAGCCTTTAATAAGTGCATTTGCAACTTCAGCGGACCTTTCAATGCATTTTATTATATTTTATCTGTATTTATGGTACCCATATGTGACAATAGAACGATTTACTACAGCTGGTAGCCGAAATAGCACTCTGGGATTTTTATAGAGTGTGGATCTTACAGTGCACTTGCAAATGACTTTAAGAAAACGTTAAGCTTTATAAGCACCTCTGGTGTATTTTACATGTACTACTATTGCAAAAGGAATATATCTTTATGCCCCTCCTAGCAATTGGATGCTAATTTTGCATTAAGAGAGCATTTAATTAGTGCATTTGCGTCTTCAGCGGACCTTTCAATGCATTTTATTATATTTTATCCGTATTCATTACACCCATATGAGACAATAGAACGATTACCACATCTGGTAGCCGAACTAGCACTCTGGACTTTTTATAGAGTGTGGATTTTACAGATTATGCACTTGCGAAAGGCTATAAGAAAACGTTAAGCTTTATGAGCACTTCTGGTGTATTTTAGATGTACTGCAATTGCAAAAAGGATATCTTTATGCCCCTCCTAGCAATTGGCTGCTGAATTTGCATTAAGATAGAATTTAATTAGTGCATTTGCGTCTTCAGTGGACCTTTCAATGCATTTTATAATATTTTATCCGTATTCATGACACCCATATGAGACAATAGAACGATTTACTACAGCTGGTAGCCGAAATAGCACTCTGGGCTTTTTACAGAGTTTGGAGTTTACACATTATGCACTTGCGAATGGCTATAAGGGAACATTAAGCTTTATGTGCACTTCTGGTGTATTTTACATGTACTACTATTGCAAAAGGAATGTCTTTATGCCCCTCCTAGCAATTGGATGCTGAATTTGCATTAAGATAGCATTTAATTAGTGCATTTGCGTCTTCAGCGGACCTTTCAATGCATTTTATTATATTTTATCCCTATTCATGACACCCATATGAGACAATAGAACGATTTACTACAGCTGGTAGCCGAAATAGCACTCTGGGCTTTTTACAGAGTTTGGAGTTTACAGATTATGCACTTGCAAATGGCTATAAGGGAACGTTAAGTTTTATGAGCACTTAAGGTGTATTATACATGTACTGCTATTGCAAAAGGAATATCTTTATGCCCCTCCTAGCAATTGGAGGCCGAATTTGCATTAAGATAGCTTTTAATAAGTGCATCTGCGACTTCAGAGAATCTTTCGTTGCATTTTATTATATTTTATCTGTATTTATGTTACCCATATGTGACAATAGAACGATTTACTACAGCTGGTAGCCGAAATAGCACCCTGGGATTTTTATAGAGTGTGGATCTTACAGTGCACTTGCAAATGGCCTTAAGAAAACGTTAAGCTTTATAAGCACTTCTGGTGTATTTTACATGTACTACTATTGTAAAAGGAATATCTTTATGCCCCTCCTAGCAATTGGATGCTGATTTTGCATTAAGATAGCATTTAATTAGTGCATTTGCGTCTTCAGCGGACCTTTCAATGCATTTTATTATATTTTATCCGTATTCATGACACCCATAAGAGACAATAGAACGATTTACTACAGCTGGTAGCCGAAATAGCACTCTGGGCTTTTTATAGATTGTGGATTTTATAGATTATTCACTTACGAATGGCCATAGGGAAACGTTAAGATTTATGAGCACTTAAGGTGTATTTTACATGTACTACTATTGCAAAAGGAAAATATTTATGCCCATCCTAGCAATTGGAGGCTGAATTTGCATTAAGATAGCTTTTAATAAGTGCATTTGCAACTTCAGCGGACCTTTCAATGCATTTTATTATATTTTATCTGTATTTATGGTACCCATATGTGACAATAGAACGATTTACTACAGCTGGTAGCCGAAATAGCACTCTGGGATTTTTATAGAGTGTGGATCTTAAAGTGCACTTGCAAATGACTTTAAGAAAACGTTAAGCTTTATGAGCACTTCTGGTGTATTTTACATGTACTGCAATTGCAAAAAGGATATCTTTATGCCCCTCCTAGCAATTGGCTGCTGAATTTGCATTAAGATAGAATTTAATTAGTGCGTTTGCGTCTTCAGTGGACCTTTCAATGCATTTTATATAATTTTATCCGTATTCATGACACCCATATGAGACAATAGAACGATTTACTACAGCTGGTAGCCGAAATAGCACTCTGGGCTTTTTACAGAGTTTGGAGTTTACACATT
This sequence comes from Agriotes lineatus, assembly GCA_940337035.1. Classification (NCBI taxonomy): domain Eukaryota; kingdom Metazoa; phylum Arthropoda; class Insecta; order Coleoptera; family Elateridae; genus Agriotes; species Agriotes lineatus. The sequence goes on from OW679196.1 coordinate 70,453,766, forward strand.
ATGCACTTACGAATGGCTATAAGGGAACATTAAGCTTTATGTGCACTTCTGGTGTATTTTACATGTACTACTATTGCAAAAGGAATGTCTTTATGCCCCTCCTAGCAATTGGATGCTGAATTTGCATTAAGATAGCATTTAATTAGTGCATTTGCGTCTTCAGCGGACCTTTCAATGCATTTTATTATATTTTATCCCTATTCATGACACCCATATGAGACAATAGAACGATTTACTACAGCTGGTAGCCGAAATAGCACTCTGGGCTTTTTACAGAGTTTGGAGTTTACAGATTATGCACTTGCAAATGGCTATAAGGGAACGTTAAGTTTTATGAGCACTTAAGGTGTATTATACATGTACTGCTATTGCAAAAGGAATATCTTTATGCCCCTCCTAGCAATTGGAGGCCGAATTTGCATTAAGATAGCTTTTAATAAGTGCATCTGCGACTTCAGAGAATCTTTCGTTGCATTTTATTATATTTTATCTGTATTTATGTTACCCATATGTGACAATAGAACGATTTACTACAGCTGGTAGCCGAAATAGCAATCTGGGATTTTTATAGAGTGTGGATCTTACAGTGCACTTGCAAATGGCCTTAAGAAAACGTTAAGCTTTATAAGCACTTCTGGTGTATTTTACATGTACTACTATTGCAAAAGGAATATCTTTATGCCCCTCCTAGCAATTGGATGCTGATTTTGCATTAAGATAGCATTTAATTAGTGCATTTGCGTCTTCAGCGGACCTTTCAATGCATTTTATTATATTTTATCCGTATTCATGACACCCATAAGAGACAATAGAACGATTTACTACAGCTGGTAGCCGAAATAGCACTCTGGCTTTTTATAGATTGTGGATTTTATAGATTATTCACTTACGAATGGCCATAGCGAAACGTTAAGTTTTATGAGCACTTAAGGTGTATTTTACATGTACTACTATTGCAAAAGGAAAATATTTATGCCCATCCTAGCAATTGGAGGCTGAATTTGCATTAAGATAGCTTTTAATAAGTGCATTTGCAACTTCAGCGGACCTTTCAATGCATTTTATTATATTTTATCTGTATTTATGGTACCCATATGTGACAATAGAACGATTTACTACAGCTGGTAGCCGAAATAGCACTCTGGGATTTTTATAGAGTGTGGATCTTACAGTGCACTTGCAAATGACTTTAAGAAAACGTTAAGCTTTATAAGCACCTCTGGTGTATTTTACATGTACTACTATTGCAAAAGGAATATATCTTTATGCCCCTCCTAGCAATTGGATGCTAATTTTGCATTAAGAGAGCATTTAATTAGTGCATTTGCGTCTTCAGCGGACCTTTCAATGCATTTTATTATATTTTATCCGTATTCATTACACCCATATGAGACAATAGAACGATTTACTACATCTGGTAGCCGAACTAGCACTCTGGACTTTTTATAGAGTGTGGATTTTATAGATTATGCACTTGCGAATGGCTATAAGAAAACGTTAAGCTTTATGAGCACTTCTGGTGTATTTTACATGTACTGCTATTGCAAAAGAAATATCTGTATGCCCTTCCTAGCAATTGGATGCTGATTTTGCATTAAGCGAGCATTTAATTAGTGCATCTGCGTCTTCAGCGGATCTTTCAATGCATTTTATTATATTTTATCCGTATTCATGACACCCATATGCGACAATAGAACGATTTACTACAGCTGGTAGCCGAAATAGCACTCTGGGCTTTTTATAGAGTGTGGAGTTTACAGATTATGCACTTGCGAATGGCTATAAGGAACGTTAAGCTTTATGTGCACTTCTGGTGTATTTTACATGTACTACTAATTGCAAAAGGAATATCTTTATGCCCCTCCTAGCAATTGGATGCTGAATTTGCATTAAGATAGAATTTAATTAGTGCATTTGCGTCTTCAGTGGACCTTTCAATGCATTTTATAATATTTTATCCGTATTCATGACACCCATATGAGACAATAGAACGATTTACTACAGCTGGTAGCCGAAATAGCACTCTGGGCTTTTTACAGAGAGTGGAGTTTACACATTATGCACTTGCGAATGGCTATAAGGGAACGTTAAGCTTTATGTGCACTTCTGGTGTATTTTACATGTACTACTATTGCAAAAGGAATGTCTTTATGCCCCTCCCAGCAATTGGATGCTGAATTTGCATTAAGATAGCATTTAATTAGTGCATTTGCGTCTTCAGCGGACCTTTCAATGCATTTTATTATATTTTATCCGTATTCATGACACCCATATGAGACAATAGAACGATTTACTACAGCTGGTAGCCGAAATAGCACTCTGGCTTTTTATAGAGTGTGGAGTTTACAGATTATGCACTTGCGAATGGCTATAAGGGAACGTTAAGTTTTATGAGCCCTTAAGGTGTATTTTACATGTATTGCTATTGCAAAAGGAATATCTTTAAAGCCCTCCTAGCAATTGGATGCCAAATTTGCATTAAGATATTATTTAATTAGTGCATTTCCGACTTCAGCCGACCTTTCATTGCATTTTATTATATTTTATTCGTATTTATGACACTCATTTGAGACAGTCGAACGATTTACTACAGCTGGTAGCCGAAATAGCACTCTGGGCATTTTATAGAGTAGGGATTTTACAGCTTATGCACTTGCGAATGGCTATAAGAAAACGTTAAGCTTTACGAGCACATCTGGTGTATTTTACATGCACTGCTATTGCAAAAGGAATATCTTTATGATCCGCCTAGCAATTGGATGCTGAATTTGCATTAAGATAGCATTTAATTAGTGCATTTGCGTCTTCAGCGGACCTTTCAATGCATTTTATTATATTTTATCCGTGTTCATGACACCCATATGAGACAATAAAACGATTTACTACAGCTGGTAGCCGGAATAGAACTCTGGGGTTTTTATACGGTAGGGATTTTACAGCTTATGCACTTGCGAATGGCTATAAGAAAACGTTAAGCTTTATGAGCACATCTGGTGTATTTTACATGCACTGCTATTGCAAAAGGAATATCTTTATGATCCGCCTAGCAATTGAATGCTGAATTTGGATTAAGATAGCATTTAATTAGTGCATTTGCGTCTTCAGCGGACCTTTCAATGCATTTTATTATATTTTATCCGTATTTATGACACTCATTTGAGACAATAGAACGATTTACTACAGCTGGTAGCCGAAATAGCACTCTGGGCTTTTTATAGAGTAGGGATTTTACAGCTTTAGCACTTGCGAATGGCTATAAGAAAACGTTAAGCTTTATGAGCACATCTGGTGTATTTTACATGCACTGCTATTGCAAAAGGAATATCTTTAACCCCCTCCTAGCAATTGGATGCTACATTTGCATTAAGATAGAATTAAATTAGAGCATTTGCGTCTTCAGCCGACCTTTTAATGCAATTTATTATATTTTATCCGTATTTATGGCACCCATATGTGCCAATAGAACGATTTACTACAGCTGGTTGCCGAAATAGCACGGCCGGATTTTTATAGAGTGTGGATTTTATAGATTATTCACTTACGAATGGCGATATGGAAACGTTTAGCTTTATGAGCACTTCTGGTGTGTTTTACATGTACTGCTATTGCAAAAGGATTATTATTAAGCCCCTCCTAGCAATTGGATGCTGAATTTTCATTAAGATAGATTTAAAATAGTGCATTTGTGTCTTTAGCCGACCCTTCAATGCATGTTATTATATTTTATCCGTATTTATTTCACCTATATGAGACAATCGAACCACTTACTACAGCTGGTAGCCGAAATAGCACTCTGGGCTTTTTATAGAGTGTGGATTTTACAGATTATGCACTTGCGAATGGCTATAAGAAAACGTTAAGTTTAATGAGCACTTCTGGTGTATTTTACATGTACTGCTATTGCAAAAGGAATATCTTTAAGCCCCTCCTAGCAATTGGATGCTATATTTGCATTAAGATAGAATTTAATGAGAGCATTTGCGTGTTCAGCCGACCTTTCATTGCAATTTATTATATTTTATCCGTATTTTTGGCACCGATATGAGACAATCGAACAATTTACTACAGCTGGTAGCCGAAATAGCACTCTGGCCTTTTTATAGAGTGTGATTTTACAGATTATGCACTTGCGAATGGATATAAGAAAACGTTAAGCTTTATGAGCTCATCTGGTGTATTTTACATGCAATGCTATTGCAAAAGGAATATCTGTATGATTCGCCTAGCAATTGGATGCTGAATTTGCATTAAGATAGCATTTAATTAGTGCATTTGCGTCTTCAGCGGACCTTTCAATTCATTTTATAATATTTTATCCGTATTCATGACACCCATATGAGACAATAGAACGATTTACTACAGCTGGTAGCCGAAATAGCACTCTGGGCTTTTTATAGAGTGTGGATTTTACAGATTATGCACTTGCGAATGGCTATTTGCTAAATGCTGAATTTGCATTAAGATAGCATTTAATTAGTGCATTTGCGTCTTCAGCGGACCTTTCAATGCATTTTATTATATTTTATCCGTATTCGTGACACCCATTAGTGACAATAGAACGATTTACTACAGCTGGTAGCCGAAACAGCACTCTGAGATTTTTATAGAGTGTAGATTTTACTGATTATGCACTTGCAAATGGCTATAAGAGACCGTTAAGCTTTATGAGCACTTCTGGTTTACTTTACATATACTACTATTGCAAAACGAATATCTTTATGGCCTTAAGAAAACGTTAAGCTTTATAAGCACTTCTGGTGTATTTTAAATGTACTACTATTGCAAAAGGAATATCTTTATGCCGCTTCTAGCAATTGGATGCTGATTTTGCATTAAGATAGCATTTAATTAGTGCATTTGCGTCTTCAACGGACCTTTCAATGCATTTTATTATATTTTATCCGTATTCATGACACCCATAAGAGACAATAGAACGATATACTACAGCTGGTAGCCGAAATAGCAATCTCGGCTTTTTATAGATTGTGGATTTTATAGTCTATTCATTTACGAATGGCCATAGGGAAACGTTAAGTTTTATGAGCACTTAAGGTGTATTTTACATGTACTACTATTGCAAAATTAAAATAATTATGCTCATCCTAGCAATTGGAGGCTAAATTTGCATTAAGATAGCTTTTAATAAGTGCATTTGCGACTTCAGCGGACCTTTCAATGCATTTTATTATATTTTATCTGTATTTATGGTACCCATATGTGACAATAGAACGATTTACTACAGCTGGTAGCCGAAATAGCACTCTGGGATTTTTATAGAGTGTGGATCTTACAGTGCACTTGCAAATGACTTTAAGAAAACGTTAAGCTTTATAAGCACTTCTGGTGTATTTTACATGTACTACTATTGCAAAAGGAATATCTTTATGCCCCTCCTAGCAATTGGATGCTAATATTGCATTTAGAGAACATTTAATTAGTGCATCTGCGTCTTCAGCGGACCTTTCAATGCATTTTATTATATTTTATCCGTATTCATGACACCCATATGAGACAATAGAACGTTTTACTACATCTGGTAGCCGAACTAGCACTCTGGACTTTTTATAGAGTGTGGATTTTATAGATTATGCACTTGCGAATGGCTATAAGAAAACGTTAAGCTTTATGAGCACTTCTGGTGTATTTTACATGTACTGCTGTTGCAAAAGAAACATCTTTATGCCCTTCCTAGCAATTGGATGCTGATTTTGCATTAAGCGAGCATTTAATTAGTGCATCTGCGTCTTCAGCGGATCTTTCAATGCATTTTATTATATTTTATCCATATTCATGACACCCATATGAGACAATAGAAGGATTTGCTACAGCTGGTAGCCGAAATAGCACTGGGCTTATTATAGAGTGTGGAGTTTACAGATTATGCACTTGCGAATGGCTATAAGGGAACGTTAAGCGTTATGTGCACTTCTGGTGTATTTTACATGTACTACTATTGCAAAAGGAATATCTTTAAACCCCTCCTAGCAATTGGATGCCAAATTTGCATTAAGATATTATTTAATTAGTGCATTTCCGACTTCAGCCGACCTTTCATTGCATTTTATTATATTATATTCGTATTTAAGACACTCATTTGAGACAGTCGAACGATTTACTACAGCTGGTAGCCGAAATAGCACTCTGGGCTTTTTATAGAGTAGGGATTTTACAGCTTATGCACTTGCGAATGGCTATAAGAAAACGTTAAGCTTTACGAGCACATCTGGTGTATTTTACATGCACTGCTATTGCAAAAGGAATATCTTTATGATCCGCCTAGCAATTGGATGCTGAATTTGCATTAAGATAGCATTTAATTAGTGCATTTGCGTCTTCAGCGGACCTTTCAATGCATTTTATTATAGTTTATCCGTGTTCATGACACCCATATGAGACAATAGAACGATTTACTACAGCTGGTAGCCGAAATAGCACTCTGGGTTTTTTATAGAGTGTGGAGTTTACAGATT
>OW679196.1:70460335-70646610 GCA_940337035.1 Agriotes lineatus
GTTTTGTATAGAGTGTGAATTTTGCAGATTATGCACTTGCGAAAGGCTATAAGAAAACGTTAAGCTTTATGAGCATTTCTGGTGTATTTTACATGTACTGCTATTACAAAAAGGATATCGTTATGCCCCTCCTAGCAATTGGCTGCTGAATTTGCATTAAGATAGCTTTTAATAAGTGCATCTGCGACTTCAGAGAATCTTTCGTTGCATTTTATTATATTTTATCTGTATTTATGTTACCCATATGTGACAATAGAACGTTTTACTACAGCTGGTAGCCGAAATAGCACTCTGGGATTTTTATAGATTGTGGATTTTATAGATTTTGCACTTGCGAATGGGTATAAGAGAACGTTAAGCTTTATGAGCACTTCTGGTGTATTTTACATGTACTACTATTGCAAAAGGAATATCTTTATGCCCCTCCTAGCAATTGGAGGCTGAATTGGCATTAAGATAGCTTTTAATAAGTGCATCTGCGACTTCAGAGAATCTTTCGTTGCATTTTATTATATTTTATCTGTATTTATGTTACCCATATGTGACAATAGAACGTTTTACTACAGCTGGTAGCCGAAATAGCACTCTGGGATTTTTATAGATTGTGGATTTTATAGATTATGCACTTGCGAATGGCTATAAGAGAACGTTAAGCTTTATGAGCACTTCTGGTGTATTTTACATGTACTGCTATTGCAAATAGAATATCTTTATGCCCCTCCTAGCAATTGGAGGCTGAATTGGCATTAAGATAGCTTTTAATAGGTGCATCTGCGACTTCAGAGAATCTTTCGTTGCATTTTATTATATTTTATCTGTATTTATGTTACCCATATGTGACAATAGAACGTTTTACTACAGCTGGTAGCCGAAATAGCACTCTGGGATTTTTATAGATTGTGGATTTTATAGATTATGCACTTGCGAATGGCTATAAGAAAACGTTAAGCTTTATGAGCACTTCTGGTGTATTTTACATGTACTGCTATTGCAAAAAGGATATCGTTATGCCCCTCCTAGCAATTGGCTGCTGAATTTTCATGAAGATAGAATTTAATTAGTGCATTTGCATCTTCAGTGGACCTTTCAATGCATTTTATAATATTTTATCTGAATTCATGACACCCATATGAGACAATAGAACGATTTACTACAGCTGGTAGCCGAAATAGCACTCTGGGCTTTTTACAGAGTGTGGCGTTTACACATTATGCTCTTGCGAATGGCTATAAGGGAACGTTAAGTTTTATGAGCACTTAAGGTGTATTTTACATGTACTGCTATTGCAAATGGAATATCTTATGCCCCCTCCTAGCAATTGGAGGCTGAATTGGCATTAAGATAGCTTTTAATAAGTGCATCTGCGACTTCAGAGAATCTTTCGTTGCATTTTATTATATTTTATCTGTATTTATGTTACCCATATGTGACAATAGAACGTTTTACTACAGCTGGTAGCCGAAATAGCACTCTGGGATTTTTATAGATTGTGGATTTTATAGATTATGCACTTGCGAATGGCTATAAGAGAACGTTAAGCTTTATGAGCACTTCTGGTGTATTTTACATGTACTACTATTGCAAAAGGAATATCTTTATGCCGCTTCCAGCAATTGGATGCTGATTTTGCATTAAGATAGCATTTAATTAGTGCATTTGCGTCTTCAGCGGACCTTTCAATGCATTTTATAATATTTTATCCGTATTCATGACACCCATATGAGACAATAGAACGATTTACTACAGCTGGTAGCCGAAATAGCACTCTGGGCTTTTTACAGAGTGTGGAGTTTACACATTATGCACTTGCGAATGGCTATAAGGGAACGTTAATCTTTATGTGCACTTCTGGTGTATTTTACATGTACTACTATTGCAAAAGGAATGTCTTTATGCCCCTCCTAGCAATTGGATGCTGAATTTGCATTAAGATAGCATTTAATTAGTGCATTTGCGTCTTCAGCGGACCTTTTAATGCATTTTATTATATTTTATCCGTATTCATGACACCCATATGAGACAATAAACCGATTTACTACATCTGGTAGCCGAACTAGCACTCTGGACTTTTTATAGAGTGTGGATTTTATAGATTATGCACTTGCGAATGGCTATAAGAGAACGTTAAGCTTTATTATCACTTCTGGTGTATTTTACATGCACTGCTATTACAAAAGGAATATTTTTATGCTCCTCCTAGCAATTGGATGCTAAATTTGCATTAAAGTAGCATTTAATTAGTGCATTTGCGTCTTCAGCGGACCTTTTAATGCATTTTTATTATATTTTATCCGTATTCATGACACCCATATGAGACAATAGAACGATTTACTACATCTGGTAGCGGAACTAGCACTCTGGACTTTTTATAGAGTGTGGATTTTATAGATTATGCACTTGCGAATGGCTATAAGAGAACGTTAAGCTTTATTATCACTTCTGGTGTATTTTACATGCACTGCTATTGCAAAAGGAATATTTTTTATGATCCTCCTAGCAATTGGATGCTAAATTTGCATTAAAGTAGCATTTAATTAGTGCATTTGCGTCTTCAGCGGACCTTTCAATGCATTTTATTATATTTTATCCGTATTCATGACACCCATATGAGACAATCGAACCATTTACTATAGCTGGTAGCCGAACTAGCACTCTGGGCTTTTTATAGAGTGTGGATTTTACAGATTATGCACTTGCGAAGGGCTATAAGAAAACGGTAAGCTTTATGAGCACTTTTGGTGTATTTTACATGTACTTCTATTGCAAAAGGAATGTCTTTAAGCCCCTCCTAGCAATTGGATGCCAAATGTGCATTAAGATATTATTTAATTAGTGAATTTGCAACTTCAGCCGACCTTTCATTGCATTTAATTATATTTTATTCGTATATATGGCACTCATTTGAGACAATCGAACGATTTACTACAGCTGGTAGCCGAAATAGCTTTTTATAGAGTGGGGATTTTACATATTATGCACTTGCGAATGGCTATAAGAAAACGTTAAGTTTAATGAGCACATCTGGTGTATTTTACATGCACTGCTATTGCAAAAGGAATATCTTTATGCCCCTCCTAGCAATTGAATGCTGAATTTGCATTAAGATAGCATTTAATTAGTGCATTTGCGTCTTCAGCGAACCTTTCAATGCATTTTATTATATTTTATCCGTATTCATGACACACATATGAGACAATAGAACGATTTACTACAGCTGGTAGCCGAAATAGAACTCTGGGCTTTTTATAGAGGGTGTATTTTACTGATTATGCACCTGCGAATGGTTATAAGAAAACGTTAAGCTTTATGAGCACTTATGGTGTATTTTACATGTACTACTATTGCAAAAGGAATATCTCTAAGCCCCTCCTAGCAATTGGATGCTGAATTTGCATTTAGATAGCATTTAATTAGTGCATTTGCGTCTTCAGCCGACCTTTCATTGCAATTTATTATATTTTATCCGTATTTAAGGCACCCATATAAGACAATCGAACAATTTACTACAGGTGGTAGCCGAATTATCACTCTGGGGTATTTATAGAATGTGTTTTGACCAGATTATGCACTTGAAAATGGCCTTATGGAAACGTAAAGCTCTATGTGCACTTCAAATGTGTTTTACTTGTACTAGTATTGCAAAAGAAATATATTTTTGTGTCTCCTCCAATTGAATGCTGAATGTGCATTAAGATAGCGTATTTGCGACTTCAGCGGACTTTTCATTGCATTCTATTATATTTTATTCGTATTCATGGCATCCATATGAGACAATAGAACGATTTACTACAGCTGGTAGACGAATTAGCACTCTGGGGTATTTATAGAATATGTTTTTACCAGATTATGCACTTGAAAATGGCCTTATGGAAACGTAAAGCTGTATGTGCACTTCAAATCTGTTTTACGTGTACTGGTATTGCAGAAGAAATATAATTTTGTGCCTCCTCCAATTGAATGCTGAGTGTGCATTAAGATAGCGTATTTGCGACTTCAGCGGACTTTTGATTGCATTCTATTATATTTTATTCGTATTCATGGCACCCATATGTGCCAATAGAACGATTTACTACAGCTGGTTGCCGCAATAGCACGGCGGGATTTTTATAGAGTGTGGATTTTATAGATTATTCATTTATGAATGGCCATATGAAAGCGTTAGGTTTTATGAGCACTTAATGTGTATTTTACATGTACTGATATTGCAAAAGGAATATCTTTAACCCCCTCCTAGCAATTGGATGCTAAATTTGCATTAAGATAGAATTTAAATAGTGAATTTGTGTCTTCAGCCGACCTTTCATTGCACTTTATTATATTTTATCCGTATTTATGGCACCTATATGAGACAATCGAACGATTTACTACAGCTGGTAACCGAAATAGCACTCTGGGATTTTTATAGAGTGTGGATTTTACAGATTATGCACTTGCGAATGGCTATAAGAGAACGTTAAGCTTTACGAGCACTTCTGGTGTAATTTACATGTACTACTATTGCAAAAGGAATATCTTTATGCCCCTCCTAGCAATTGGATGCTGACTTTGCATTAAGATAGCATTTAATTAGTGCATTTGCGTCTTCAGCGGACCTTTCAATGCATTTTATTATATTTTATCCGTATTCATGACACCCATAAGAGACAATAGAACGATTTACTACAGCTGGTAGCCGAAATAGCACTCTGGGCTTTTTATAGATTGTGGATTTTATAGATTATTCACTTACGAATGGCCATAGGGAAACGTTAAGTTTTATGAGCACTTAAGGTGTATTTTACATGTACTACTATTGCAAAAGGAAAATATTAATGCCCATCCTAGCAGTTGGAGGCTGAATTTGCATTAAGATAGTTTTTAATAAGTGCATTTGCGACTTCAGCGGACCTTTCAATGCATTTTATTATATTTTATCTGTATTTATGGTACCCATATGTGACAATAGAACGATTTACTACAGCTGGTAGCCGAAATAGCACTCTGAGATTTTTATAGCGTGTGGATCTTACAGTGCACTTGCAAATGACTTTAAGAAAACGTTAAGCTTTGTAAGCACTTCTGGTGTATTTTAAATGTACTACTATTGCAAAAGGAATATCTTTATGCCCCTCCTAGCAATTGGATTCTGAATTTGCATTAAAAGAGAATTTAATTAGTGCATTTGCGTCTTCAGCGGACCTTTCAATGCATTTTATTATATTTTATCCGTATTCATGACACCCATAAGAGACAATAGAACGATTTACTACAGCTGGTAGCCGAAATAGCACTCTGGGCTTTTTATAGATTGTGGATTTTATAGATTATTCACTTACGAATGGCCATAGGGAAACGTTAAGTTTTATGAGCACTTAAGGTGTATTTTACATGTACTACTATTGCAAAAGGAAAATATTTATGCCCATCCTAGCAGTTGGAGGCTGAATTTGCATTAAGATAGCTTTTAATAAGTGCATTTGCGACTTCAGCGGACCTTTCAATGCATTTTATTATATTTTATCTGTATTTATGGTACCCATATGTGACAATAGAACGATTTACTACAGCTGGTAGCCGAAATAGCACTCTGGGATTTTTATAGCGTGTGGATCTTACAGTGCACTTGCAAATGACTTTAAGAAAACGTTAAGCTTTGTAAGCACTTAAGGTCTATTTTACATGTACTGCTATTGCAAAAGGAATATCTTTATGCCCCTCCTAGCAATTGGAAGCTGAATTTGCATTAAGATAGCTTTTAATAAGTGCATCTGCGAATTCAGAGAATCTTTCGTTGTATTTTATTATATTTTATCTGTATTTATGTTACCCATATGTGACAATAGAACGATTTACTACAGCTGGTAGCCGAAATAGCACTCTGGGATTTTTATAGAGTGTGGATCTTACAGTGCACTTGCAAATGGCCTTAAGAAAACGTTAAGCTTTATAAGCACTTCTGGTGTATTTTACATGTACTACTATTGCAAAAGGAATATCTTTATGCCGCTTCTTGCAATTGGATGCTGATTTTGCATTAAGATAGCATTTAATTAGTGCATTTGCGTCTTCAGCGGACCTTTCAATGCGTTTTATTATATTTTATCCGTATTCTTGACACCCATATGAGACAATAGAACGATTTACTACATCTGGTAGCCGAACTAGCACTCTGGACTTTTTATAGAGTGCGAATTTTATAGATTATGCACTTGCGAATGGCTATAAGAGAACGTTAAGCTTTATTATCACTTCTTGTGTATTTTACATGCACTGCTATTGCAAAAGGAATATTTTTATGCTCCTCCCAGCAATTGGATGCTAAATTTGCATTAAAGTAGCATTTAATTAGTGCATTTGCGTCTTCAGCGGACCTTTTAATGCATTTTATTTTATTTTATCCGTATTCATGACATCCATATGAGACAATAAACCGATTTACTACATCTGGTAGCCGAACTAGCACTCTGGACTTTTTATAGAGTGTGGATTTTATAGATTATGCACTTGCGAATGGCTATAAGAGAACGTTAAGCTTTATTATCACTTCTGGTGTATTTTACATGCACTGCTATTGCAAAAGGAATATTTGTATGCTCCTCCTAGCAATTGGATGCTAAATTTGCATTAAAGTAGCATTTAATTAGTGCATTTACGTCTTCAGCGGACCTTTCAATGCATTTTATTATATTTTATCCGTATTCATGACACCCATAAGAGACAATAGAACGATTTACTACAGCTGGTAGCCGAAATAGCACTCTGGGCTTTTTATAGATTGTGGATTTTATAGATTATGCACTTGCGAATGGCTATAAGAGAACGTTAAGCTTTATTATCACTTCTGGTGTATTTTACATGCACTGCTATTGAAAAAGGAATATTTTTATGATCCTCCTAGCAATTGGATGCTAAATTTGCATTAAAGTAGCATTTAATTAGTGCATTTGCGTCTTCAGCGGACCTTTTAATGCATTTTATTATATTTTATCCGTATTCATGACACCCATATGAGACAATAGAACGATTTACTACATCTGGTAGCCGAACTAGCACTCTGGATTTTTTATAGAGTGTGGATTTTATAGATTATGCACTTGCGAATGGCTATAAGAGAACGTTAAGCTTTATTATCACTTCTGGTGTATTTTACATGCACTGCTATTGCAAAAGGAATATTTTTATGATCCTCCTAGCAATTGGATGCTAAATTTGCATTAAAGTAGCATTTAATTAGTGCATTTGCGTCTTCAGCGGACCTTTCAATGCATTTTATTATATTTTATCCGTATTCATGACACCCATATGAGACAATCGAACCATTTACTATAGCTGGTAGCCGAACTAGCACTCTGGGCTTTTTATAGAGTGTGGATTTTACAGATTATGCACTTGCGAAGGGCTATAAGAAAACGGTAAGCTTTATGAGCACTTTTGGTGTATTTTACATGTACTTCTATTGCAAAAGGAATGTCTTTAAGCCCCTCCTAGCAATTGGATGCCAAATGTGCATTAAGATATTATTTAATTAGTGAATTTGCAACTTCAGCCGACCTTTCATTGCATTTAATTATATTTTATTCGTATATATGGCACTCATTTGAGACAATCGAACGATTTACTACAGCTGGTAGCCGAAATAGCTTTTTATAGAGTGGGGATTTTACATATTATGCACTTGCGAATGGCTATAAGAAAACGTTAAGTTTAATGAGCACATCTGGTGTATTTTACATGCACTGCTATTGCAAAAGGAATATCTTTATGCCCCTCCTAGCAATTGAATGCTGAATTTGCATTAAGATAGCATTTAATTAGTGCATTTGCGTCTTCAGCGAACCTTTCAATGCATTTTATTATATTTTATCCGTATTCATGACACACATATGAGACAATAGAACGATTTACTACAGCTGGTAGCCGAAATAGAACTCTGGGCTTTTTATAGAGGGTGTATTTTACTGATTATGCACCTGCGAATGGTTATAAGAAAACGTTAAGCTTTATGAGCACTTATGGTGTATTTTACATGTACTACTATTGCAAAAGGAATATCTCTAAGCCCCTCCTAGCAATTGGATGCTGAATTTGCATTTAGATAGCATTTAATTAGTGCATTTGCGTCTTCAGCCGACCTTTCATTGCAATTTATTATATTTTATCCGTATTTAAGGCACCCATATAAGACAATCGAACAATTTACTACAGGTGGTAGCCGAATTATCACTCTGGGGTATTTATAGAATGTGTTTTGACCAGATTATGCACTTGAAAATGGCCTTATGGAAACGTAAAGCTCTATGTGCACTTCAAATGTGTTTTACTTGTACTAGTATTGCAAAAGAAATATATTTTTGTGTCTCCTCCAATTGAATGCTGAATGTGCATTAAGATAGCGTATTTGCGACTTCAGCGGACTTTTCATTGCATTCTATTATATTTTATTCGTATTCATGGCATCCATATGAGACAATAGAACGATTTACTACAGCTGGTAGACGAATTAGCACTCTGGGGTATTTATAGAATATGTTTTTACCAGATTATGCACTTGAAAATGGCCTTATGGAAACGTAAAGCTGTATGTGCACTTCAAATCTGTTTTACGTGTACTGGTATTGCAGAAGAAATATAATTTTGTGCCTCCTCCAATTGAATGCTGAGTGTGCATTAAGATAGCGTATTTGCGACTTCAGCGGACTTTTGATTGCATTCTATTATATTTTATTCGTATTCATGGCACCCATATGTGCCAATAGAACGATTTACTACAGCTGGTTGCCGCAATAGCACGGCGGGATTTTTATAGAGTGTGGATTTTATAGATTATTCATTTATGAATGGCCATATGAAAGCGTTAGGTTTTATGAGCACTTAATGTGTATTTTACATGTACTGATATTGCAAAAGGAATATCTTTAACCCCCTCCTAGCAATTGGATGCTAAATTTGCATTAAGATAGAATTTAAATAGTGAATTTGTGTCTTCAGCCGACCTTTCATTGAACTTTATTATATTTTATCCGTATTTATGGCACCTATATGAGACAATCGAACGATTTACTACAGCTGGTAACCGAAATAGCACTCTGGGATTTTTATAGAGTGTGGATTTTACAGATTATGCACTTGCGAATGGCTATAAGAGAACGTTAAGCTTTACGAGCACTTCTGGTGTAATTTACATGTACTACTATTGCAAAAGGAATATCTTTATGCCGCTTCTAGCAATTGGATGCTGACTTTGCATTAAGATAGCATTTAATTAGTGCATTTGCGTCTTCAGCGGACCTTTCAATGCATTTTATTATATTTTATCCGTATTCATGACACCCATAAGAGACAATAGAACGATTTACTACAGCTGGTAGCCGAAATAGCACTCTGGGCTTTTTATAGATTGTGGATTTTATAGATTATTCACTTACGAATGGCCATAGGGAAACGTTAAGTTTTATGAGGACTTAAGGTGTATTTTACATGTACTACTATTGCAAAAGGAAAATATTTATGCCCATCCTAGCAGTTGGAGGCTGAATTTGCATTAAGATAGTTTTTAATAAGTGCATTTGCGACTTCAGCGGACCTTTCAATGCATTTTATTATATTTTATCTGTATTTATGGTACCCATATGTGACAATAAAAAGATTTACTACAGCTGGTAGCCGAAATAGCACTCTGGGATTTTTATAGCGTGTGGATCTTACAGTGCACTTGCAAATGACTTTAAGAAAACGTTAAGCTTTGTAAGCACTTCTGGTGTATTTTAAATGTACTACTATTGCAAAAGGAATATCTTTATGCCCCTCCTAGCAATTGGATTCTGAATTATATTAAAAGAGAATTTAATTAGTGCATTTGCGTCTTCAGCGGACCTTTCAATGCATTTTATTATATTTTATCCGTATTCATGACACCCATAAGAGACAATAGAACGATTTACTACAGCTGGTAGCCGAAATAGCACTCTGGGCTTTTTATAGATTGTGGATTTTATAGATTATTCACTTACGAATGGCCACAGGGAAACGTTAAGTTTTATGAGCACTTAAGGTGTATTTTACATGTACTACTATTGCAAAAGGAAAATATTTATGCCCATCCTAGCAGTTGGAGGCTGAATTTGCATTAAGATAGCTTTTAATAAGTGCATTTGCGACTTCAGCGGACCTTTCAATGCATTTTATTATATTTTATCTGTATTTATGGTACCCATATGTGACAATAGAACGATTTACTACAGCTGGTAGCCGAAATAGCACTCTGGGATTTTTATAGCGTGTGGATCTTACAGTGCACTTGCAAATGACTTTAAGAAAACGTTAAGCTTTGTAAGCACTTAAGGTCTATTTTACATGTACTGCTATTGCAAAAGGAATATCTTTATGCCCCTCCTAGCAATTGGAAGCTGAATTTGCATTAAGATAGCTTTTAATAAGTGCATCTGCGAATTCAGAGAATCTTTCGTTGTATTTTATTATATTTTATCTGTATTTATGTTACCCATATGTGACAATAGAACGATTTACTACAGCTGGTAGCCGAAATAGCACTCTGGGATTTTTATAGAGTGTGGATCTTACAGTGCACTTGCAAATGGCCTTAAGAAAACGTTAAGCTTTATAAGCACTTCTGGTGTATTTTACATGTACTACTATTGCAAAAGGAATATCTTTATGCCGCTTCTTGCAATTGGATGCTGATTTTGCATTAAGATAGCATTTAATTAGTGCATTTGCGTCTTCAGCGGACCTTTCAATGCGTTTTATTATATTTTATCCGTATTCTTGACACCCATATGAGACAATAGAACGATTTACTACATCTGGTAGCCGAACTAGCACTCTGGACTTTTTATAGAGTGCGGATTTTATAGATTATGCACTTGCGAATGGCTATAAGAGAACGTTAAGCTTTATTATCACTTCTGGTGTATTTTACATGCACTGCTATTGCAAAAGGAATATTTTTATGCTCCTCCCAGCAATTGGATGCTAAATTTGCATTAAAGTAGCATTTAATTAGTGCATTTGCGTCTTCAGCGGACCTTTTAATGCATTTTATTATATTTTATCCGTATTCATGACACCCATATGAGACAATAAACCGATTTACTACATCTGGTAGCCGAACTAGCACTCTGGACTTTTTATAGAGTGTGGATTTTATAGATTATGCACTTGCGAATGGCTATAAGAGAACGTTAAGCTTTATTATCACTTCTGGTGTATTTTACATGCACTGCTATTACAAAAGGAATATTTTTATGCTCCTCCTAGCAATTGGATGCTAAATTTGCATTAAAGTAGAATTTAATTAGTGCATTTGCGTCTTCAGCGGACCTTTTAATGCATTTTATTATATTTTATCCGTATTCATGACACCCATATGAGACAATAGAACGATTTACTACATCTGGTAGCGGAACTAGCACTCTGGACTTTTTATAGAGTGTGGATTTTATAGATTATGCACTTGCGAATGGCTATAAGAGAACGTTAAGCTTTATTATCACTTCTGGTGTATTTTACATGCACTGCTATTGCAAAAGGAATATTTTTATGATCCTCCTAGCAATTGGATGCTAAATTTGCATTAAAGTAGCATTTAATTAGTGCATTTGCGTCTTCAGCGGACCTTTCAATGCATTTTATTATATTTTATCCGTATTCATGACACCCATATGAGACAATCGAACCATTTACTATAGCTGGTAGCCGAACTAGCACTCTGGGCTTTTTATAGAGTGTGGATTTTACAGATTATGCACTTGCGAAGGGCTATAAGAAAACGGTAAGCTTTATGAGCACTTTTGGTGTATTTTACATGTACTTCTATTGCAAAAGGAATGTCTTTAAGCCCCTCCTAGCAATTGGATGCCAAATGTGCATTAAGATATTATTGAATTAGTGAATTTGCAACTTCAGCCGACCTTTCATTGCATTTAATTATATTTTATTCGTATATATGGCACTCATTTGAGACAATCGAACGATTTACTACAGCTGGTAGCCGAAATAGCTTTTTATAGAGTGGGGATTTTACAGATTTTGCACTTGCGAATGCCTATAAGAAAACGTTAAGTTTAATGAGCACATCTGGTGTATTTTACATGCACTGCTATTGCAAAAGGAATATCTTTATGCCCCTCCTAGCAATTGAATGCTGAATTTGCATTAAGATAGCATTTAATTAGTGCATTTGCGTCTTCAGCGAACCTTTCAATGCATTTTATTATATTTTATCCGTATTCATGACACACATATGAGACAATAGAACGATTTACTACAGCTGGTAGCCGAAATAGAACTCTGGGCTTTTTATAGAGGGTGGATTTTACTGATTATGCACCTGCGAATGGTTATAAGAAAACGTTAAGCTTTATGAGCACTTATGGTGTATTTTACATGTACTACTATTGCAAAAGGAATATCTCTAAGCCCCTCCTAGCAATTGGATGCTGAATTTGCATTTAGATAGCATTTAATTAGTGCATTTGCGTCTTCAGCCGACCTTTCATTGCAATTTATTATATTTTATCCGTATTTAAGGCACCCATATAAGACAATCGAACAATTTACTACAGGTGGTAGCCGAATTATCACTCTGGGGTATTTATAGAATGTGTTTTGATCAGATTATGCACTTGAAAATGGCCTTATGGAAACGTAAAGCTCTATGTGCACTTCAAATGTGTTTTACTTGTACTAGTATTGCAAAAGAAATATATTTTTGTGTCTCCTCCAATTGAATGCTGAATGTGCATTAAGATAGCGTATTTGCGACTTCAGCGGACTTTTCATTGCATTCTATTATATTTTATTCGTATTCATGGCATCCATATGAGACAATAGAACGATTTACTACAGCTGGTAGACGAATTAGCACTCTGGGGTATTTTTAGAATATGTTTTTACCAGATTATGCACTTGAAAATGGCCTTATGGAAACGTAAAGCTGTATGTGCACTTCAAATGTGTTTTACTTGTACTGGTATTGCAAAAGAAATATATTTTTGTGCCTCCTCCAATTGAATGCTGAGTGTGCATTAAGATAGCGTATTTGCGACTTCAGCGGACTTTTGATTGCATTCTATTATATTTTATTCGTATTCATGGCACCCATATGTGCCAATAGAACGATTTACTACAGCTGGTTGCCGCAATAGCACGGCGGGATTTTTATAGAGTGTGGATTTTATAGATTATTCATTTATGAATGGCCATATGAAAGCGTTAGGTTTTATGAGCACTTAATGTGTATTTTACATGTACTGATATTGCAAAAGGAATATCTTTAACCCCCTCCTAGCAATTGGATGCTAAATTTGCATTAAGATAGAATTTAAATAGTGAATTTGTGTCTTCAGCCGACCTTTCATTGCACTTTATTATATTTTATCCGTATTTATGGCACCTATATGAGACAATCGAACGATTTACTACAGCTGGTAACCGAAATAGCACTCTGGGATTTTTATAGAGTGTGGATTTTACAGATTATGCACTTGCGAATGGCTATAAGAGAACGTTAAGCTTTACGAGCACTTCTGGTGTAATTTACATGTACTACTATTGCAAAAGGAATATCTTTATGCCGCTTCTAGCAATTGGATGCTGACTTTGCATTAAGATAGCATTTAATTAGTGCATTTGCGTCTTCAGCGGACCTTTCAATGCATTTTATTATATTTTATCCGTATTCATGACACCCATAAGAGACAATAGAACGATTTACTACAGCTGGTAGCCGAAATAGCACTCTGGGCTTTTTATAGATTGTGGATTTTATAGATTATGCACTTGCGAATGGCTATAAGAGAACGTTAAGCTTTATTATCACTTCTGGTGTATTTTACATGCACTGCTATTGCAAAAGGAATATTTTTATGATCCTCCTAGCAATTGGATGCTAAATTTGCATTAAAGTAGCATTTAATTAGTGCATTTGCGTCTTCAGCGGACCTTTCAATGCATTTTATTATATTTTATCCGTATTCATGACACCCATATGAGACAATCGAACCATTTACTATAGCTGGTAGCCGAACTAGCACTCTGGGCTTTTTATAGAGTGTGGATTTTACAGATTATGCACTTGCGAAGGGCTATAAGAAAACGGTAAGCTTTATGAGCACTTTTGGTGTATTTTACATGTACTTCTATTGCAAAAGGAATGTCTTTAAGCCCCTCCTAGCAATTGGATGCCAAATGTGCATTAAGATATTATTGAATTAGTGAATTTGCAACTTCAGCCGACCTTTCATTGCATTTAATTATATTTTATTCGTATATATGGCACTCATTTGAGACAATCGAACGATTTACTACAGCTGGTAGCCGAAATAGCTTTTTATAGAGTGGGGATTTTACAGATTTTGCACTTGCGAATGCCTATAAGAAAACGTTAAGTTTAATGAGCACATCTGGTGTATTTTACATGCACTGCTATTGCAAAAGGAATATCTTTATGCCCCTCCTAGCAATTGAATGCTGAATTTGCATTAAGATAGCATTTAATTAGTGCATTTGCGTCTTCAGCGAACCTTTCAATGCATTTTATTATATTTTATCCGTATTCATGACACATATGAGACAATAGAACGATTTACTACAGCTGGTAGCCGAAATAGAACTCTGGGCTTTTTATAGAGGGTGGATTTTACTGATTATGCACCTGCGAATGGTTATAAGAAAACGTTAAGCTTTATGAGCACTTATGGTGTATTTTACATGTACTACTATTGCAAAAGGAATATCTCTAAGCCCCTCCTAGCAATTGGATGCTGAATTTGCATTTAGATAGCATTTAATTAGTGCATTTGCGTCTTCAGCCGACCTTTCATTGCAATTTATTATATTTTATCCGTATTTAAGGCACCCATATAAGACAATCGAACAATTTACTACAGGTGGTAGCCGAATTATCACTCTGGGGTATTTATAGAATGTGTTTTGATCAGATTATGCACTTGAAAATGGCCTTATGGAAACGTAAAGCTCTATGTGCACTTCAAATGTGTTTTACTTGTACTAGTATTGCAAAAGAAATATATTTTTGTGTCTCCTCCAATTGAATGCTGAATGTGCATTAAGATAGCGTATTTGCGACTTCAGCGGACTTTTCATTGCATTCTATTATATTTTATTCGTATTCATGGCATCCATATGAGACAATAGAACGATTTACTACAGCTGGTAGACGAATTAGCACTCTGGGGTATTTTTAGAATATGTTTTTACCAGATTATGCACTTGAAAATGGCCTTATGGAAACGTAAAGCTGTATGTGCACTTCAAATGTGTTTTACTTGTACTGGTATTGCAAAAGAAATATATTTTTGTGCCTCCTCCAATTGAATGCTGAGTGTGCATTAAGATAGCGTATTTGCGACTTCAGCGGACTTTTGATTGCATTCTATTATATTTTATTCGTATTCATGGCACCCATATGTGCCAATAGAACGATTTACTACAGCTGGTTGCCGCAATAGCACGGCGGGATTTTTATAGAGTGTGGATTTTATAGATTATTCATTTATGAATGGCCATATGAAAGCGTTAGGTTTTATGAGCACTTAATGTGTATTTTACATGTACTGATATTGCAAAAGGAATATCTTTAACCCCCTCCTAGCAATTGGATGCTAAATTTGCATTAAGATAGAATTTAAATAGTGAATTTGTGTCTTCAGCCGACCTTTCATTGCACTTTATTATATTTTTATCCGTATTTATGGCACCTATATGAGACAATCGAACGATTTACTACAGCTGGTAACCGAAATAGCACTCTGGGATTTTTATAGAGTGTGGATTTTACAGATTATGCACTTGCGAATGGCTATAAGAGAACGTTAAGCTTTACGAGCACTTCTGGTGTAATTTACATGTACTACTATTGCAAAAGGAATATCTTTATGCCGCTTCTAGCAATTGGATGCTGACTTTGCATAAGATAGCATTTAATTAGTGCATTTGCGTCTTCAGCGGACCTTTCAATGCATTTTATTATATTTTATCCGTATTCATGACACCCATAAGAGACAATAGAACGATTTACTACAGCTGGTAGCCGAAATAGCACTCTGGGCTTTTTATAGATTGTGGATTTTATAGATTATTCACTTACGAATGGCCATAGGGAAACGTTAAGTTTTATGAGCACTTAAGGTGTATTTTACATGTACTACTATTGCAAAAGGAAAATATTTATGCCCATCCTAGCAGTTGGAGGCTGAATTTGCATTAAGATAGTTTTTAATAAGTGCATTTGCGACTTCAGCGGACCTTTCAATGCATTTTATTATATTTTATCTGTATTTATGGTACCCATATGTGACAATAGAACGATTTACTACAGCTGGTAGCCGAAATAGCACTCTGGGATTTTTATAGCGTGTGGATCTTACAGTGCACTTGCAAATGACTTTAAGAAAACGTTAAGCTTTGTAAGCACTTCTGGTGTATTTTAAATGTACTACTATTGCAAAAGGAATATCTTTATGCCCCTCCTAGCAATTGGATTCTGAATTTGCATTAAAAGAGAATTTAATTAGTGCATTTGCGTCTTCAGCGGACCTTTCAATGCATTTTATTATATTTTATCCGTATTCATGACACCCATAAGAGACAATAGAACGATTTACTACAGCTGGTAGCCGAAATAGCACTCTGGGCTTTTTATAGATTGTGGATTTTATAGATTATTCACTTACGAATGGCCATAGGGAAACGTTAAGTTTTATGAGCACTTAAGGTGTATTTTACATGTACCTACTATTGCAAAAGGAAAATATTTATGCCCATCCTAGCAGTTGGAGGCTGAATTTGCATTAAGATAGCTTTTAATAAGTGCATTTGCGACTTCAGCGACCTTTCAATGCATTTTATTATATTTTATCTGTATTTATGGTACCCATATGTGACAATAGAACGATTTACTACAGCTGGTAGCCGAAATAGCACTCTGGGATTTTTATAGCGTGTGGATCTTACAGTGCACTTGCAAATGACTTTAAGAAAACGTTAAGCTTTGTAAGCACTTAAGGTCTATTTTACATGTACTGCTATTGCAAAAGGAATATCTTTATGCCCCTCCTAGCAATTGGAAGCTGAATTTTCATTAAGATAGCTTTTAATAAGTGCATCTGCGAATTCAGAGAATCTTTCGTTGTATTTTATTATATTTTATCTGTATTTATGTTACCCATATGTGACAATAGAACGATTTACTACAGCTGGTAGCCGAAATAGCACTCTGGGATTTTTATAGAGTGTGGATCTTACAGTGCACTTGCAAATGGCCTTAAGAAAACGTTAAGCTTTATAAGCACTTCTGGTGTATTTTACATGTACTACTATTGCAAAAGGAATATCTTTATGCCGCTTCTTGCAATTGGATGCTGATTTTGCATTAAGATAGCATTTAATTAGTGCATTTGCGTCTTCAGCGGACCTTTCAATGCGTTTTATTATATTTTATCCGTATTCTTGACACCCATATGAGACAATAGAACGATTTACTACATCTGGTAGCCGAACTAGCACTCTGGACTTTTTATAGACTGCGAATTTTATAGATTATGCACTTGCGAATGGCTATAAGAGAACGTTAAGCTTTATTATCACTTCTTGTGTATTTTACATGCACTGCTATTGCAAAATGAATATTTGTATGCTCCTCCTAGCAATTGGATGCTAAATTTGCATTAAAGTAGCATTTAATTAGTGCATTTGCGTCTTCAGCGGACCTTTCAATGCATTTTATTATATTTTATCCGTATTCATGACACCCATAAGAGACAATAGAACGATTTACTACAGCTGGTAGCAGAAATAGCACTCTGGGCTTTTTATAGATTGTGGATTTTATAGATTATGCACTTGCGAATGGCTATAAGAGAACGTTAAGCTTTATTATCACTTCTGGTGTATTTTACATGCACTGCTATTGCAAAAGGAATATTTTTATGATCCTCCTAGCAATTGGATGCTAAATTTGCATTAAAGTAGCATTTAATTAGTGCATTTGCGTCTTCAGCGGACCTTTTAATGCATTTTATTATATTTTATCCGTATTCATGACACCCATATGAGACAATAGAACGATTTACTACATCTGGTAGCCGAACTAGCACTCTGGATTTTTTATAGAGTGTGGATTTTATAGATTATGCACTTGCGAATGGCTATAAGAGAACGTTAAGCTTTATTATCACTTCTGGTGTATTTTACATGCACTGCTATTGCAAAAGGAATATTTTTATGATCCTCCTAGCAATTGGATGCTAAATTTGCATTAAAGTAGCATTTAATTAGTGCATTTGCGTCTTCAGCGGACCTTTCAATGCATTTTATTATATTTTATCCGTATTCATGACACCCATATGAGACAATCGAACCATTTACTATAGCTGGTAGCCGAACTAGCACTCTGGGCTTTTTATAGAGTGTGATTTTACAGATTATGCACTTGCGAAGGGCTATAAGAAAACGGTAAGCTTTATGAGCACTTTTGGTGTATTTTACATGTACTTCTATTGCAAAAGGAATGTCTTTAAGCCCCTCCTAGCAATTGGATGCCAAATGTGCATTAAGATATTATTTAATTAGTGAATTTGCAACTTCAGCCGACCTTTCATTGCATTTAATTATATTTTATTCGTATATATGGCACTCATTTGAGACAATCGAACGATTTACTACAGCTGGTAGCCGAAATAGCTTTTTATAGAGTGGGGATTTTACAGATTATGCACTTGCGAATGGCTATAAGAAAACGTTAAGTTTAATGAGCACATCTGGTGTATTTTACATGCACTGCTATTGCAAAAGGAATATCTTGATGCCCCTCCTAGCAATTGAATGCTGAATTTGCATTAAGATAGCATTTAATTAGTGCATTTGCGTCTTCAGCGAACCTTTCAATGCATTTTATTATATTTTATCCGTATTCATGACACACATATGAGACAATAGAACGATTTACTACAGCTGGTAGCCGAAATAGAACTCTGGGCTTTTTATAGAGGGTGGATTTTACTGATTATGCACCTGCGAATGGTTATAAGAAAACGTTAAGCTTTATGAGCACTTATGGTGTATTTTACATGTACTACTATTGCAAAAGGAATATCTCTAAGCCCCTCCTAGCAATTGGATGCTGAATTTGCATTTAGATAGCATTTAATTAGTGCATTTGCGTCTTCAGCCGACCTTTCATTGCAATTTATTATATTTTATCCGTATTTAAGGCACCCATATAAGACAATCGAACAATTTACTACAGGTGGTAGCCGAATTATCACTCTGGGGTATTTATAGAATGGGTTTTGACCAGATTATGCACTTGAAAATGGCCTTATGGAAACGTAAAGCTCTATGTGCACTTCAAATGTGTTTTACTTGTACTAGTATTGCAAAAGAAATATATTTTTGTGTCTCCTCCAATTGAATGCTGAATGTGCATTAAGATAGCGTATTTGCGACTTCAGCGGACTTTTCATTGCATTCTATTATATTTTATTCGTATTCATGGCATCCATATGAGACAATAGAACGATTTACTACAGCTGGTAGACGAATTAGCACTCTGGGGTATTTATAGAATATGTTTTTACCAGATTATGCACTTGAAAATGGCCTTATGGAAACGTAAAGCTGTATGTGCACTTCAAATCTGTTTTACGTGTACTGGTATTGCAGAAGAAATATAATTTTGTGCCTCCTCCAATTGAATGCTGAGTGTGCATTAAGATAGCGTATTTGCGACTTCAGCGGACTTTTGATTGCATTCTATTATATTTTATTCGTATTCATGGCACCCATATGTGCCAATAGAACGATTTACTACAGCTGGTTGCCGCAATTGCACGGCGGGATTTTTATAGAGTGTGGATTTTATAGATTATTCATTTATGAATGGCCATATGAAAGCGTTAG
Organism: Agriotes lineatus; assembly: GCA_940337035.1. NCBI lineage: Eukaryota > Metazoa > Arthropoda > Insecta > Coleoptera > Elateridae > Agriotes > Agriotes lineatus. The sequence continues at coordinate 70,480,256 of OW679196.1, forward strand.
GTTTTATGAGCACTTAATGTGTATTTTACATGTACTGATATTGCAAAAGGAATATCTTTAACCCCCTCCTAGCAATTGGATGCTACATTTGCATTAAGATAGAATTTAATTAGAGCATTTGCGTCTTCAGCCGACCTTTCATTGCAATTTATTATATTTTATCCATATTTATGGCACCCATATAAGACAATCGAACAATTTACTGCAGCTGGTAGCCGAAATAGTACTCTGGGCTTTTTATAGAGTCTGGATTTTACAGATTATGCACTAGCGAATGGCTATAAGAAAACGTTAAGCTTTTTGAGCACTTTAGATGTATTTTACATGTACTGCTATTGAAAAAGGAATATCTTTAAGCCGCTCCTAGCAATTGGATGCTAAATTTGCATTAAGATAGAATTTAAATAGTGAATTTGTGTCTTCAGCCGACCTTTCATTGCACTTTATTATATTTTATCCGTATTTATGGCACCTATATGAGACAATCGAACGATTTACTACAGCTGGTAACCGAAATAGCACTCTGGGATTTTTATAGAGTGGGGATTTTACAGATTATGCACTTGCGAATGGCTATAAGAAAACGTTAAGTTTTATGAGCACTTCTGGAGTATTTTACATGTACTGCTATTGCAAAAGAAATATCTTTAAGCCCCTTCTAGCAATTGGATGCCTAATTTGCATTAAGATATTATTTAATTAGTGCATTTGCGACTTCAGCCGACCTTTCATTTCATTTTATTATATTTTATTCGTATTTATGGCACTCATTTGAGACAATCGAACGACTTACTAAAGCTGGTAGCCGAAATAGCACTCTGGGCTTTTTATAGTGTGGGGATTTTACAGATTATGCACTTGCGAATGGCTATAAGAAAACCTTAAGCTTTATGATCACTTCTGGTGTATTTTACATGCACTGCTATTGCAAAAGGAATATTTTTATGCTCCTCCTAGCAATTGGATGCTAAATTTGCATTAAAGTAGCATTGTATTAGCGCATTTCCGCCTTCAGCGGACCTTTTAATGCATTTTATTATATTTTATCCGTATTCATGACACCCATGTGGACAATAGAACGATTTGCTACAGCTGTTAGCCGAAATAGCACCCTGGGCTTTTTATAGTGTGTGGATTTTACTGATTATGGACTTGCGAATGGCTATAAGAGCACGTTAAGCTTTATGAGCACTTCTGGTGTATTTTACATGTACTGCAATTGCAAAAGGAATAACTTTAACCCCCTCCTAGCAATTGGATGCTACATTTGCATTAAGATAGAATTTAATTAGTGCATTTGCGTCTTCAGCCGACCTTTCATTGCAATTTATTATATTTTATCCGTATTTATGGCACCCATATAAGACAATCGAACAATTTACTACAGCTGGTAGCCGAATTATCACTCTGGGGTATTTATAGAATGTGTTTTGACCAGATTATGCACTTGAAAATGGCCTTATGGAAACGTAAAGCTCTATGTGCACTTCAAATGTGTTTTACGTGTACTAGTATTGCAAAAGAAATATATTTTTTTGTCTCCTCCAATTGAATGCTGAATGTACATTAAGATAGCGTATTTGCGACTTCAGCGGACTTTTGTTTGCATTCTATTATATTTTATTCGTATTCATGGCATCCATATGAGACAATAGAACGATTTACTACAGCTGGTAGACGAATTAGCACTCTGGGGTATTTATAGAATGTGTTTTTACCAGATTATGCACTTGAAAATGGCCTTATGGAAACGTAAAGCTCTATGTGCACTTCAAATGTGTTTTACGTGTACTAGTATTGCAAAAGAAATATAATGTTGTGCCTCCTCCAATTGAATGCTGAGTGTGCATTAAGATAGCGTATTTGCGACTTCAGCGGACTTTTGATTGCATTCTATTATATTTTATTCGTATTCATGGCACCCATATGTGCCAATAGAACGATTTACTACAGCTGGTTGCCGCAATAGCACGGCGGGATTTTTATAGAGTGTGGATTTTATAGATTATTCATTTATGAATGGCCATATGGAAGCGTTAGGTTTTATGAGCACTTAATGTGTATTTTACATGTACTGCTATTGCAAAAGGAATATCTTTAACCCCCTCCTAGCAATTGGATGCTACATTTTTATTAAGATAGAATTTAATTAGAGCATTTGCGTCTTCAGCCGACCTTTCATTGCAATTTATTATATTTTATCCATATTTATGGCACCCATATAAGACAATCGAACAATTTACTGCAGCTGGTAGCCGAAATATTACTCTGGGCTTTTTATAGAGTGTGGATTTTACAGATTATGCACTAGCGAATGGCTATAAGAAAACGTTAAGCTTTTTGAGCACTTTTGGTGTATTTTACATGTACTGCTATTGCAAAGGGAATATCTTTATGCCCCTCCTAGCAATTGGATGCCAAATTTGCATTAAGATATTATTTAATTAGTGCACTTGCGACGTCAGCCGACCTTTCATTGCATTTTATTATATTTTATCCGTATTTATGGCACCCATATGAGACAATCGAACAATTTACTATAACTGGTAGCCGAAGTAGCACTCTGGGCTTTTTATAGAGTGTGGATTTTACAGATTATGCACTTGCGAATGGCTATAAGAAAACGTTAAGCTTTATGAGCACTTTTGCTGTATTTTACATGTACTGCTATTGCACAAGGAATGTCTTTAAGCCCCTTCTAGCAATTGGATGCTAAGTGTGCATTAAGATAGAATTTAATTAGTGCATTTGCGTCTTCAGCGGACCTTTCAATTCATTTTATTATATTTTATTCGTATTCATGACCCCATGTGAGACAATAGAACGCTTTGCTACAGCTGGCAGCCGAAATAGCACCCTGGGCTTTTTATAGTGTGGATTTTACTGATTATGGACTTGCGAATGGCTATAAGAGCACGTTAAGCTTTATGAGCACTTCTGGTGTATTTTACATGTACTGCTATTGCAAAAGGAATATCTTTAACCCCCTCCTAGCAATTGGATGCTACATTTGCATTAAGATAGAATTTAATTAGTGCATTTGCGTCTTCAGCGGACCTTTCAATTCATTTTATTATATTTTATCCGTATTCATAACACCCACATGAGACAATATAACGATTTGCTACAGCTGTAGCCGAAATAGCGCTCTGGACTTTTGATAGAGTGTGGATTTAACTGATTATGCACTTGCGAATGGCTATAAGAGAACGGTAAGTTTTATGAGCACTTCTGGTGTATTTCACATGTATTACTATTGCAAAAGGAATATTTTTAACCCCCTCCTAGCAATTTAATGCTCCATTTGCATTAAGATAGAATTTAATTAGTGCATTCGCGTCTTCAGCCGACCTTTCATTGCAATTTATTATATTTTATCCGTATTTATGGCACCCATATAAGGCAATCGAACAATTAACTACAGCTGGTAGCCGAAATAGCGCTCTGGACTTTTGATAGAGTGTGGATTTTACAGATTATGCACTTGCGAATGGCTATAAAAAAACGTTAAGCTTTATGAGCACTTTTGGTGTATTTTACATGTACTGCTATTGCAAAAGGAATATCTTTAAGCCCCTCCTAGCAATTGGATGCTAAGTGTGCATTAAAATAGAATTTAATTAGTGCATTTGCGTGTTCAGCGGACCTTTCAATTCATTTTATTATATTTTATCCGTATTTATGACACCCATATGAGACAATAGAACGATTTGCTACAGCTGGTAGCCGAAATAGCACCCTGGGCTTTTTATAGTGTGTGGATTTTACTAATTATGTACTTGCGAATGGCTATAAGAGCACGTTATGCTTTATGAGCACTTCTGGTGTATTTTACATGTACTGCAATTGCAAAAGGAATATCTTTAACCCCCTCCTAGCAATTGGATGCTACATTTGCATTAAGATAGAATTTAATTAGTGCACTTGCGTCTTCAGCGGACCTTTCATTGCAATTTATTATATTTTATCCGTATTTATGGCACCCATATAAGACAATCGAACAATTTACTACAGCTGGTAGCCGAAATAGCACTCTGGGCTTTTTATTGAGTGTGGATTTTACAGATTATGCACTTGCGAATGGCTATAAGAAAACGTTAAGCTTTATGAGCACTTTTGGTGTATTTTACATGTACTGCTATTGCAAAAGGAATATCTTTAAGCCCCTCCTAGCAATTGGATGCTAAGTGTGCATTAAGATAGAATTTAATTAGTGCATTTGCGTTCCCAGCGGACCTTTCAATTTATTTTATTATATTTTATCCGTATTCATGACACCCATATGAGACAATCGAACAATTTACTACAGCTGGTAGCCGAAATAGCACTCTGGGCTTTTGATAGAGTGTGGATTTTACAGATTATGCACTTGCGAATGGCTATTAGAAAACGTTAAGCGTTATGAACACTTTTGGTGTATTTTACATGTCCTGCTATTGCAAAAGGAATATCTTTTAGGCCCTCCTAGCATTCGGATGTTGATTTTGCATTAAGACAGCTTTTAATAAGTGCATTTGCGACTTCAGAGGACCTTTCATTGCATTTTGTTATATTTTATCCGTATTCATGACACCCATATGTGACAATAAAAGTATTTACTACAGCTAGTTGCCGAAATAGCACGGCGGGATTTTTATAGAGTGTGGATTTTACAGATTATGCACTTGCGAATGGCCATAGGGTAACGTTAAGTTTTATGAGCACTTAAGGTGTATTTTACATGTACTACTATTGCAAGAGGAATAACTTTATGCCCCGTCGTGGCAATGGGTTGCTGAATTTGCATATCGTTTAACAAGTGGATTTGCGACTTCAGCGGAGTTTTTTTTTGATTTTATTATATTTTATTCGTATTCATGTCACCAATATGAGACAATAGAACGATTTGCTACAGCTGGTAGCCGAAATAGAACTCTGGGATTTTTATAGTGTGTACTTTACAGATTATGCACTTGCGAATGGCAAAAGGTAAATATTTATGCCCTTTCTAGTAATTGGATCCTGAATTTTTATTAAGATAGCATCTAATAAGTGCATTTGCGACTTCAGCGGACTTTTTGTTGGTTTTCATTATATTTTATCTATATTCATGGCACCAATCAGTGACAATATAAAGGATTTAGTACAGCTGGTAGCCGAAATAGCACTCTGGGATGCTTATAGTGTGTATTTATAGATTATGCACTTGCTAATGGCCATATGGTAACACTAAGCTTTATGAGTACCACTGGTGTATTTTACATGTACTTCTATTGCAAAAGGAAAACATTTATGCCTCTCCTAGCAATTGGATTCTGAATTTGCATTTATATAGCATTTATAAGTTTTTTTGTGACTTCAGCGGATTTTCCATTGCTTTTGTTAAGCCATTTTTCGTCGGCAGTAATTTAATTTACATTTCGCGCCTTTAGGGTAGCTTATTTATATTTAAAACCCGTTTCCCGCCATTTAAGCGTTTTATCACAAAAACTCACAGGCGCAAGATCACTTCTTGCTCATTTGAATTAGAACTCCCTGTAGTTTAGCGCAACTGTCTCGATTTAGTCGTTTCAAGCCACCCTTAAAGTGCACGTGGATTTAGTTCCGCAACGCTGGTTTCAGGCGTGTTAATAATTCTCGTTGGAGCAAATGAGATGGCCTCTGGTTTTCCTCGTTACGCCGACATTAATTTGTTTTTGGCCGTCTGGCTTCTCGCGCGCGGATTGGCGGACAGCTTTTGGCGGTTGAGACGCGCTTGGCTGGAATTGTTTTGGACGGTTTCTAGCAGTTAATTAAGCAGGGCTGACAATGTCCGGGAATTTTCCCGAATTTTGGGAAATTTGCATGGGTAGCGGGAATTTTGCGGGAAATTATTGATTTGCGGGAAAAAACGGGAGTTTTTAAATGTCACCTAGGTACCTGATATAATTTTTATTTTTTGCTGGTATTTCATATTTTTGCGTTTAAGGATAATATGTCTAAATTCATAATTCAGTTACTTTGTTTTATTATTGGTAGATTTTTTAGTTTACATTAGCGTTTATATCTGGCGTTTATAACCAAAGCAGAAACATAACCTGACATAACCTCAACTTTGTGTTGTTTGTAAACAATGGATAAGTGGTTGTTTAAAGGGTCATCGTAGGTAGTAATTTTAACCACAAATTTTTTTTTAGTTCTTATATAACTATATATCCTAAATGAATTATAATTCAAACAGCTATTTTTTAATATTCGATGTAATACTGCTACAAATACAACTAGCTTTGACAATACCGAAGAAGATGATGATTTAGAGAAAGCAGAAAATACCCCACCAAAGAAAACAGGGTAAATAAATTTTGTGATTCTTGGTTAAAGATTAATAGTTTTAAGGACCGGCTTGTAAAATCAGATACCAAGAGGAATGGAAATGAATTATCTCTCTGTAAAGTGTGCAACATAAACATAAATTTACACAAAAATGATGTAATGAAGCATGAATCGTCATCAAAACATACAGAGTGATTTTTTAAAAACTCAATTACAGCCGGCCCTACACTGAAAAAAATATCGTTCGTGATATCAATAAACGGCGTTTGTTAGGGTCATTTAATTGATATAACGTACGATTCGTTAATATAACGAAATAAAAATGCTCCCTACTTCATTAACTAATAATCGCATTCATCAAAACAATAAATATTCATTCATTGAAAATTAAGTACGACTGATCATAATTCAATGTAACTATTTATTCCTTACATTAAAATTGTTGTATATTTAACGAACATTTTTATTGGTACCAACGTTATATTAATAAACGCATTTATTAAATACAGCAAAAAGTTTCAATAATCTACAACATCATTTCAAGGTACTATGTCATCGACTAATAACCGACATTCGTTGGTTTGATAACAAATTCGTATTCTTATAATCAAGTTATAGTTCGACTAAAAGGATTATAATATCAACGTTGAAGTTCATTAGTGATGAACGGCGTTATTGTATCAATGAAAATGTTTATTGAGGCAACACTCTCGGTTATTAAGCAAATGTGCATTTTTAAGTTTCGATGGGTATTGCATATTGTATTTCAGAATCAGTTTGTACTTCTGAAGCTACGACAGCGACGTAACGCTCCACGTTTTAAGTTTGCAAATTTTTTATAAGTGATTGTATGCACTTGTGCAACTGTTCTTACTCGATCAAGGTAAGTGTCTACACCGATTATATAGTATACAATACATATGCGCCGATTTGGTTTCTGGAAACTGCAAATAATTTTTGTACTTGCAGAAACGCATAATGTTTGTTCCTTCTTGTTGACAATAATGTCAAAGATAGAAATATTCGAGGCCTACTGGACTAACTTAGAGAGAAAGACTAAATGAGAGTAGGTTTTTGAGTAACTTTCAAAAGGAATGTTTACTTATATACAGTTTTGTCTTACAGATAGTCGAGATGCTGCCATAAAGTGGTCTCTGCATGGGTATTTAGTGAGACCCAGAAACAGTGCGGAAAGATCCGACAACAGGAAAGAAAACACGACTAAATACACTATCAAAGATTTTCAAGAATCATTTGTATTCGTCGGTAAATGTGCTCAGAAAATTGAAGACCACATTCGTCACCTAAAGACAATCAAGACAATATTCAACCGCTGACTTTGTGTGTGGGTGAAAATATAATAAAACAATGGAATCTACATATATTTTGATGACATAAAATACTCATTTACCACTTCTGAGATAGAGAGATGCTACAATATAATGTATGTATTTAATTTAGATTTTTTTCCTGAATCCCCCATGTTTTGAATGTTCTTGATACCTTTTTTTACCATATTTTGTCAGATGCTTTGTTGACATGTAATTAAACTTTGAAATGAATAAAATTTTTCTTAAAAAGTTAGTGTTAATGATGTATAAATTTAAAAACCCACATTTCCTTTATATATTTATATCTCTTGACTTGAACATAAATACAACAAAATCCCACAAATCGTGAAAAAATGAGCACTTTCTTGCTATTTTGTCATGGAGGTAATTGCTATTTTTGTCTTGCCTTGTAAACAAATTACAGCGAAATTATTGTTTCAGCCTAGCTTTTTCTTCCACGATTCAAAGGGAATCTTATTCGATCGAGTGAACATCTCGTTTGTATGAACAGGCTTGGTTTTAATTAGTTCACATAATTGATCGACTACTGGATTATTGTTAAATTATTTAAATGAATAAAAATCAATGACCAGTGTTGTTATATGAACGAATCAATTCAATAAAGTTATTATAATATTAAAGAACTTGATCATTGATTTATCATTTGTAACCTTCTATTAATAAACTCAGTTATTATCCTAATAATATCATTAATTAAATTTCCCGTACTCCCAATAAACTCTGTTGTTGATTTATGTACTCGATACATTGACTCAACGAACTTGTTGATCGGTATGATCACCGCGGTTATTAGTATCCAATAATTTGGTTCATTGTTACAGTCAACTTCTTTATTGTATTGTTTCGTATATTCAATGAACATATCATAACTTTATGAACGGTGTTATATTTTTATGAAAGCATATTATTAATATGATAAACACGTTCGTTGGACAAATATTAATAATTTTTTTATTAATTTAACGTACAATTTCGTTGTATTTACGTCGATATTTGGTTCAGTGTAGATAGTCTAAATCAGTTGGCAGTACTGAAGTGTATTGTCAGTCTATGTCAAACTCGAGGTTAGTAGGTTGGGTTTTGTTTGTCATTTTACACCCACTGACGCAAAACTTAACCTGCATATCTCGAATTTGACATAGACTGACAATACACTTCAGTACTGCCAACTGTTTCAAGCTATCCAGAGCCTATTGCAATTGAGTTTTTAAAAAATCACTCTGTAAGTTTAGTACCTTGTGGTCGGGAAAAACCGGGAATTTTCGTAATACATTTCGGGAAATATTTGTTTGTGTCATTGGCAGCCGTGTAGTTAGAAGCTGTTTTGAACGTGTTTTTGTTTGTGCAGTTTCCTGCTAGAAAGGTTTTGCGGAAGCGGCTCTGCCGCCCCCTTCGGCCCTTATGAGCCGTCGGGTGGCGGCACAGCTTTTGTTTTGAGTGGACTGGTACCTCGTGGCATGGCTTTGGTTTCGCAGAAAGTTCGGTTCCATTAATTAGGCCGTGATTATTGTGCTGTTACAGCGATTGTTGATTCGTGAATTTTTGTGACTTTGTTTGTTGAGACGTTGCCCAGCTGTACGTTTGACATTGTTTAGTGTGAGGGGCGTGAGTGTTCGTTGGAATGCCGAGAACGCAAGCCTTTGGGTCTCCAATTGGCCGCGGGGTCGCAGACCTCGATTAAGCGCCTTTTAGGAAGATTCTTCTCGTTAGGGGGACTCAGTTAGCAGCGTTTTGTACCGGCAAAGCTGTCATGTCGTTCTGCCTCCCGTTCGCACTTCGCATTACATGTCGCTTAAGGATAAATCTCCATGCGTCCGGCTCACAGCCTTCCGCCAAGTTATCACGGTATATGCTTTCCGTCTCGTCCAACTATACAGTATCTGGGGCGGTGGTCGCTACAGCGGCAAAGGACGTCAGTACCGCACAGCCAAGCTCTGTCAGGTATTGTCTGTATTACTTAATAACGTTTGTTCGTGCAGTTTGATATTGATACGGTGTGTTGCGTCGAATTAGCGAACAGTTGTGTTCTTTTACTGTCAGTTAAGATAACTTATTTGCATAGAACGTATTGTTCATACCGCTTCACGAAATTATTGTTGTTGTACAGTTTTTAGGTCACTTTCTGATATTAGTTTAAGACGTTGCGCAACCATCGAACTGCCGTATTTACACTTTGGATTTACATGTGCCTTTTTGTATACAGTTTCTGATATTTTGTGTCAATACATGTCATGTCATTTTAAATGTGGTTTCCTTGTTATTGTGCTTGCCCTCTGTGTGGTTTTGTGTTACAGTTGTAAGAGGAGTTTGGCCAGTTGCCAAGTGGATTTTCAAAAAGGTAGGTCCATTGTTGCTGAACCGGCCTGCTGTCCAGATTACTGCCAAGTGTCGGTTAGAAGGTAGGCGTGCTTGATTTCCCGGTTTTTCTCTGGGTCTACCCTTATGTTTTCGTATGTCTATCAAACCGGGTGGCGTCCAATTTAATTTTATTGTTATGTACCGCCCCTCTGGCCGTTGCCCTTAGGTGATCTCGTAAAGAACCCGCCCTAGCTCTACTGAACGCTCAGCCGGCTTATCTTGTTGCGGCATGGGTAGCGGCCTAGGAGAACTTTCGTCCCGATTTTGTCCATTACGGCACGCGCCGGCCGTTTCGTTTTTATATGAGCCGGTGCGGTGTCGTAAAGTCAGTTTAAGACCGTAACACTTTGTATTATATTTTATCCGTATTTATGGCACCAATTACAATATAAAGGATTTAGTACAGCTGGTAGCCGAAATAACACTCTGGGATTTTTATAGTGTATATTATACAGATTATGTACTTGCTAATGGCTATAAAGAAACGTAAAGCTCTATGTGCACTTCTGATGTGTTTTACGTGTACTAGTATTGCAAAACAAATATCTTTATGCTCCTCCTACCAATTCGATGATAAATTTTCATTAAGACAGCATTAAATAAGTGCATTTGCGACTTCAGCGGACTTTTTAGTAGACTTTATTGTATTTTATCCGTATTCATTGAACCAATAAGTGACAATATATTTAGTACAGCTGGTAGCCGAAATAGCATTCTGGGATTTTTATAGTGTGTATTTTACAGATTATTTTATTATATTTTATCCGTATTCATGCCACCCATATGTGACAATAGAACGATTTACTACAGCTGGTTGCCGAAATAGCCCGGTGAGATTTTTATAGAGTGTGGATTTTATAGATTAAGCACTTGCGAATAGCCATATGGACACGTTAAGCTTTATGAGCACTTAAGGTCTATTTTACATGTACTACTATTGAAAAAGGAATATCTTTATGCCCCTCCTAGCAATTGGATGCTAAATTTGCATTAAGATAGCGTTGACCAAGTGCATTTGCGTCTTCAGCGGAGTTTTTATTGGATTTTATTATATTTTATCCTTATTCATGGCACCAATAAGTGACAGTATAAAGGATTTTTTACAGCTGGTAGCGGAAATAGCACTCTGGGATTTTTATAGTGTGTATTTTACAGATTATTTTATTATACTTTATCCGTATTCATGACACCCATATGTGAAAATAGAACGATTTACTACAACTGGTTGCCGAAATAGCACGGCAGAATTTTTATAAATTTTATAGATTATGCATTTGCGAATGGCCATATGGTAACGTTAAACTTTATGAGCACTTAATGTGTATTTTACATGTACTACTATTGCAAAAGGAATAACTTTATACCCCGTTGTAGCAATTGGATGCTGAATTTGCATAGCGTTTAACAAGTGGATTTGCGACTTTAGCGGAGTTTTTGTTGGATTTTATTATATTTTATCCATATTCATGTCACCAATAAGGGACAATATAGAGGATTTAGTACAAGTGGTAGCCGAAATAGCACTCTGGGATTTTTATAGAGTGTAATTTACAGATTATGCACTAGCGAATGGCAAAAGGAAAACATTTATGCCCCTCCTAGCAATTGGATGCTAAATTTTCATTAAGATAGCGTTTAATAAATGCATTTGCAACTTCAGCGGACTTTTATTGGACTTTATTATATTTTATCCGTATTCATGGACCAATAAGTGACAATAAGAATGGTTTACTACAGCTGGTTGCCGAAATAGCACACTTGGATTTTTATAGAGTGTGTATTTTTCAGATTATGCACTTGCGAATGGCCATACGGAAACGTAAAGCTTTATGTGCACTTCTGTTGTGTTTTACATGTACTAATATTGCGAAAGAAATATCTTTGTGTCCCTCCTCCAATTGAATGCTGAATGTGTTATTAGATAGCGTTTAATAAGTGTACTTGCGATTTCAGCGGACCTTTTATTGCACTTTATTATGTTTTGTCCTTCATTCATAGCACTCGTACGTGACAATATAAACGATTTAGTACAGCTGGTAGGCGAAATAGCACTCTAAGATTTTTATAAAGTGAGGATTTTAAAGATTATGCACTTGCAAATGGCTATAAAGAAAATCTAAGCTTTATTAGCACTTCTGGTGTATTTTACATTGCAATAGGAATATCTTTATGCTCATCCTAGCAATTGGATGCTAAATTTTCAATAAAATTGCGTTTAATAAGTGCATTTACGAATTCAGATAACCTTTTATAGGACTTTATTATATTTTATGCCAATTCATGGCACCAGTAAGTGACAATATAAAGTATTTAGTACAGCTGGTAGCCGAAATAGCACTCTGGGTTTTTTATAGTGTGTATTTTACATATTATGCTCTTGCGAATGGCTATAAGGAAACGTTAAGCTTTATTAGCACTTCTGGTGTATTTTACGTGTACTAGTATTGCAAAAGAAATATCTTTATGCTCCTCCTAGCAATTTGATGCTAAATTTTCATTAAAATAGCGTTTAATAAATGCATTTTCAACTTCAGCGGACATTTATTGGACTTTATTATATTTTATCGGTAGTCATGGCAACTAGAAATGACAATTTTAACAATTTACTACAGCTGGCTGCCGAAATAGCACCCTGGGATTTTTACAGAGTGTGTATTTTCCAGAATATGCACTTGCAAACGGCCATATGGAAAAGTAAGACTTTATGAGCACCTGTGGCATGGGATACGTGTACTAATATGGCAAAAGCAATATCTTTGTGCCCCTCCTAGCAATTTAATGCTGAATTTGCATTAAGATAACGTTTAATAAGTGCATTTGCGACTTTTCATTTCACCTTATTATATTTTATTAAAATTAATGGCACTCATAAGACGATAAGGACGAATAACTACAACTGGCTACCGAAATAGCACACTGGGATTTTTATAGAGAGTGTATTTTACAGAGTATGCACTTGCGAATGCCCAAACGGAAACGTAAAGGTTTATGTGCACTTCTAGTGTGTTTTACGTGTACTAATACAGCAAAAGAGTTATCTTTGTGCCCCTCCTTGCAATTGTATGCTAAATTTGCATTGACATAGAGTTTAATAAGTGCATTGGCTACTTCAGCGAGCATTGCATTGCGTTTTATTGTATTTTATCCGTATTCATGGATCAATAAGTGACAATAAGGATGGTTTACTACAGCTGGTTGCCGAAATAGCACACTGGAATTTTTATAGAGTGTGTAATTTCTAGATTATATACTTGCGAATAGTCATACGGAAACGTAAAGCCTTATATGTACTTCTGTTGTGTTTTACGTGTACTAATACTGGAAAAGAAATATCTTTGTGCCCCTTCTAGCAATAGGATGGTGGATTTGCATTAAGATAGCGTTTAGTAGGTGTATTATCGACTTTAGCGGACCTTTCATTGCATTTTCATTAATTGTATCCTCACTAATGGCACCCATAGGTGAAAATATGAACGATTTACTACAGCTGGCTGTCGAAATAGCGCTGCGGTATTTTTATAGACTGTGTATTTTTCAGATTATGCAAACGGCCTTATGGAAACGTAAAGCTTTATGTGCACTTCTGGTGTGTTTTACGTGTACTAGTATTGCACAAACATCTTTGTGTCCCTCCTAGCAATTGGATGCTAAATTTCCATTAAAATAGCGTTTAATAAGTGCATATGCGACTTCTCATAGCATTTTATTATATTTTATCCGTATTCGTGGCACATATAAGTGACAATATGAACGATTTACTACAGCTGGCTGCCGTAATAGCACACTGGAATTGTGTATTTTTAGATTATGCACTTGCAAACGGCCTTATCGAAACGTAAATCTTGATGTGCATTTCTGGTGTGTTTTACCTGTACTAATACTGCAAAAGAAATATCTTTTTTTCTCTCCCAGCAATTGGATGCCGAATTTGGATTAAGATAGCATTTAATAAGTGCAGATGCGACTTTAGCGGGCTTTTCATTGCATTTGATTATATTTTATCCGCATTAATGGCACCCATTAGTGACAATATGAACGAGTTACTACAGCTGGTTGCCGGCATGGACAGAGTGTGTATTTTACAGATTATGCACTTACGAATGGCCATACGGAAACGTAAAGCTTTATGTGCAATTCTGGTGTATTTTACGTGTACTAAATACTGCAAGAGAAATATCTTCGTGCCCCACCTAACAATTGGATGCTGGCTTAGCATTAAGATAGCGTTTAATAAGTGTATTTGCGACATCTCATTGCATTTTATTATTTTTTATCCGCATTCATGGCAACTATAAGTGACAATATGAACGATTTATTACAGCTGGCTACCGAAATAGCACTCTGGGATTTTTATAGAGTGTGTATTTTCCACATCATGCACTTGAAGGTGGCCTTATGGAAACGTAAAGCTTTATGTGCACTTCTGATGTGTTTGACTAGTACTAGTATTGCAAAAGAAATATCTTTATGGCCCTACTAGTAATTGGATGCTGAATTTGCATTAAGATTGCGTTTAATAAGTGCATTTGCGTTTTCTCATTCCATTTTATTATATTTTATTCGTATTCGTGGCACCTGTAAGTGACAATATGAACGATTTACTACAGCTGGATGCCGAAATAGGAAACTTGGATTTTTATAGAGTGTGTAGTTTAGAGAATTTGCACTTGCGAATGGCCATATGGAAACGTAGAGCTTTATGTGAACTTGTGGTGTGTTTTACGTGTACAATTATGAAAACGAAATATCTTTGTACCTTCCTAGTATTTGGATGTTGAATTTGCATTACGACAGTCTGTAATAAGTGCATTTGTGACTTCTCATTGCATTTTATTATATTTTATCCATATTCGTGGCACCTATAAGTGACAATATGAATGATTTACTGCAGCAGCTGGCTGCCGAAATAGCGCTCTGGGATTTTTAAGTGTGTATGTATCAGAATCAGTAACTTGCAAACGGCCTTGTAGAAACGTAAAGCTTTATGTGTACTTCTGGTGTGTTTTACGTGTACTAATACTGCAAAAGAAATATCTTTGTGTCCCTCTTAGCAATTGCATGTTGAATTTGCATTAAGATAGAGTTTAATGAGTGAATTGGCGACCTCAGTGGACTTTTCATTGCATTTTCTTATATTTTATCCCCATTAATGGTACCCATAAGTGACAATATGAACGATTTACTATAGCTGGCTGCCGAAATAGCGATCCGGTATACTTATAGACTGTGTATTTTTCAGATTATACACTTGCAAACGGCCTTATGGAAGCGTAAAGCTTTATGTGCACTTTTGGTGCGTTTTACGTGTACTAGTATTGCAAAAGCAATATCTTTGTGTCCTTCCTAGCAATTGGATGCTAAATTTGCATTAAGATAGCGTTTAATAAGTGCATTTGCGACTTTTCATTGCATTTTATTATATTTTATCCGTATTCCTGGCACCTATAAGTGACAATATGAACGATTTACTACAGCTGGCTGAATAAATAGCGCTCTGGAATTTTTAGAGAATGTGTATTTTTTAGATTATGCACTTGCGAACGGCGTTATGGAAACGTAAAGCTTGATGTGCACTTCTGGTGTGTTTTACATGTACTAATACTGTAAACGAAATATCTTTGTATCTCTCCCAGCAATTGGATGCTGGATTTGCATTATGATAGCATTTAATAAGTGCATTTGCGTCTGCACATTCCATTTTATTATATTTTATCCGTGTTCGTGGCACTTATAAATGACAATATCAACGATTTACTACTTCTGGCTGCAGAGATAGCGCTCTGGAATTTTTAGAGAGTGTGTATTTTTTAGATTATGCATTTGCAAACACGCCTTATGGAAACGTAAAGCTTTATGTGCACTTCTTTTGTGTTTTACGTGTACTAATATTGCAAAAGATATATCTTTGTGCCTCTCCTAGCAATTGGATGCCGAATTTGGATTAAAATAGCGTTTAATAAGTGCATTTGCAACTTCTCATTGCATTTTATTATATTTTATCCGTATTCGTGACTCCTATAAGTGACAATATTAACAATTTACTGCAGCTGGCTGCCGAAATAGCGCTCTGGGATTTTTATAGAATGTGTATTTTTCAGATTATGCACTTGCAAACGGCCTTATGGAAACGTAAAGCTTTATGTGCACTTCTGGTGTGTTTTACGTGTACTACTATTGCAAAAGCAATACCTTTGTGCCCCTTCGTATCAAATAATTCCAAACTACCTGATGGAGATTCATGTTAATGGAGTATTTAAACCGTTCAAAATTTATTTATATAATTCAGTTGTTTCACAACGACTACAGCACACTGAGAAAGTTACCGAAAGCACTATATGTAATACTGCCGACCACTCAAAGCGTTGCTTACCAATTTTTAAATGTTTAATAGAGCAATACCCGCTTCTGCAATTAACGCTTAGCACACTTGAGCAGAAATTATTGTTAATTCTGCACAGTCTCATCTCTGCATTCGTCGTATCATAATAAATCCATACTAGCGGAGGAAGTTTCATGTTAATGGGGTAGTTAAACCGTTCTAAGTTTATGCATATAATTCAGTTGTTTCTCAACCACTACAGCACACCGAGAAGGTTACCGAAAGGACGATATATAATACTGCCGACAACTAGAAGCATTGTATACTAATTTTAAGATGGTTAAAGGAGCAATACCCGCTTCAGCAATTGCCACACTTGGGCAGAAATTAATATGAATTTTGCACAGTATCCTCTGCATTCGAAGTATAATGATAAATCCATACTACCTGATGGAGAATCATGTTATTGAATTAGTTAAACCGTTCTAAATTTATGTATATAATTCATTTGTTTCACAACGACTACGGCACACCGAGAGGGGTATCGAAAGGACGATATATCATACTGCCGACCATTAAAAGCGTTCCATACAATTGTTAGGTTGGTTAAAGAAGCAATATCCGCTTATGTAGCCAACGCTTAGCACGCTTGTGTACTACCGTACTACCTGATGGAGAATCGTCTTAATCGACTAGCTAAACCACTCCAAACTTATATATCTATTTTATATGTTTCACAGCGGCTACAGCGCACCGAGGTTACCGAAAACATACATACATACTTCCGACCACTAAAACCGTTGCATATAATTTTTAAGTTGGTTAGAGAAGCAATATCTGCTTAGCAAGCTTATGCAGAAATCGATATAAATTCTGCACAGTACAAGCTCTGCACTCTCAGTATCTTGATAATTCCGTACTAACTGATAGAGGTTTGCCTTAATGGAGCAGCTAAACCACTCTAAATGTATATTGTTATGGTCTTTAGTACAGGGGTTTAATATCAGATTAATGAGGTTAAAAGAATACAGTATTAAAATTACAAAGGTGAATTTAAGTATGAAAAGGATATCAAAATTATTAAAATGTATTTGATAAAGACACGAAATAGAATTTAAAATTCAATTGAATGAAGCTATATAAGAAACAGTAAGATTCTAACATAATTCAGTTCTTATCTGAAATGAAGTGGAGGATTAATGGCAAATACTTATTTGAGAAATAAAATTCAACATAGTGGGTGTTAGACAAATATGATAAAGTTTCTATAGTGTGTTGGACTATAAAGTATATGCTATACTAAATCAATAAGATTTTTTTTATTTATCAGTATGTAAAAATAATTTGGTACAAAAATATTTAAGCGGTTAAAATTTATAAAAGTTAAAAGCTGTTTGGTATGTAAAAGGGTTGTGAATGAACTAAAATTGGCGTGTTGAAAATAAAAACTAAATGTTAAAAGATTAAAAGGATGTGAAGACGATATGGATGAAGAAAATGTATGTGGTGAGAATACAGTTATAATCTTATAATCTACAAAATTTAATTTCTGGAATGGGGTGTCGAACTGAGTTTATTGTCAAATTACATTACATCATATGAATTGGATAACAAAAAATATTTTTACTAGAAGTGGTTTACATAGAGATTGTTAGCAGAGTGAGCGTTTTGTGTGTTGGATAGAAGGTTTTCATCTAATGGAATTTTAATTCGACAAGCTTGTCATTGAAGTGACATCTTGTAACTTGCATCTAGTCGAGGTTCGTAACACTAGGTCGTCGGTGGTTTGAGGATTTTGGTAGGAAGACGTGGAAGGCGTTTACTGCTGACAGTACTACTGGAGAAAGTTGGTAGGTGCCTTGTCGAGTTTTGGCCATGAAGTCTTTGCGGATCCAGGTGTTTTTGCTGGAGTTCGTACTAGGATTTGTTTGGACATTGGGAGATCTTTGTGAGATTGCTGGATGCGTTTGGCTTAGTAAAGGAGAGTATCGGGGTCCATGAGCAGGTGACAGAATACAGGTATTTAAATAAAAAACTGAACGAAAAAGATAGAAAGAGTGAAGCGAGGTAATTTTAAAGAGCGAAGTACTTCCTTTTTGATATTTGTTGAATGACAAGGAATGCAACGAGAAAGTATTTGTAATTGATTTTGCACTTGCATAATTCAAAGTGACAGGTGACAGACGTACAAGTTGTCATGAAATAAGATAATCAAATTTTAGGAATAAAAGCAGTGTAAATTGTGAGCTAATCCGACCTGTGTTTCAGTTCAGAGCAAAAATGTTTCTACCGGAGTGAACGATTTAATAATATTGATCATCCATAATTATAAAAGGGCAAATAAGTTACTAAAAATTCAATTTTAATGGAGAATTGATTGAAAATAAACTAAAGTAAAAAGTCAGATGTAATAGCTAAAGTATAATGATTATTATTGTATCATAAAACCATTTTAATATACGTATAAAAATCATTATAACATAGTCGATTATAACAATATATATAATTCAGGTATTTCACAGCGACTACAGCACTCTGAGAAAGTAGCATAAAACACGATATATCATACTTCCGACCATAAAAGCTTTGCATAGAATTTTTAACTTGGTTAGAGAAGCAAT
Organism: Agriotes lineatus; assembly: GCA_940337035.1. Lineage (NCBI taxonomy): Eukaryota > Metazoa > Arthropoda > Insecta > Coleoptera > Elateridae > Agriotes > Agriotes lineatus. Next base: position 70,499,197 of record OW679196.1, read on the forward strand.
ATCCGCTTCTGTAGCCAACGTTTAGCACGCTTGTGCAGGAATCTATATGAATTCTTAGCAGTACAATCTCTATACTCTTCATATCTTAATAATTCCGTACTAGCTGATAGAGAATCGTCTTAATGGAATAGCTAAACCACTCTAAATTTCTATACATATATATAATTCAGTTGTTTCACTGCGACTATAGCACACCGAGAAAGTTACCGAAGCCACGATATATTATCCTTCCGATCACTCAAAGCGTTCCATACAATTTTCAAGTTGTTTAGAGAAGCAATATCCGCTTCTGCAGGCAACGCTTAGCAAGCTTGTTCAGAAATCAATATGAATTCTTCACAGTACAATCTCTGCACTCTCAGCATCTAAATAATTCCGTACTAACTGATGGAAGTTTGTCTTAATGGAATAGCTAAACCACTACAAATGTATATATTGCAATAGCACCTCGCTTTAATAATAATATGGGGTTTTAAAGTAAAATATAAAATTTAGGGCAAGGGATACTACACTAATTTATAAAATCTATTAGGTTCAATTAAGAATTGTCTTTCAAACTCCAAGCAAATTAAAAGAGTGTAATAATAATTACCAGCAATAAAAGATTTATTGATCTTTTCTTATTTTATGTATCTGCACTAAATCAGGGTTTAGCTCCGGTGAACATGAAACAAATCTTAACTCCGGGGGTTCGGTTAATAAAATTAAGTAAAAAACTTTGTATGACAAATAATTTGTTATATTGTTACGGTATCAAAGTGATCTTACGACACTTACGGGTGGATGAGTGCCATATAACTAGGCAAGTTCGGGAAACGTGCACTCTCACCCTGGTTATCGTAAGAAGCAGGCTTAAGACCTGGGCTCGGAAGCGCGCAGGGAGGGGGCGTGGTTCTACAACGAGACACCACAGGGCAAGCGTGTCGACAAAAGTATATATAGGGTGTTACCACATAAAAAGTTAAAGGGCGCCACAAGATCCAAATAGTAAAAAGACCCACGCTCAGCCGAATCTTGAAAGCTAAACGGGGCCCAAAGTGCTCAAATACTAACTCTGGAAACAGCAGCGTAGAGACAAACGCGCCGACCTACCTGTAACGCTTATTCACCACTTCCGGGCATCACCTAACATCGATCTTGACACAGTGACTGAGTCACCCTGTAGACTAACATGCACAACACAAGGGAAAAATCATAAGTCATTAACAGTTAATACATCTATTGGGCCACTTCATATGACCTAAAATGTTAGAACGGTACCGACGTGGTCGGTATGTACATCAATTTGACACAGTAAATAGAATCAGTACTTAATGGAATAAACCTAGCTGGGGAGCGCCTTAACTCATAAACAACAATGTACCACGCGTACAACTAAGATTAACTTCTACCAGTGAGTGTACCTCGCCTCGGTTAAACGGCGGACAATAGGTCAACTTTGATTAAATTGAAAGGTCGGTAAGCGACAAGCACGTTTGTTACATAAATGTTAAATCTGTACTTGACTGTGCTAGGCTTCAATGAAATGTCGGACGGCAAGTAAGCAAGTGTTAATGCGATACAAAGACAGCTCGCGGCAAACAAGTCTACTACACAAATGTTAATATTGCTGTTGAATGCTGCAGTAATATGCGATGAACTATGACTAAAATGGACTCAAACTACAGGTGAACTCGCCAATTATGTACCAAAGCTGTTCTAAAGGTTTATGTAGTTAATTGAATCACTGGGACATATAAAATTGCCTGACAGTATGACAATTACTTTCAATTATTAGAGCAAATGCACCATTCCCAACTGGCGTTTAAATAACCTCTAAATTTAATGCATGTAAACAAAATGATCTGACAGTGCAAAATAATATAAAATTGAATTTTAAACCCCAAAATAACAAAGATGCATCAGGTAAATACGATTATTTATGTGACGTATCAACGGCTAACCTCGTTTTGTTTCAGGATGACATCAAAACCCCCACGCGACTGTTTTTTGTTCAACTTGTTTAATCTTTACAAAATCGCGTTTTTAAGGGACGCTTCCTCGACAAAACTTACTGGAACGGATCTAGGGACTGCAATATGCCTCTACACTTCGTACACAGTCCAATCTTAACAAGATCCAAAAATAATAGACCTACTCCAACGTTTTTCCTGTGAAGTTACCTTGAAAAGAGCTGCTTCGCAGGCAGGATACGTTTTCTATAGACGCCACTTCAATGGTAACTTTCGTGGTAGCTTTCTGCTCCGAAACTCTGGACACAGGCACTCATGAGAAACTGATTGTCAGACCATTTTGTTTTCCTTTTAAATTTAAGGTATTTGACCATTTGAATCAGTTTTGGTACAAATGTGCCGAGTCTGCCTGTATATAGGTTCCTTTGCAGTTATAATGTATTGTATAACACTTCAACTATTTGCATAAAAAAATTCTAACACACACGTAGCTTTTGGTTGTCTAAAAGGTTCAACGGAACCGCTCTAATCTCTATGCCGTCGTATGTGCAGCTGTTTTGGTTCCGTCACGTTTAAGAGCGCTGGTTTACAGCATTTTCAAAACACACTCATGTACGAGTGCGCTAATTAGCGGCCTCGCAAGTTTTTGTAGTCGCCAAGGGTGCGCTGCACAATTCTTCTCGAGTAAGTAGGGGTTTCCACAAACATCACATCGAACGACAGCTATAGCGATTGGTGCTGTCCGCTTACTGCAATCAACGCTTTGCACCGAGGCAAAGCCTCCAAAATCGAAGGTACGCTTCTATATTTGTACAATAATCGTGCATGTTTTGCCGTTAGCCGGTCCGTTTAAATGTATTAAATTAAACATACTTGCTATCCGCCGCCTAATCAAGGCGTTGTACACTCATTTATAAATTTAATCTTTGTGTTACACGCTCGGCCCGATCTTTGAATCATTTTTTGCTGTCAGTCGGTTCGTTTAAATGTATTAAATTAAACATACTTGCTATCCGCCGCCTAATCAAGGCGTTGTACACTCATTTATAAATTTAATCTTTGTGTTACACGCTAGGCCCGATCTTTGAATCATTTTTTGCTGTCAGTCGGTTCGTTTAAATGTATTAAATTAAACATACTTGCTATCCGCCGCCTAATCAAGGAGTTGTACACTCATTTATAAATTTAATCTTTGTGTTACAAGCTCGACCCGATCTTTGAATCATGTTTTTCCGTCAGCCGGTTCGTTTAAATGTATTAAAATAACCATATTTCCTATCAGCCGCCTAATCAAGACGTTGTGCACTCATTTATAAATTTAATCTTTGTGTTACAAGCTCGGCCCGATCTTTGAATCATTTTTTGCCGTCAGCCGGTTCGTTTAAATGTATTAAATTAACCATATTTGCTATCAGCCGCCTAATCAAGGCGTTGTGCACTCATTTATAAATTTAATCTTTGTGTTACAAGCTCGACCCGATCTTTGAATCATGTTTTTCTGTCAGCCGGTTCGTTTAAATGTATTAAAATAACCATATTTCCTATCAGCCGCCTAATCAAGACGTTGTGCACTCATTTATAAATTTAATCTTTGTGTTACAAGCTCGGCCCGATCATTGAATCATTTTTTGCCGTCAGCCGGTCCTTTTAAATGTATTAAATTAAGCATATTTGCTATCCGCCACCTAATCAAGGCGTTGTACACTCATTTATAAATTTAATCTTTGTGTTACAAGCTCGGCCCGATCTTTGAATCATGTTTTGCCGTCAGCCGGTTCGTTTAAATGTATTAAATTAACCATATTTGCTATCCGCCGCGTAATCAAGGCGTTGTACACTAACTGCTAAATTTTAACCTTTGTGTTACGAGCCCGGCAATAACTTGGAAATTGTTTGTGTATATTTTTGCTGTCAGTCGGCGACGCTTATTATATGTTGTTTTACTCGTACCGGGTTGAGTAATATTTTTAGATAAAGCGTCCCCAGCTGGGTTTTATTTCTTTTAGGTTTAGTCTATTATATGATGCGAGTTTGTTGTATACGCTGACCACGTCAGCATCGTTGTAATTTTTGGTCAGTAGTTTGGCCTAATAGATCTGTTTACCGTATTTGACTTATGATTATTCCTTGTATTTGTGCATGCTTGTTTACAGGGTGTACCAAGATTGATGTAAGGTGAGCCCTGGAAGCAGTTAATAAGCGTTGCATGTAGGTCGGCGCGTTTGTCGCTACACTGTGCTCTCCAGAGTTTTGTACTTGAGTATCTCGCCCCGTTTGGCCAAATTTTTTACATGCATGTTTGATTTATTTTGACAAGTGACAGAACTTAGCACTAGATTTTCATATGTTTAAAAGAAACTAGGTTTGATAACATGTTGAAACCGATGGACTACAGTATTGATGTCATGTCTTTGCCTAACTACTAACTCCTTTTCTTGAAATAAATGTCACTACACTTTGCTCTGCTTTTAAATCACTTTAGTTTATAATGAACTGATACACTTGAGTTCATTTAGTATCTCACTAATTGTCTTTCGATCGGTTGCCTTACATTTTTCCATTGCTCTTTGCAATAATTGTTTTGCTCGCACTGTTTCGTTTACCTTTCAGCTAATTTGCCGTTTGCTGGCTTATACACTTTTAATACATAACGGTCATACCATTTTTGCACTTAACAAATCATTTTGTATCATTTTATTTACTTTATGTTTGACATTGCTAAGCTCAAAGCCTTCAGTTACAAATTAAATTGCATTAGCCCTTCCGAGCATTTATCCCTCAAATTATTAGTTACTGCTGCTCACATTAAGTGCATTTATTAATGTAAAATCTTGATTATCTTGCAATAAATAAAACATTTAATTCTGTGCTCATGTTGACCTTATTTATTTAGTTAATTAGGCAATCAGAATTGCTGTTGGCAGTAAACTATTACAATATATAATTCAGGTGTTTCACAGCGACTACAGCACACTGAGAAAGTTTCCGAAAACACGATATCTCATACTTCCGGCCATAAAAGCGTTGCATACAATTTTTAAGTTTGTTAGAGAAGCAATATCCGCTTCTGCAGACAAAGCTTACTGAGTGATGTGGTTAGCATCACGCCTTCGACAACTGCCTTACTTTCCCAACTTCTAAAAATGTGGTTTCGGTACCCAATGTTTAAAGCCACTGGCTGGGTCACCCGCCAGATGCCACATGTAGGGATTGAACGCCGTACCGTATCACCACAGCCGGACTCCCTAACCGCTCAGCCACGCTGGCGCTTTGTACAGAAACCGACATGAATTCTGCACAGTACAATCTCTGCACTCTTCGTATCTTATTAATTCTGTACTAGCTGATGGAGAATCATCTTAATGGAGTAGTTAAACCATTCTAAATTTATATTTACAGGGTCCGGCAACGAAGCGGGGGTAGAAGATATTTCTAAAACTATGAGAGTTACATAAATATTGTTTATATAAAAATTGTAGGTACATTACTAAAATAGTTTTGATTATACAGAGTGACTCAAAAAAGTGTGGCGAAACAAACTTTTTTTTTAAATAGAATTCCATATATTTGGGTAGCTCAAAAGTTTTGTATTTAAATACTCATCATTTTTATATAAATTTCTATGGGTCTAACGTCAAATGTTTTGGAGATATTGACGATTTTATGCAACAAATTGTTGAACTTCAGGCGGCTTCTGTAGACAACAGACAACAATTGAATGGAGGAAAACGCTACCAAAAAATTATGACTTTCGTGAACTACCTTCTATGTGTAAAATGGTGGATCTGGATATTAATGCTATACAGGGTGCTCAACATTTGCAGATTTAATAATTTCGAAATTTTTTCAAATGGAATGCCCTCTATATTTTTGTATTTTTGAAAAATCCCTTTTAATGAACGATATTCAGGTCCGTAAGTCATCGTCGTCGAAGCACCTTTTTTCTCTTCTTTTTCGCAGCCATGCAGGCCTTCTGGTCGCTTGAAGCAACCCCATTCCTCCGACGGGCCTTGACGTCGTTATCCAGCACCCCGACCTCATGGCTGCCCTTGTGAACGACACCCAGACGCGAGGGACTGCTGCCACAGGAGAAGCTATCAGGTATTTTACTGTCTGTTGATATAAATGTAATAGTTTTTTTTTACTGTACAATGTAAACACTACGCCGGTAATTAAAAATAGCGTCGATTTAGAACTAGTAATAGTGGGCTCTTTAGCCGTATCGGCGTGTATGTACTTGTTGTCCTGATCGCGCTAAGTAGCACGTTCTAATTAAATTAGCGACGTGCGCTCTTACAAGGTGTGTCCGCACCGAAATGAACTTAATTCCAGCGGGTCCAAGACGACGTGCTGGCATTAAATTCATTTAGCTCGTTGGCATCATTCTAAATATAGCTAAAATTACCTAACCCAATCGCCCCCGAATTGCATAAAACTATGTATTGTTATCTGTGCCTATTCTTGCATTAAATAGACCCCTTTCGTCCAAAGAATTTGCGTGTTTTCTTTAACTGATTAATGTAACATGTGAACTTGTGCATTACTTGCTATACAAAGCAAGGTCTCTAGTGGCAGAATTTGTGTAAACTTTGTACAACAGATCCTGAAAGCGAGAGGTAAGTCTCAACGCTTTGAGTGGTCGATTCACGAAGGCGTTGAAGCCCTTATTTTCACAAGCCCTTGGACTTCGAGCTTCTACGAGGGGATTGTAACACTGAAGTTCGTGGCGCTTTTAACCCCGTGCAATCTTTTGAGTAACCCCTATTTGTGGCCACGCTTGCTCCTAAAGGTAAGTCACTTTAGAAGGACCCCGCCCACGCTCACTGAGCGTTACAGCCGGGGGTTTAACCTGTTTTTGAGCAGTTAATGCGTGATTTAGGGTAAGCGGTGCAATTTCCCGAATGTGACGTGTGCCCTCGGTACACTCTCGTTAATAAATGTTGAACAATCTATTTTATACTGTAACATAGCTCTTGGCATAATTAATGAGCTTTAATGTTATGATTAAATAAAACAAGTTGTATGAAATGGCTCGACGATTCGAATTTATTCTAATTCATCTTCAAAGACCTATGAAGTGTAAAATTTACAAGTAAGAAGTGGTGCTTTTAGAAATTATAATCGATGTATTACCTAACAACTTGTGGAAATCAATTTTACATGTAATGTAAGACATATACAGGGCATTTCATAATGTACGGCGGTGACTGAAAGGGTAGTCAGGGAGGACCAAAATAAAGTTAATTTCTTAATAAACCTGTGACCAAATCCCAACAATAAAAATAACAGCAGTTTAAAGTTCTTGTAAATTAATGTCCACTTATTGAATACCGCTGGTATTAATGAGGAAAAATTAGAAAGAATATCATTGCGTTTTCGCTTCCGAAGAAACATATTACTTACAACACCTGCTAATTTACTGTTAAGGTAGTTTAATTTTAAATTATACAGAACACACAATAAAAACAGGATACCTTTTTAAATAAAGAAAAAAATATTTAAAAATTACAATTTTATTATTAAATAAGCTACAAATAATTCGCCATAATAAATACAGTCACATTAGGTGTTCGAAATGCTGCATTTTAACGCGCATTTGCGCTTGACGAATCCAGTTTTCCAATACTCTTCGAAATTGTTGGCATAACTGCTCTGTTGCAGTGTTGATGCGGCAGCGCAATTCGTCGATTGTATCAACTTCGGTGGCATATACCAATTCTTTCATAAAACCCCATAAGATAAAGTCCACTGGACTCATACAGCATTTCTAAAATCTGAAGGACAGCCGTCATGCATAAATCACATGGTATGGTGCACATCCAAAGGAACATCTTCGAGGAGCTCTGGCGGAACTTCTTGTGAAAACTGCAAATAAAAATTGCCATTAAGGCCCTATTCAGGTGTTGTTCAAAATACCAGTCCATAGATTCAAACTAAAACGTTGCTGAAAGCTACTCTGGCAAATCCCGTAGAATCTGGTGTGAATTTTGACCAGCCCATATGTGCGAATTGTGGAAGTTGAGAACACCATTCCTAGTAAAACAGCATTTATCCATCACCAGTACGTGTATTGGAAATTCTGCTTCCCTATTAGTGCGATTTGGCAGCCATTCGCAAAACTGCGGTTAAATTGTAGGAGTCAGTCCTTACACCTTTTGCAGATGATAGGAGTTCCAACCATTGCTGCTCAATGTGCGCCAAACAAAGGATGGAGAAACTCCAACTTGATGGGAAATTTGTCTTGTAGGATCAGCATCAACCATTTCTAAAAGTTCTTCCTCCACATTCACTCCATGTTAATTTGGTCTGCCGTCACCATGACTTTTCTTAGGTTTTAAATTTTCAGTCTCCCTTCCACGTTGCGCTACTCAAAGAAAATTATTTTGGAAAAGCGTTTTACGATCTGGAAATCTTCCGGAATACATATGTAGCCTTGGGATCTGAAGGCTAATGAGTGTTTTAAATAAAACAACCATTGAAATAAAAATTAGTCTATTGAATAAAAATAAAATTTGAAATGACACTTACATAGAAACAGGCTTACTCTGCTGAAATCTCTTATTACAATTTTAAATTTAAATTCAGACCACCATGATTTCAAGAAACCCACATTAAAAGCTTGGACCTCCTGGCAACTGGATTTCCTTGACGAAATACAGTTTTACAGTTAACAGTTATTGAACTACAGCTCAATTAAATGAATCGAACATTTAGTTAACACGATTTTTAAACCCTGGAAGTCAATTTATTCGTAGAGCAGACCCCTGCGATAAGTTGTTAGAATAAACCAAATATTTAAGCACAAAGATAAATTTTATGCATTGCGTGGCATGGGTGTAAAAATGAATCGGTTCGCGGACCGGAAACGATTCAAGTCCAGGCTCCCGTGGCTTATTGCTTTTCCTTCATTAATTATCTCTTCAAGTTATTTTAAAAAATTTGATTCGGTTAAGCCCGAAGTCATTCGTCATTCCACGTTCTGCGTAATAATCTATTTACTTCTTTCGCAGAATGCGTGTACGAATCTGTTATGATTTTTGCAATTGTGCGGTTCTCACACGAGCGGTTTCTAATCTGCCAGATTGCATTAGAAACTTGAGCTTAGGTTTATTCATTTCCCGGATATGTAATTTATCGTGTTCTGGCGCTTGCAATTTTGGTCACAACTTGAGTTGACATTTAAAATTATTTTAAATCCGATGAATTTTTAGATACTTTTCGGACTACGGCAATAGTTCGTACAAGAATTTTTCAAATGACGCGTATCGCTGCGAAATCAACGCCCAAAACATGAATAAATATCGCGCTAGTCCCAATTTGAATGTAAATTACTGACGGCAGTTCTTAATCGATTGAACGCACGCACACACGTGCAACCTGGTTCACTCGCTAGTAGCATCGGAAACACAGATAATAAAACGGCAATTGTTACCTTCAGCTGGTTTCGAGACCGTCCTGACGTTGACGTTTTACAGGGATGGACTTCCGTAAATTTGATGGCTGAACCAGGGAGTCGGTAGCACGCCAGCTGTGCGCGCCTGGATAAGCACTATCAGAAAGCTCGCAGGATACGCATCGTGCAGCAAGCCGGGGTATTCAAATCTGATTTGGGGCCCATAACGTGGTGGGGCTAAATTATTAAAATGACTGTTAGCGGGTAATCGAAAAGGGGCTGAAGACGGTCATACTCACACTAAATTCCCCAGATGTCGTACTCGGAAAGTTTTGGCGTTAACAAAATCTGCCCCAGGCAGTATTTCTATATCTATACTCAAGAGAACTGTCGAGACGGGCACAAATTCCCTATAACAAAGGGTAAGAAGTGCCTAGACATCAATAGGACAGCTTCTTTGCCAAAATCGCGACTTCGAAAAGCGCCAAAAACTCCCAAGGCCATTCTTCGATCAAACGCCAGAACAAGATGGGGACGCAAAACCGATGCATCGACGGCGTATCAGCGATGCGCGATATCCGGACGTAATTTGAAAATATGTCGAAAATACAGTAAAGCGAAAATTGACGGTAACTCATGGTCAAATAAATACTACTAAATACAAATATACAACAATTTCTAGTGTAAGTAATTGAAAATGTAATTTATGTTGCGTAATTGCAATTACCAAGTAATTGCTAATAGAATTGCTATTTCAGTTGAGTAGTTAAAAATCTGGTAATTCAATTACTTAATTGGGTTGTAATTTCACACAAATAATAGCATTAGCAGTACAGCATATTTAATTAGTAACCATTGTATAAAGTAGCCAGTACAGTATGACTTAAAAGCACTAATTAAGCAAATCAAGAGCACCAACAATAATACATTCAGCAAATATGCAAATTGATTATTAAGCAAACGTGATTCAGTAAATAAACACGTAAATTATACGTGAATGAATGAATGAATTTGGTTTACAAGATGCCTCAGCGAAGTCCGCAGTGAGTCAGCAAATAAGCACATACATTATACGTGAAGAAATGAATGAATTTGGTTTACAAGCGGCCTCAGAGAAGGCGGCAGTGAATCAGCAGATAAGCACATAACGTAAAAATTAATTATTTGTGCAGCGAATGGACTTCAGGTGTAAACAAAGGCGTCTGCGGTCTAAAAGATTCCGCCTAATTGGCAGGGTCTGGTGTGAATTCCTCGCGGGAAAGCGAAACGGTAAACCGGCGAGACCGAAGTATTGGTCCGCTCTGCAGAGTATATCCCAATGATAACGGAAAAAAAGGCTCCTTGCAGCCCACGGAAATTACAGAAACGGCGGTCATACAAAACAAAACCAGGACACACACTAACGCTCAAACACACAGCACTTCTCACCAAGACGAACTCCTCGCAACCAAGCCACGTTTTTCGAGCCAGGCGCCTCTATTGCGCCACCACCTGCAGCCAATGAAATCGCATGTCACAACGGGCGAGACGGCCTGCGGACAAAGAGTGCGACGGAGTTACATTCTTTAGAAAATATTTGCTCGCTCCTATGGGCAGCGTTTCAAATTTGATTTAACCAAGCGCGCTAAAAGCGAACCTCGCACGGCTACAGAAGCTACGGTAACCTAGGTGCAAGTCGAAACTACTAGAAAAAAGGGAAGGCTGCCTGTCGAATCTTTAAAATTTTAAATACAATTAGTAAAGTATTATACGTAAAAATATGAACGAAAAAACCTATATGGAAGCGAAACTGTAATCTTTGTAGCGAAAATACTCCAAATGGTCGCCTAATCATCGAAATTAAAAATGGCTTGACATTAATGTTAAACAAATAATTATGAGCTAAGAGCAACCTTAATCTAATTAAACAATGTTCTTAAATTTGATGCTCGCAAGATGAGTGTCATTAGTTAATTTAATACTGATGAATATTTAAGTGGTTCAACCAAAACCGTTTTCCAAAATGGCACACGAAAGTATCAAAATCTTAGCCAAAAGTAACGACGAAATGGTATGATACATTTCTGAATAAGCAATTTTGCAATTAATAAGTTCCCACTTTTACCCACTTAACCAGGATCATAACTACATGTCTGCAGAAAGACTATGGACCTCTCAGAAGGAAAGCACTGAGTACTCCAGTTGAATACAACGCCTGTAGTAACTGGGTTAAATGTGGATCAGATACCTGGAAAATTACATAAATCTAATGGGTTCATAAACCTGGTAGCTTTACAAGTGTACAAAACGGGGATAGTGGGCAACTCGAAATTGTTGAAAATCTGTCATTCTCGACGCGAGAAAAAGGCTCAAAATTAACTCCTCCTCACTTACAGAATTTGCATTGAAGCCTGGCCCCCACAAAACTTTGCATCAGAAGCAGACAGAATGGGGCCCAATATGGTGGTCGGAGTGATATTACAAAACGAGTTGTCCAGTTTGAAGCACAAGCCGGAAAGAGAGAATTAAGCAGCTGCCTGTCGCTTGTTATCACGGATAACAAAACAAAAGAAACGGTCCTCCACTCTGCGATAGAGGTTTGAACACATACAAATTGCGTGAACACCGTCAGAGAGCCCAGTAAAGGTTTACCGGTTTAGTAGATAACCCCTATCGGCACGATATACGGGCGGCCAATTAAGATGTGTTTATACGACTACATACGACTGCTTTTGACGCGTAACAACTTTTTAAACTACAGTTGTTGATAATTGCATAATATATAATCATCATCTAAAAAATATTATTTTTATTAAACAATAATATAAATTTCCCCGGTTGGTCGATTTTAGCCAAATGTCACTGTGATATTCAAATTTATATTAAGAACGTATATGTAAATTTTCAGATCGACTTATTAAACCGCCTGGGCTGTAGAGAGGACACAGACAGACTCACAAACTGACAGACAGACATCACTTCGAAGACCACTTTTTCGGAATCAGAAGACACGAAAACGGATATTTCCGCAAAAATCTCGAGGCGATAATACCAAAGGTATCGCAGGAAATATCGCTACAGATGATAAAGTACAAGCGGAAGAGTAAAGATATTAAGACTAATTGACAATAGAGTAAAAGCAAAAAGAGCTCCAAAAGATTGACAGATGAGTGTAATAGTGTCGCTGAATAAAAAATCAAATAGTTTATTAGCCTCGGCTTCGGCCACAACATCTATCCTTCACCTTTATCTGGTCAATATCGGCTTAATACCGTTAAATGCTATTAAATATTTTCTAGTGTTGTTTGATGAAAAGCTTACATGGAAACTTCGTATGGGTAACCTGGTTTCCTCTTGCAGGAGAACACTCAATGGTATTAAAAACTTGGCTTACACTAACACCCCCTAAGTCTTCATAAAACATCAATACTTTCGAAAATAAATTATGTTTGTGTAGAACATTTTGTTGACAACAAGAGGCTAATACTATAGTTGAATCTGATCAAAATACAAGGTGTTTCAAAAATGTCTGCCAAAATTTCTAGGACGTATAGCACATCAAAAAATAAGTGTAGTTTACTCTATAAAATTATTTCCGAAAATGCACTCCCAAGGAGCTACAGCCCCTAGAAGACTTTCAAAAATGGTTTTTTAGCATTTTCTTCAAAACTGTTACAGGTAACTTATGAAATTTGGCACAGGAGCGTAGTTTTTTATGAGAAATATTACTAATTGGTTAGAATCTTCATATTTTAATTAGGGGAGTAACTTACAAGGGGGCTGAAATGGTTCAATTGCCCTATGTGCGTGATTTTATCTAATACATTTATCAAAACTCTCAAAGCTTGATTTATCTTACATAAAAAAGGCATTCTTGTTAAAATGTTTTGTTTAAGTCATATCTAGGCCTACTCAAAAGATTTTCGAAGGCATTTTGGACAAGTAATTTCAAAGCTTGAAAAACACTTCAACATTCAACTACAAATTAGGTACACGAAAACGGTCAACTTTAAAACATTTTACCAAGAATACCTTTTTTTATGTAAGATAAATCAAGCTTTGAGATTTTGATAAATGTATTAGATAAAACCACCCACAAAAAAGATAGGGTAATTGAACCGTTCCAGCCCCCTTGTAAGTTACGCCCCTGAATAAAATATGAAGACTCTAACCAATTACTAATATTTCTCATAAAAAACTACGCCCCTCTGCCAAATTTCATTAAGTTACCAGTAACAGTTTTGAAGAAAATGCTAAAAAACCATTTTTGAGAGTCTTCTTCTAGGGGCTGTAGCTCCTTGGGAGTGCATTTTCGGAATTAGTTTTATAGAGTAAACTACACTTATTTTTTGATGTACTATACGTCCTAGAAATTTTGGCAGACATTTTTGAAACACCTTGTATATAAAAATGGAAATTCATTATTCTAAAGACCCTTTCACTATATTAGCCAATTTGGTAAAAGTAAAGCTCCGTTTAATTCAAGTCGCGATAACGTTATCTTCTACGAGAAGCCTAGGGTTGCATTACAATTTACTCTCGCTCTGTGATCTAAGGATCAACAACACCTTCTTTGACCATAAATTTCAATACAAATACCCGTTCAGAAATTCTCGAGGACAAGAATAAACAATAGACGACAAAAACGTCACAACGTTAATATTGCGATTGCAATACCTTCTTTTTACATACTATGTATATATACGAAAATGTCAAAAAAATTCATTGAGAGATGTGTTAATCATTGAAGAGAAGAAACTAAATTCAATTACTTCATTAGCTCAGCATTTTACATTTTTGTTAAAAAAAATATAGCAATGATAATATTGAAATTCAAACCGATATTAACGATAGAACTGAATTTTGGGAGAAAGTTAAGACCCATTATTTCGAGACAGTTGCCTAAATACAGCGATGCTTATCTATAATTTGTATTTATATTTTCTTATGTCGTAATGTTCCAATATATTCTATATTTATTTAATTTTTTTTCTACTCCTATACTTTATTGAGTTATTATATATTTCCTACCTGTACTTTAATGATATCCATTAAGATTCAAATTTTTCATTAAGATACAAGTTTATAACTAATATTCGGTTAATATCAAAGAGTGCCATGACCATCTGACATCTAAAATTTATCAATTTTAACAATTGATAGTCACTGTTTACCTCGTAAATTCCTAAACTGTGATTGTTGCAAATAAAATCGGTAAAAATGAGTGATAGTGAGAGTGAAATTGAGAATTTAACCCCACCAGAAATTGTGGAACAGGCCACAAATATCGCAAACAATTTATTACCCATAAAATCAGCAAAGGCATAAGAAAAAATATATTCTCAGTTTATGGATTGGAGGGACAAAAATAAGGTTAGCAGCTTTTCAGAAAACGTCTTAATTGTTTATTTTGATGAGTTATCAAAAAAGAAAAAATCCACACGTTTATGGACATATTATTCAATTTTGAAATCTACATTATCTATTAAACAAAAAGTGGACATAACAAAATATCCCAAATTGAAAGATATTGAATATTGAAAAGAAATCTGAAGGCTATAAACCAAAAAAATCAAAAACGTTTTCTACAAATGACATAAAGAAATTTATTGGAGAAGCCCCAGATGTTAAATATTTATTGTCCAAGGTAAGCAAATCTTAGTTTGCAATCAAATGTACATGAAAAACTTTTTTTTTTCATAGGTGGCATGTATCTTTGGTATTATGGGAGCTTGTAGAAGGAATGAGCTACACAAATTGGAATTTAGAGATGTAAATGATTATACATCAACCCTTTTAATCACAATTAAAGATACAAAAACTAAAACAACACGAAAATTCACAGTAACGGAAAGTATTATGAAATATGCAAGAAGTACATGAATCTTCGTCCAAACAATTGTACAACCCATCTTTTTTTATCAATTATGTAAACGGAAATGCACAGTACAAAACGTAGGAATGAACAAATTTGGAAACATGGGAAAAGAAATTGCTACCTACTTAAACCTTCCAGATCCCAATTTATATACGGACACTGCTTTCGCCGCAGTTCTGCCACAATATTGGTTGATGCTGGTGGTGACATCACGTCACTAAAACGTCACGGAGGATGGAAATCCACAACAGTGGCCGAAAACTACATTGACGAATCAATTCAAAATAAAGTCATCGTAGCCAATCAAATTATGAATTCAATTGAATATAACCAAACCAACAATTCAATAAACATTACTACTCCATCAACATCAACAATGTCATCCACCAATATTGTCACAAAACTACCAGAAGCGCCGCAGTTGCATTTTAATAACTGTACCATCACAAATATAACTGTAAATCAAAAATAATTCAAAAATTTCCTTTTTTTCGTTAAACCTTGATTTTGTGACATTTTTGTGTTTTGTTTATAATAAAAGTTTTTCCATAATATTTCCTTTGTTACAACTCATAATTTCATTATAATTAAAAAAAAAATTGAAAACAAAGTGCTTATTTTTCACTATTACGACTAGTCGTAGAAAAAAAAGTGTATGCAACTCTCATTTAATGGCTATTAAGACACTCATATTCATTAAGACACTCGCCTACGGCTCATGTCGTAATTCTCATACTCGTGTCTTAATAGCTATCATTAAATGCTCGTTGCATAATATACTATTAAAGTCCTAAAAGTTGTTTACTTTGAAAAAGTTTGTTTTAATTCTATTTTCTATCAATTTGTTAAAAAATAAAATAGGTATAAATAATTAACTATTTCTCTTTCATTTAATATACGTCTGTAAAATTCAGCATATAATTTTGCGACCGTCTTCTTAAGGTGGTGAAATGTGAAAATTTTTGGCAACACTGTCTAGTAACAATGCAAGATGCAAGGTAAAGATATTATAGGGTATTTGATATTTGACCATCAGGCAATCAGCTGTTCCGGCATTCGCATTAGTAGCTAGTAGCAACTGAAACTGTAAGATTACCCTGCTGAACGTTGGGTTTGCTGCTAGACCATTCACTGTATTAGTTGCTTGTTCAAAAGTATTCCATGTAAGTAAAAATATAAGACTTAACCTAATTGAATTTCACTTACCATTGTGTTTTCAGATATTGCATTTTATAAATCTGGACTTTATATTTATTATCACAATGGACGTGAAGCATGAATTACCGGATAATAATTTGTGTAGGGCAATGCCACCAGCTTACAGAAATCTCAGATGAAAGTCGAAGAAAATAAAGTAGTCGCTAACTTTAATGTACAAAAGATCATTGAAGGCACTATCGACAACACGGATTATCACAAATTCAATATTAAACAGGAGGAACTTGTTGTGAAAGATGAATTGTGTGCTGCACGTGTAGGAAGTGGAAGCATTTTAGAAGAACGGTTAGTTGCAATGTCTATGGATGTGAAGCAGAAGACAAGAGTAATTTATTGAAACATATGGTGACTGCAAAACAGTTTCACTTATGTTCCATTTGTGAATACAAAGCAACTGAAAAACACACTTTAGTGAGACATATGAGGACACATACAGGCGGAAAACCTTATTCTTGTTTCATTTGCGATTATAAAGCAACAGAGAAACGTACTTTAATTAAGCACATGACGACACATCCAGGTGAAAAACCTTATTCATGCTCTATTTGTGAGTATAAAGCATCAAAGAAAGGTGATTTAATTATCCACTTGAGGACGCATACAGGTGAAAAACCTTATTACTGTTCCATTTGTGAATATAAAGCAGCAAGGAAAACCCTCTTAGTTAGTCATTTAAGGACACATACAGGTGAAAAACCGTATTCATGTTTCATTTGCGATTACAAAGCAGCAGAGAAAAGTACTCTAGTGAAGCACATGAAGACACATACAGGCGAAAAACCGTATTGCTGTTCTGCTTGCGATTATAAAGCAGCACAAAAAGGTCACTTGGTTATACATTTGAGGACACATACAGGTGAAAAACCTTATACATGTTTTATTTGCAACTATAAAGCAGTAGAGAAAGGTACTCTAGTGAAGCACATCATGACACATACAGGCGAAAAACCTTATACATGTTCAATTTGCGAATATAAAGGAGTAAAGAAAGGTGACTTAGTTATCCACTTGAGGACACATACAGGTGAAAAACCTTATTTTTGTTCCATTTGCGATTATAAAGCAGCCGAGAAAGGTACTCTAGTGAAGCACATGAGGACACACACAGAAGATAAACCTTATAGATGTTCTATTTGCACCTATAAAGCAGCTCAGAAAAGTAACTTAGTTAAACATATGAGGACACATACAGGTCAAAAACGTTATTCGTGTTCCACTTGCGGTTATAAAGCAGTAGAGAAAGGAACTCTAGTGAAGCACATGAAGACACATACAGGCGAAAAACCTTATTCATGTTCCATTTGCAAGTATAAAGCAGCAAAGAAAAGTGACTTAGTTATCCACTTGAAGACACATACAGGTGAAAAACCTTATTCATGTTCCATTTGCGAATATAAAGCTGTAAGGAAAGACCTCTTAGTTAGCCATTTAAGAACACATACAGGTGAAAAACCGTATTCATGTTTTATTTGCGATTATAAATCAGCAGAGAAAAGTAATCTATTGAAGCACCACAAGACACATACAGACGAAAAACCTTATTCATGTTCTATTTGCGACTATAAAGCAGCAAAGAAAGGTAACTTGCTTAACCATTTGAGGACACATACAGGTGAAAAACCTTTTTCTTGTTCCATTTGCGATTATAAAGCAGCAGAGAAAGGTACTGTAGTGAAGCACATGAGGACACACACAGGAGAAAAACCTTACTCCTGTTCCGTTTGCGATTATAAAGCAGCGGAAAAAGGTCACTTGGTTATACATATGAGGACACATACAGGTGAAAAACCCTATTCGTGTTCCATTTGCGATTATAAAGCAGCAGAAAAAGGTTACTTGGTTATCCATATGAGGACACATTCAGGTGAAAAACCTTATTCCTGTTCCATTTGCGATTATAAAGCAGCAGGAAAAGGTCAATTAGTTAACCATTTGAGGACACATTCAGGTGAAAGACCCTATTCATGTTCCTTTTGTGATTATAAGACAGCTAAGAAGGGTCACTTGGTTATCCACATGAGGACACATACAGGAGAAAAACCCTATTGCTGTTCAATTTGCGATTATAAAGCAGCTAAGAAAGATCACTTGGTTAACCATTTGAGGACACACACAGGTGAAAAACCTTATTCATGTTCTATTTGTGAGTATAAAGCATCTAGTAAAGGTACTTTAGTTAACCATTTGAGGACACATACAGGTGAAAAACCCTATTGCTGTTCTATATGCAATTATAAAGCAGCAGAGAAAGGTACTCTAGTGAAGCACATAAGAACACACACAGAAGAAAAACCTTATCGATGTTCTATTTGTACGTATAAAGCAGCACAGAAAGGTAATTTAGTTAAACATATGAGCACACATATAAGCTAACAATCTTGTTTGTATTTCGATTTGGGATTGTAAAGCAGGAGATAGGCTTATTTAATCATATGTCACATGCAGCAGAAATGTGCAATTTATTTTTTGTTTAGTAGTATAGAACAGCGCAGAAATATACTTTCAATGAACATTCAGAAGAGAAATCTTATTCACATTCAGTTTGCAAATATGTTGCAGTAAAGAAACATAAGTTATTTACGCATGAAGACATACTAGAGGAAATACTTGTGGATGGTGTTATTTGTACAAGATTTTTTCTTGACTTTCACAGTTCATACTGCATTCTTCTTTAAAAGTTAGTTGATTGAATGACTAGCCTAATTCTTGGACAAACAGTATCATCTAGCCTACATAATATGAAAATCTTGTGTTGCTTTTGTAAATATAAAACTACAGAGAGGAGTTATTTTGTCAGTCATGAAAACGTACAGGGAAACAAATATAAATAAATAAAGAGTAAAATGCTATATTTTAAAATTTGTCCCATTTATAAAGCAGGCGATAAATCGGATATTTGTAATTATAGACCAGTGACTATAATAAATTCATTTGCTAAAATCTTCGAAACCATATTGTATAAAAAGATATTACAATTTGTGCAACCTAAAATTTCATTAGATCAACATGGCTTTTTACCGGCTAGGTCTACAACTTCCAATTTAATTCAATTCACTCAGGATGTCTCCGAAATAATTAATATCAAATCCCAAGTTGACGTTATCTTTACTGATTTCTCTAAGGCCTTTGACCTAGTGGATCATAAACATATTGTTAAAGAAATTTGAACTATTTGGTTTTCACAGCAATTTAATTGAATTTCTTCGTTCGTTACCTTGCAGGTCAGTATCTCAATTTGTAACTTATGAATTGGAAAGTTCTATTGAATTTAATGTTAAATGTGGAGTACCTCAAGGTACTAACCTGGGGCCTCTATTTTTTCTTATCTTTGTGAATGATATTTTATGTATTCCGAAGGATAATTGTCATACCTTAATGTTTGCAGATGATCTTAAAGATCTATAAAGAAGGTAACGTCATTAAATGATTGCTTTCAATTACAAAATGTTTTAAATGAGGTTTACAATTGGTGCCAGAAAAATAATTTACGTTTAAATATTCAAAAATGCACCAGTCTTACTTTTACTAGAAGAGGAAAACACCAATAGTACATCAGTATACAATTAACGGTCAAGAAATTGGCAAAAGTTGATCAAAAGCGTGACTTGGGAGTTGTATTTGATTGCAAACTATCATTTCATAAACATATTGAGTCAAATGGTTCAAAAGGCATATCGAGTGTACGGTTTTCTTGTAAGAAATACTAAAGATTTTAAAACTGTTTCAGTGCTATGGCGATTATACTCTGCGTTTTTACTTCCTGTATTGGAGTATGCCTCTGTAGTGTGGAGTCCTTTTTACTCCAAATTTAATAACATGATTGAAAAAATTCAAAAACGTTTTATGCGGTACATTCATTTTAGAGCAACCGGCGTATATCCTAAATTTGAACTCATATATTAATCTTTTGAACTTATATAAAATAGCATTCACTTTATAAACGTCGACAGGTAGCTTCATTATTTCAAATATATAAAATACTCAATGGACTTGAAATCAATCCTACCATGTTGGCACGAATTCCCCTCCGTGTTCCAGCTGTAATCAGACGTAGTAGTGAAGTCTTTTATTTACCTACTCCTGTATCTAATAGTTCAATCAGTTCACCTTTGTATAGAATGTGCTCTGTGGCAAACTAGAATATCATCCCATATTGATATTTTTCATATGAAACGGAATATGAATTAAATCGGTGGCGTATAGAGAACTATAAATTATTTATTGTGTATATTATATGTCTATGTGCGTTCGCAGTCCTCCCAACATGAATGTACACTCATAATTGGTAGACTTCTCTTTTTAGTGGTTTAATTTTTCAATTTTCAATTTCCGTCACATTAGGTTTTTGTAAAATTAGGTATGTTCATTTTTGCATTTCAGTGAGTTTATTAATGTGTCAATTGTAAATGGAATTAGCTGTTCTGTAATTGGCACAATAAATTATTATTATTATTATTATTATTATTATATTGTATGTTGCATTTAATGCAGGCACCAAAACATGGTTTATTCAGGTATGTGCTAAGAGTTTCTTAAGTAATGTTATATGCAAAAGAATAAGACAAAGATTTGTTAGTTGCATTGTATAGTGTGTCCTCCGGATTGGATTTACAAGAGGGAAAACTTATTTTTCATTTCTGATGGGAAAGTCATTCTTTACAAAAACTTTTGCTTATAAAACCGCAGTACCCAATGGTGAAATTTGGTATATGGGATATAGAGTGTATCCCTCGGCTTGACTGCGATGTAATGAATTAAAAAAAAATTAGTACGGCTTTTGTCTTCTTGCTAAAATTTTGTTAAAATACAATATTCGAAATTGTTTCATTACACTTGCTACTTTTACATTAAGAATTTAAAAAAGTTGATAATTACCAATTTAGAACAGTGGAATTATGTGCTACTTTGGGTGGGGGCACTATTTGAATTATTTTGTGTAGTTGAGTTAATTGAAATTGTTCATTACAATTAAAAAATAAAAAGTTGTGTACTTATGTTAATTCGGTATATTAGTAGTATAAATTTTTAATTTTAGAATATTTTATTTTAATAAAATGTTCGCTTAAAGTTACCCAGAAAAATCATTTTACCTAGAATTGATTTATATTCTTCTTAAGCTAGCCCTGCCAACTGAATCCCATCTAAACTGTAATTGGGTAAAAATTCTATTTTATACCAAGCATTTGTATACTGCAAAAGACGAAAGCCATATAAAAAAAATAGCTTCAAAACGGTACAAAATAGAGAGTTAGTTGAAGAGACACATTTTTTCTAGAATTTTAAGCTGAATTAACAGGAGTTCATAAAAAAATAGAAAAAAAAAACAAAAGAAACCCATTTTAGAAGTATTCAACTGGAAAATCACCTATCTCACAACAATACACATTAAAAATGTAATAACAAATATAACGTTTGAAAAAAATCGTTAGGGCCGTTTTTGACAAAATCTAAAAAAATTGAAAAATCGCAAGAGTAAACACCTACTTCCGGTTATGCGATTTTCTTCAAAAGCTTACTGTCTTATCTACATAGTACATGAAACTTATATATGAAGTTTCAATGCCATACCTCTTTTCGTTTTTGAGATATTCTGTTCACAGAATAGACACACAGAGACCAATGGAGAAAAATATGTTTTTTGGGATCAGGGGACTCTAAAACGTGAAGATCTGTTGAGAACTTCAATTTCGAATTTTTGGAGTGAATCCAATACTTCCTTTATCGTAAAAAGAAGTCAGAATTAAAAATCTTTATACTCGTACTAAAAACTTGTTCTTTTTAGTTTTAAACACCGCAAAAATCATAATACGGTCACCTATTAACAAAACGGTGCGATGCCATTTCCATGGAATAGAATAGCATATAATTTCTGTTTTTGTTTGTAAAATTAATTACTTGACAATTCAATTCAAAATAAAATGACCAATCATTTCTCTGCCCTCAACCAGTAGCCGCCTTTTATTACTTCTTAGTTCAAGAATATTTACGTCAGATAAATGTTAAAATGAATATTCTTGCTTTAATGAATTGTCCTCCGAATACAACTCTTGCTCTGAGTTTTGCTTCAATATTTGTCATTCATTCATTACTTGCTGCTGCTGTTTTTGGAAAATAATCACTCTCGCTTTGCGCTCGGGATTATTTTCTTCACAGCAGCAACTTGTATTCAGAATGACAAATATTGTCGACAAAACTCAGAGCAAGAGTTGTATTATATATGAGAATATATTTCGTTGAATTTTGCGCCAATCATCATCTCTTACATTTAGGATATTGGTCTGACACTATAGCGACTCGCAATTTTCGATTGGGTACAATCTAACTTGGTTTTGTTTCATGTGTCAAATGAACTAATTTAGAAATGTCAATTGATTTTTCTAGGTTAGATCTAGTGATGGGCAGAATCGAATACTTTTGAGAATCGAACGATCATTGGAATGCAAACAATTCGAATACAAAATCACAATTCAGAATTCAGATTTAAGTTGTGCACTCGCACTCATAGTAGGGAGTGGTGAACTGGTGACCTTGGCTGGAGGACACGCAACACTACAGAAGAAACCAAAAGTTGAAACTTTTGGAACGGCAACAGCAGTTCTACATTCATTCATATAGTTGCATATAGCTGGATTTGACACGGGGGGCATTCTCTAAACTCGTACGATATGCTGGGCTCTGCTAAGCTAAAACTGAAACTATTCGAGTGAGAGTCAAGTACCAACCGCCGCCAAGCACTGACACATTTGAATTCGACATTTGGGTCGGTATCGGCAAGCCAGACGAGAAAGATCACGTCCGGCGAGATTTACAAACACCGACTAAGTATTCGATTCGAATCATTCGAATACACTCAAAGAATCGAATGTATTCGAGATCTTGCAAAATTGGAATACTGTAGTAATTTGCATTCGAATAGTCCCATCACTAGTTAAGTCGCGCGTTTTAGACATAAAATGCAACAGAACGTGTGTTTGGAACAGACATTAATCATTAGTATTTATATTCACGTAATAAAATAGTATTACGCTCTCTCTGATATATATGCAAAGCTTTGGGATTATAACTCGTAATATTCATAAAAAAATAATCGATAAGTATATTACTTATTATATTACCCCTGGAAATACAATTGTCAATATGAAGCTGAAATTTTGCATTTAGACTTAAGTTTTCATTCGAAATAACTTTTTCTTAGAACATTTTCTTCTAAAGTCAAAATCAATGATGCCTCTCTCGAGTTATTTTCACAGTTTCTTAATTTCTAAACACTCCGTACCAGAAATTTCAGATGTCTCAATGGCAAAGTGGTTGCTATAACGAGAAAAACTTTATATAAAGAATGACTTTTCAAAAATTTAAAATAAAAAAGTTTTCCCTCTTGTAAACTCAGTCCGGCGACATCCTTTATCTAATCGACTTGTCTGTCCGTCCGTCCGGGACGCTGTACACTTGTCTGTCCGTCCGTCCGGGACGCTGTTTCAGCAGCCAAACCGTAAGAGATAGAGAAAAAAGTTATGAAAGTTATATGTTTGGAATGGTCATGTCAGCTCAGGAACCGAATTTCAGTCACGTGACACTTCCGGTTTTCGAGAAATCACAAAAAAGACCGTTTTTCAAATAGAACGCGTATTAAATAAAAATGTTTCAGCAGCCAAACGGAGCTGCGACCCTCTGCGCCTTAAAACGTCAATCGGTTAGGCAACCACTTTGACACCTTTCAGGTCTGGGTACAGTTTTTATTTAATACGCGTTCTATTTGAAAAACGGTCTTTTTTGTTTTTTTAAATGAGACATTTGTCTCACTGGATTGCTTGTACTGTATAATGCACGAGAATAGAATCGTACATAGAATTACGTTTCTAAGAGGGATATAAATATTAAATTTATAAGTAGTGAATGTTGTAGAAACGGAAATTAAAGGATCTGAAATTAAAATAAATCAATCTAAAAAACGTGCTAATATTGGAAAGATCTGAGGAATCATGTAACCATATTATTTTTAGGAAAATTTAGCAGCAGTGTGAAAATTCATAGATGATGCTTTAAAAATTTAAAAATAATAGAGAGAAAGTTATTTGTAAAGTGAAGGGAATTACTCTAAATTCTGAAAATTTAAAAAATCAATTTTAAGTTAATGAAAAATATGATTTTTAATAATATTGATTCAGCCTTTATTGAATTACATAAAAATATAGTGAGCACCCATACTTACGATCTAATTTCAGTCCTTGAATGCAAAAATATCAATTTCATTACAACAAACGTAGACACCTTGAAGGGTTGTTTGACACGTTACCATATGATTATAATAAAAATTAAATTTCTTTTTCTGAAAAATAGTTGATTGGGTTTCTATCTCAGTATAGAGTCTTTTTTGTATTATATGTTTTAGGAATTACATGTTTTAGTCAGAATTGTATGTATTGAAATGGTATTGGGCCCTACACCCCTGCTCTGATTGCAGTGCGATATTAAAATTAAATTAACCACAGAGTAGAGCTGTTGTATCTGGCCGCAATGTTAAAATCACTATAATTCAGTAAATGTATTTGACAAGTTTGAAATGCCTGTGTTCAAATAAATGAATGAATTAAGAAACGCTAAGGAGACAGCTGGCTTTTCACAGGGTTGGAATCCTAGTTCAAATTAAATTAATTACTATGTTTGGCAGAATAATAAAATTAAATTATCACAAAGAGGTTTGCTTCGTGCAGGTATGAAACATAGAATTCATGTTAGCTAATTTAAATACATTGTGTGAACAATTATAAAAAGGAATGATAAGATTGCAAAAGAGCAAATAAATAATGCAAAATAACAATTATAGAAAGAAATTAGGACTTGATAAAATATGCAAGTAAAACAGACACTTAAGTAGTGAAGAAATTGTGTGAAAGGGAGACAGGAAATTCAGAAACACTCTAAAAGAGGTGAACGAGCAGTGAATCAATACAAATACGTGAATAGACAATTAAAACATTTAATAACACGTGCAGTGGCGCCAAAAGACAATTTAAATACTAAACCAATGTGAACAATAATTAAATTATAAGAATTGTGTAGTTTTATTTGTTGATAAAAATAATTAATGTAAAATGTACTGTCATTGAACTTAGCTTATATCCGTTTTTTGTAGATTTGTTAGATAGGCAATTGTTTAGAACGGTTTTTAAGAGAGAAACAGTTGAATAAATTACTTCATGTTATGCAAATTTATGCTCTGATTTTAAATAAATATTTCTCCTATTTATAAATTATTTACAATAAAACAAAGTATACCGGTGTGATCAGCGCATTTTGGAGCTCTAGTACAAGTGTGGGCAACGTTTTCCGCGTCAAAAAGTTAAACTTTAAGAATAAGCTTCCGATCTTGGGTAGCTTGTTCAGCTCACGGCTACGAGTGTCGATAGTAGCCAAATCAAGGAGCCAGGACTAGGTGGTTATTGGAAGGCATCGTGTGGTCCGACAGCAGCAAGGTCAGCAACCCCAGCACCCGATGCAGCGAGTTCCAGAGGAATTCCAGCTTAGGGCTACCGTCCAAAGAAGCTACCGTTCATCTGAAAAAGCAAAGTACTGTAAAAACTTAAATAACCTTGAGGATTCGGAAAATTACGTACCCGCGAGACGACATCGAAATCAACAAAAGCCAGGCGTATCCAAGCCGCTAAAGGAAATATTTTGCCAGTAATAATTATTCGAAGCCGAATTGTGAGGTTAAGTCATTCCAAAACAAAAGCTATCATCCCAGGACGCCGCGAAATGACAATCAAGGCTCAGTTTCGGCTAAAACAAAAGAGATTAGACCGCCAAAATAAGATGATTCAAATATTTACCTGATCTATTGTTCACAAAAGTAGAATTTGTAAGTCAAATAACAGGTTTACTGCTTGAATTGGGAACCCCTTTATACATTTTGACAGCAGTTCGTATTTCTGCGGCTGCGTATTTCAAATCAAAATCGGAACGCAGTGGCCTGCCGTTTTCAAATAAATTATTACAAATTACCAAGAAACCACCCTTTGATTAAAGTTGAATGTCTACCGGAGCTAGCATTATTAAATCATATTTGCAGTAAGATAGAATAAAAGAGAGGGCATAATACGATTTATTTTGAAGTAATTAAATATCTGATTTTATTCAGTTCGAGATCTGGAAATTCATAATTATTAATTGCTGAAATATTGCGTGGTACAAGTTACAATTTTACATCATTATAATTTATATTTTTACCACAAAGAACGAACCATAGCAGTATATGTTCAAGTTCTTATTCTCTGCTATGTACCTAAGTTATTATTGAAATAACTTTGAGAGTGGTGTTTAGTGAGGAATCATGTATAATAACCATATTATTTTTAGGAAAATTTAGCAGCAGTGTGAAAATGCGTAGATGCATTAAAAATTTAAAAATAATAGAAAGTTTTTTGTGAAGTGAAGGGAATTACTCTAAATTATGAAAGTATTAAAAATCAATTTTAAGTCAATGTAAAATATGATTGTTAATAATATTGATTCAACCTTTCTTGTATTAGATAAAAAGATAGTCCATACCCATAGTTAGGATCTAATTTCAGTTCTTGAATGCAAAAATATCAATTTCACTACAACAAACGTAGACACCTTGAAGGGTTGTTTGACATCTTACCATATGATTATATATTTTTTTTTAAATATAGTTAATTGGGTCTCTATCTAAATCTAAGTATAGAGTCTTTTTTGTATTATATGTTTGAGGAGTTACATTTCTTAGTTAGAAATAGATGTATATGTTCAGTTCTTATTCTATGCTATATCAGTCATTACTATTATAACTTTGAAAATGGTATTTAATGTTTAAAACTTTTCATTGCTCAAATTAATAATGATGTACTAATTATATTTTGTATTTGTGATAAATGATTAATATCCTATTTCTTAAATATTTGTTATAAATAAAATGTAATTGTAAACATATATTTATTCATTATGTATGTATGATTCTTGTCCCATATAAGTCCACAGAGTTTACAATTAAAAATTTTGGAAGGATCTTCTTCTTTTACATGCCGTGTCTGGCCCCCCTGACATTGCTGATCACTTATGCGTATGCAGTTCTGTCTTCTCCCATTCTAAACAGATGTTCTGCACTTCTGATAACAGTCCATTGGCGGATATTTTTTAACCAAGATATTTGCTTCTTACCAATTCCACAATGACCTTTGATTTTACCTTTCAAGATAAGTTGTAATAGCTAGTATTTCTCCTGTTAATACGTGACTGAGATAAGCTGTCTTTCTGCATTTAATTGTATTCAGCAATTCAATTTGCATTCCTGCTCTCTCTAGAACTTCGTTATTTGTGACTTCCTGTACCTATGATATTCGTAGCATCCTATTGTGCAACCACATCTGGAATACTTCCAAACGGTTCATGGTGTGTACTACATCTAACCATTCTCTATGTCAGTTTAAGATTTATGTTATCATTACAGAAGAGTGATCGCATTTTGTTACATGTGGCGCAAACATCTCAATTCAGCTTTTAATTTTCTCTGAATTTAGCTCTTCAGTTATAAGGCATCCCAAATATTTGAAGAGGCTCACTTGTTCAACACCTGATTTCCATCAAGGTTGCAAGAGTAGCAGCGTTGTAATTTTGACGGCTGAAAATCATAATTGTTGTTTTGGCTATATTGATATTTAAGCTTAATTGCTTTCCAGTCACAGAGAGTCGGTTTACAAGTGTTTGGCAGATCCTCGATAGTTTCAGCTAGAATAATGGGGTCGTCTGCGTATTTAATGGTGTTAATTACGTACGCCATTAATCTTGATTCATAGATCCAACCCATTTAGGACTTCTTTAAAAATTCTGTCCGCATAAAGATTAAATAATAGAGGAGAGAGAATACACCCTTTGCCATGCTCCTTAGTGTAGTTCCAGCCTCTGATAAAAATTGAGTCTTCAACTAGGACCTCCTGCATGTTGTATAGATTCTTTGCAATTCGAAGATCTCTTGAAGTAGTTCGACTAATCTAGTATGATTGGACTCTGTCAAATTCTTTTTCATAATCAACGAAGCGTGCAAACACATCTCTTAGTTGATCGTGGCATTCTGCAGCAGAACATTGCGAAAATATATAGTGCCTTTCGTGTTTCAAATGCATCCCCTGACCCCCAAATTGTGAATCGTCCAGGTCAAACCTGCATTTTGATCATATACGAACATGTATTATGCGAGGAAAAGTTTTTAACGTTTGGCCCCTTTAACTAACTAGCGGATAGTCACTGCTGTTTTGTTGGAAGAGCTATGTAAGTTGATTTTAACCATTCTTTGGGAATTTAATATATTAATATTAAACAGATTTACTACAAGGTCGATGTTATATTCGTTAATAAGTTTTATGTCTTCAGTAGGAACCCTCTCATCAGGACCAGTGGTTTTTCTGACTTTTCCTATTGAAATGGGTTGTAGTACTTTTGGATCTTAAAATCTTATAGCCTTCAATATTATCTGTGTTAAGATATACATCTATCCTAGTGTCTTCAAATAACTTTGTCACATACGATTCCCCACGTACTCAATAGTTTATTTTCGTTTAGTATGATGTTTGAGTTATCTAAAAGGATTGGTATTTGTTTTGTATAGAGGCCAGCTGCTTCCTTCAGCTTTCTATGCATATCAAACAGATGGTTTTTTAGGACTAATTCTTCAAATTCTTCACACCCTCTGCCATCCACTGAATTTTTGCAGCTTTTATTTTCACTTCTTATTGTGTTTTCATGCTTATATTCTGATTTGTTATCTTTAAGCGATCTTCGTTCTTCCATGAGGTCGATTATTTTGTCTGTTATCCAACATTTCTATTTTAATACATTCAGTCGGTTTCAGATGTTGAGCACTAATTTCATTAACAACTTGTTTTATGTGATTCCATTGTCATTAACAGTGGTGGAAATAGTTCCTTGGTATCTTGTTTAATCCATCGTTCAGATTTGTTGTTACCTTATCTCTGACGTCGGTGTAGAGGGTGGCCAAACTTCAATGTTTTCATAGGGGGTCTCGGTAACTAAAAAAGATATGGAAAAATTAACACCTCATTTTGGATCTCCCTTTTTGAGAAAAACTTAATGGTGAAAGCCAAAATTGGCTATAAATTGTATTTTGTCTTCGAGTTATAAGCAAAACATCGTGACAGTCGTTAGTGGGGTTGGAAGTCCCCATAAAATGTACAGCGACGCCTATAATTGGCCTAACGGCTGTTGGCTGAGTACGAATAATAAAAAAGAGAAAAGAAGTTCGATTTTTAGACTTTTCGTTCTGTGTCTATATCTCGCTTCTTTATGAAAATAGAAAAAAGTAATTTCTACGTTCTTTAGACATTTTATTGATCACAATGCAGTGCCGTAGTTAATTTTTCAAAAATATTTTCAAAATTCGGGTTATAGCAAACAAATTATTTTTTTATATGGAACACAGTTGGCTTCGACATCAAAAGAAAGACATTTTTTCCTCCTCCAATTGGGAATACAATGAGGAGTATGGCAAGCGAGTATTCTCTCTCCTCTATTATTTAATCTTTATACGAACAGGATTTTTAAAGAAGTCCTAGATGAGTTGGATCTAGGAAAAATATCTAATAGAAATAGACCAAGAGCCCATAACACCTAAATTACTAGGCATAGCGGCAAGCTCGGTAGGTAGTAAACCTTTTTATATTGCCCAAGTAGGTGTCAAAAACGCAAGTATGGCAGCCGAACTGCGGTTAGAAATATTAACGGCGGCTTTGGAACATTGTTAATAAATTTAAATATATTTCAAGCTTCAATTTTTGTTTACTACTTCATTTAAACTCCAATTATCTAAAAATATAATTGCCATACCGATTGGATGGTTATGCGGATAGCCATACTGGTACAAACAAGTACGATTTTATTAGCCATACTGCTATCACAAATTTTCGCCAAAAAATATATAGGGGAAGTGTGTACAAAATGACATAGTGGGGTAAAATGACACAGCGCTCGAATACACACGAATTTTCATTCGGAAGCGCTCGGAAACGAATATGCTATTGCGGAATGGGTAGCGGGTATGCTCCTTTACATTTAGTACCGCTTCGTCACTCAGAGTAAGTGCACGTCCGATTATACCGGGTGTCGTAAAATGAATTACATCTAGTATGGTTTGAATTTCCCATAATGCAATCTAAAATTTTATTTGAAATTGGCAAGACTGTAAGTGTATGTCAAATTCAAGGTTAGTAGGCTAGATTTTGCGTCAGTCTCTGTGAAAACTGTCGCAGAAACCTAACCTACTAACCTTGAATTTGACATAGACTTACAGTCTTGCCAATTTCAAGTAAAATTTTAGATTGCATTATGGGAAATTCAAACATACTAGATGTAATTCATTTTAAGACACTTTAACCGCCAAAAGTTTTTGTCGTGAAACATTAAAAACTGCTATAAGTAACTTTTTAATGCGATAAACTGGTAAGTTGGAATCTTTATGTTGAGTTATGTGATTGTTGCTTTTAGAATTGAATTATTCAGATTTGTTAAGCGGGTTCTTGTTTTGGCAAAAATTGCATTTGTTTACATAAGGTTCATATGGGGTAAAATGACATAGAATGTGGGAGGGAAAATTGACATACTATGCATTTTCTTATAGATAATGCCAAGAAACTACGTAAGAAAATCTAGTAGGCAATCATGGGATCCTGCTTCTATGTTAAGGCAATAGAAGCTGTTAATAATGGTGAATGGGGTGGCTCAAGCATCAAAAACTTACCACATACCTCAAGCAACTCTAAGGCGACATGGCTTGCAAAAAAATAAGACTTTAAAAAAAGACGAAAAACGACTGGGCAGGTGTAAATCCACATTTCCTATAGAAGTAGAACGGCAGTTGGTGGAGCATTTAAAACTGCTAGAATCAAGGTTCTTTGGACTCATAAGACAAGACGTTATGGAGTTAGCTTACATTTTAGCAGTAAAAATGGGTTTGAGCACCATTTTAATATTCAGAAAAGGGCTGCAGGAAAAGACTGGTTAAGAGGATTTCGGAAAGAAATCGAGATATAACACTGCGTAAACCCGAAGCTACATCCGCAGCGAGAGCGCAGCATTTAATAAGCCTCAAGTGGCTCAGTTTTTTAAGGTCTTCGACCAGACATGCAAAAGAAAATATCGACCCATGAGGATATACAATGCAGATGAATCTGCTTTATCTACAGTGCAGCGCCGCAGAAAATATTTGCTACAGCGGTCGGAAGCAACCAGCGTTGAAAGAGGTTCTCATGTAACAGTTGTTTGCTGCATGTGCACCGCTGGAAGCTTTATTCCGCCTGCCCTAATTTTTCCCCGCGGAAAAATATGAAAAAAGAATTGGCTGACCATACACCTGCAGGAACTTTAGGCATTGCCAGGAGACCGGCTGGATGACTGGCCCAGTGTTTTTACAGTGGCTGCAACATTTCCAAAAATATGTCCCACTGAAAAGGCTTTGTTAATCGTGGATGGACATTCAAGTCATAAATATCTCGATGCCCTTGTGTACGCCAAAGAAAATGGCATTGTGCTTTTGTGTTTACCACCTCACTGCACACATCGAATGCAACTCTCGATGTGGCATTTTTTTGGGCCACTCAAGACGTATTATGACCAAGAAGTAACCAGATGGCTCAAAGCTCATCTGGACGAGTTGTGACACAGTTTCAAATGGTGGTCTGCTAAATGAAGCGTATGGAAAGGCGGCTACAGTCCAGAATGCCACTCTGGATTTGCTAAAACATGCATCTACCCAATAAACCGTGATGTGTTAGCTGACTATATGTTTCAAGCATCTGAAACTACAAATATTGTAGTAGATGGTTCTGTCCAACAGGCTACAAATGGCATTACCGATAATAATGCTCAACCTGGATTCAGAAAATGCTTCCGCCATAGATTCTCCCGTTCAACAAGCTGCGAATGTTCTGACTGATGATAATGGTCAACCTGGACCTAGTTCAAAAAATACTTCCGCCATAAAACCTTCCCTCATCATTCCTACAGTTACGCAGGAAAACTTGCAAAATTCAACAAGTGGAGTTTCAATTTTGGTTACACCGGCTGCTTTAAGTCCAGTTCCGATCGGATCATTTGTTTCAGGCCAGGGAAAGCGAAAGCCAAGGAAACGTCAGGGAACTCAGGGAACTTCTGTCTTAAACTCTACCCCAAATTTGGAAGAGGCCAAAGAAAAAAGCAAACCAAAACTGATAATTCGAGAAAAAAGAAAAAGGATGGTATCAAGAAAAGTCCTTGCAGAGCCCGACGAGTCAGACACAGAAAAAAAGGCTTTTCCTGCCGACGAAGATGAAGACGATTGTGCTTGCATTTATTGCACAGAAGTGTATAAATTTTCCAAACAAGGTGAACTATGGCTACGTTGCTGTTCCTGTCAAAAGTGGGCACATGCCGACTGTGCCGGGGTAGACAAAAAAACAAAAAGTTTTGTTTATGAACTTTGTACAGACTAAAAATATATTAAAAAATATTGATGTGTCATTTTGCCCTCCAGGTGGGGTAAAATGCATTTTTATTGTTCATTTTGATTTTTTTTACTAAAAATTTGTGTTTTATTTTATCGAGGTAAAGACTCGTCTAAGATGTTGCGAAAGGGTTATTATATGTTTTGTTTAATATTCGTTTGAAAAATGCAATTGTTTGATAAAATGTTCTAGTTTTATAAAATGTATGTCATTTTGTACACCCCTCCCCATGTTTGTACCAGTATGGCTACCCACATAACCATCCGAGTAGTATGGCAATTATATTTTTGGATAATTGGTGTTTAATGAAGTAGTAAACAAAAAATTGAAGCTTGCCACTATTTTTTTTGCACTGAAAAAATTACCAGTTTGACCTAGTATGGCGGCCCTTTATATCCTTCTTATCAGTATGGCACATAATTTTTCGTCTGGGTTTAGAGACCTTGTCTATCGATTACAACGAAATTAGCCTTGCCGCTTTAAAAAAATATATTTAAATTTATTAACAATTTTCAAAGCCGCCGTTAATATTTCTAACTGCAGTTCGGCTGCCATACTTGCGTTTTTGACACCTACTTGGGCAATATAAAAAGGTTTACTACCTACCGAGCTTGCCGCTATGACTAGTAATTTAGGTGTTATGAGCTCTTGGTCTAAAACATTTATAGGGGCTGCTAACTTCAACCTTATAATGGCATGCATAAAAATTTTAAAAAAATCTTAAATAAGCCTTTTTATTGGTAGAAAATTTATCAGCTTTCAGTAAAACTTAATTTTAACTTCCCCTAATATCTTGGTTAAGGTTGAGAATCGAACTTAAACATGTTGGTTTATTTTTCTTATTTTGATCTTCTGAACACATCCTCAAAAGCCGCTTTCGCATTACACATTAGAGTGCTCTGCAGTGCACCAGAGTAAATTACCTCGCGTTCGAATTACAACATAATTTTTGGAGTAGCTAACGCTAGTCTTCCTTCCCCTGCCCCCTTAAGGCACAAGAAAGTTTGCAATGCAACAAGCCCTGACATGCGCTGTTGCCTTATTTAGAATCAGCTGTCAGATTTAACCGCCTTTTTGACTAAAAGAATCGGTATTTGTACTGTGCTGTGTACGAAATATTGGCAATCTTTCTGCTTATTCTAAAATGTGATTGGAATGTTTATTATCATAACGGAGTACGATTTGTTCGACAAAATCCTCAATTTTCATTATTTTCATCCGCTGATTTTCACTGGTTGAATCAGAGTCTAAATTTACTGTAATTAACAAATAAAAATTTAATTTCATTTTTAATTATATTTCAATCAACTTTTAACTACGAACAGGTTAAGTGGAAGAGCAGCAAACAAGCTTATGTTGTCTGGCTGAACTTCGCCTGTGAATATTTCATTCATTGTTATATTTTTGTTGTTGAATAAAGGCATATTATTATTATTATTATTATTATTATTATTATTATTAATTAAGTTCTTTTATTCCATTTTGAGCGCAATCTGTATATACCACCCTTTTTTTAAAGTTTAATTCAAAAGCAAATTAGTTAGGTTTTGTATTTTACGCGAGAGTAACGTAACGTCTGTTCGAATTACAAAACAACTCACCCCATGGCCCCATAGTAATTCACCCCAGAGTCAATTGCACCAGTGCTAGTTGCACTCAATTCGAAAGCATCTAAATATTTACTTCTCCTGACTCACTCTATATGTTACTTGGCTAACATTTATTTGTTTTTGTTTACATTTACTAATAAACAGGCTCGTGCTATAAATTTACTAAAATAGTAAATAATTTTTCTCTAAAATCCTGGATAATTTTGTTGAAATCTTTATCAATTAAAACAATCGTTATCGTTATCGTCCACGTGACTAAGTGTTCGGATATGTGCGTATGATTATAAAATTGTCATTTAGATCCTAGCCAGGTACAAGGCTTTTAGCTTATCAGAAACCCATCTATGACACATTGAAGCCCCTTCAATAAACCATCTAACCCCTGTAGAGAATTCTATGCGTATTCGTCCATAGTAAAATGTATTTTTGCTAGAGGTGTATAAGTTGGTTGCAGAAGTGATTTATTACGAATTTTCAAGTGAATCCTACCAACTTTTACGGTATACAGGCGGTTTATTTTATTGTGTAACAACTAGGTAGGCAACACATTTAACAAGCTCATAATTTTCACCGATAACTCTTCATTTTGTTTATTATGAGCGAGGTCTATGCATGCTGAGTGTAACTCCTCATCTTCCAAAATTTATAAAATTCTTAAAATTAAGAGTTAGGTATCTGCGAAAAATACAAACATGTTAAATGTGTTGCCTACCTAGTTGTTACACAATAAAATAGGGAGGAAATGTAATGGAATGGGATGGAAACGATATACGCCCTGTATTTTACAGATGGGCAAATAATTACACAAGAGAACGATGACGCCGTGCATATGACCACAAAGCTAAGAGAAGAATATATGAAGTGGAGATTGTCCTTAAGTACAAAATATTTACCGATAGAAGCACACACAGATGAGTTAATTTTGGACACACGTGGGGTAATAGAAAGAAGTAAGCACTGCACTAGGAATAAGCATTGGAAGGAACGAAGGTATAACAGTAAAGTGAGAGTAAGAGTAAAGAAGCATACAGCATACTGTGGATAAATATATAACAAGAACAAAAATACGTAAGTATATATAACACATAATGAAAAGTGTAGCACTTTATGTACCAAGGTCTGACAACTAATGAAACAAAACAAAAGTAAGATGATAGTGATAGAAATAGACTTCCTAAAAAGAGCATCAAGGGTATCAAGAATCGAAAAAGTAAGACACGAAGCAGTAAGTAAATGATATTAGGGGAGTTCAAAAAGATACTGTTTTGTTCTGTTTGTTTTAATTGCTTTTATTATTGTTTTTATGAATAAAGTTAATAGGTACTACAAACAAGGGTGGCATTTCTGTTTCCATGGCAATTTTCAAAAAATTTAGAAACTTAATATTTCGATAAACTATACCACTAAAATATAAAGTGTTATATATTTTTGTAATCAGAAAAAAATCTGCATTCAAAGAAAAGAAAATCTAATATAGCGTTCATAAGAAGTCATCAACGCTTAAAATAATCCTCATCGCCAATGTAGTGTTCTGTACTTACAGAGCATACCAACACCTGTTAATCAACAGACAAGTCGATTCGGAATACTTTATTTAGCTAAAACTATTTACAAAAATTTCATGCGCGTCGCGCAAGAGCATTACATTCAAAATCGCACATACGTTACACTTACAATAGTCGAATCAAGAGATGTGAGTACAACTAAAATTTAGCCTAAACAGTAAGATTATATGAAAATGTAAAAAGTTATAACACATGTTTAGAGTTAATGGGAATCTCTAACGAGTCCGCTGAAAAAAAAATACATGGAATTTTAAAATTAAGCTTTTTGTTGATAATATAAATTATAACAAAATATGAACAGCTTTGATGCGGAGGAAGCAGGTGTCTTTATGGGATAACATCATTTAGTTAGTACACTTTTCCAAAATAGAGAAATCGTTAATGTTATGAAGAGTTTTGAAAGGATTAGTGAATTTAAGGATTTTCAGATATTTGTTGTTGTAAAAACCTCATAAAATTCTTCGCCTATCACAAACAAGATGGTTATGATTAATACAGCTAGTAATAGAAAGGTGTATTGAGGAGCATAACGCATTGTTACTCTTTTCAGTTACTAGTCTCTCTTTCTTTCTCCCTTGTAACGCCCCGTTTCAATTTCATTTCAATAGCGCGTTATTGCGTTTAGCATCTTCTTTCGGACCGCCTTATAAATATAAATATAAAATATAAATATAAATATTGTAGCAAAAGAACTCAGGTTTATCGCAGCAAGCGTCTGCCTTTAGAGATAAACACCTGCAGCTTTTCTTGTCGCAGCATGTTTGCGAACATTCAATTACGAGTAGGCCGCTGGAAAACAGTGGAATCGCTCTATAATACTGAACTTTAAGAAGCACGCTCTGCGGATATAATTATCGGGTAGGCTAAAGCCATACTTGTTTTTAAACAAACGAAGCCGCTAGAGCGTTGGTATTTCGCAAACGGGCACAATCAAAGTTGGTAAGAATGCTCATCTATTTTATTTCTACTTACTGATTCCGACATTTAGGCTGAATCCCCCTGCGTCTTCCACTAAATAAAAACCGCTGTGGCGTCTTATTCTACACAATTGGCAGTGAACACCGTTGGTAAGAATGCTTCTTCTAGGTCAATTTCGCACACTAATTTTAATATTTAAGCCGGTTCCCATATGCTAACTTGCTGCTAGCATGACGGTTAACTTGGGGGCTTTTATGAGGCTTATTAGTGCCCTGATTTCGCTTCTGCACGCTACCCAAGAATTTCAGTTACGTGCCGCTTCCTGTGCTGCTAGCTGTCTTCTTAACAGTGGCGACCATTGGGTTTCTAAGAATTATGCAGCCAAATACCGCTTAGAACCTTTATGGATAGATGCAACGCACCAGGATCTTCCCTGCCACTCGCTGGATATTGCAACTAACTAATTGTAAGTACATGCCCAGTTTTTACTAAGGCCTTAGGAACTCAAACTGAAGCGTGTCTTAATCACTTTCTTGGTTCAATCATTTATTAACGCTGAAGAGCAAGGATTTAATTATTTCTAATTACTGAAACATTCAAGTATCTATAATCTCAAATAAGTCGCGTCCCTCGGGAGTTGTGCATTTATGTAAATTTCGATAGCACAGGTGGTTATCCTGAAGTTGTAATTTGAAATATAATTAGCAATTTGTGACTTGAATACATGGAATGGCTTATTAATGTAATGCTTGGTGGTGTATTTATTCAGTATTTTAGCATTAATTAATGTTGCCCAAATAACTGGCATCTCTAAATTGGGCCAGGTTCGATTTAATTTTACCTTGACTGAATTAAGAAAGACAAATTAACAGAAAGTACGTTTATTTTCCTCTATGTACAATTAAAGTCTTAGATATAAAACTAAATAAGCATTTAATCCATTTTTATAATCATATAAACAGATAAAGGCTAATTATATTCCACTTTCGGCTGAGCAGCTAGGCAACCCAAATTGCCGGAGCGATTTCGATTTTCTCCTTTGTTGATGGTCATTGGAATGTCCAGTGCACGACCTGCTGAATTGTTTGACAAACGTCACTGTGACTTTTGTCACACAATTCAGCAGGCCGTGGTCCAGTGTAATTGGCTAATGTTGGTAGTACTGTGAACCATAGTTAGTTCAACTGTCACAAACATAGTGTAATGAATATAAGCCGTTCACGATCTTTTTGGGTCAGGTGAGGCTATGACCATCTAGTAATTTTGTTGGCAGCACCTCTGTTGCAACTAAACTCCTCATGGAAATTGAGACTTTTTGTGTTAGGTTAGGTTGTTTTCAGTTTAAGGTTATATTTTCTGAATAGGTACATTGTTGCCGGATATTCTCTAGTATCTACATCGACTCGCATTCTTTTAAATTCGGTCTGTCCTTTTTAAATTGGCAAAGTAGCATAGTGTAATGGAAATTTTTTGTTGTAACAAAATTATTTTGGGCATTTTGATTTTTCCTTTGACGGAAATTAAAATTCTTTTGACACATTTGATAAATCATTTATTTTCTTACGAACATTAAATAATAAATCTGGCAATGTGGTGGCAAGAAAATGTCGAACAGACACTGACAGAAAAAAAAAGTTGCATCCGCTACATCATCGAATCAGTTAGTCCAACATGAAAAGAAAAAAACATAGCCAACTCTGTTCCAAAAAGGTCGTGAACGGCTTATACATGTGCTATTATTGTTATAATTAGTGAAACCAAGTAATTGTTTATAATCAGTACCACCTATAATCTATTCAGAAAACTCCCGTGACGTAAAAATCACTATCAGTTGGTTAATATGAAAATTGCTACTAGGATGTTAGTAATTCTTTGCATTTATGTGGCGCCATTTTCAATTTAAATTTCAAGGTTTTGTGTTTTACTTTCACTTTGACATTTTAATTATTGAAGTACATTTCATTTAATTTGGTTGCATATATAATACAACATTACTTACTAAAGTTATTAATAAATTATGTTT
Organism: Agriotes lineatus; assembly: GCA_940337035.1. Taxonomy (NCBI): domain Eukaryota; kingdom Metazoa; phylum Arthropoda; class Insecta; order Coleoptera; family Elateridae; genus Agriotes; species Agriotes lineatus. The sequence continues at coordinate 70,538,244 of OW679196.1, forward strand.
TTACTTTGTTTCACTAAAACTTCTTGTGATATCGAGGTGTTCCCCACGTGTCCAGCTGTGGAATTCGGATTACTGATAGCAGCGGGCAACGAGAGGTTATCTCTTTTGATAACGGGTGGACGAATAATAATGCTTAAGGTACGTTATTTTAGACCTGGGGAATCTTCCATTATGCCCGTAAATTCATACCGCGTTTCGACCAAAAGAATTTGGCGCGGCCGGCCTTCCGAGTTACAGCGGGGCCTGCACTTTCGGGAAAATTTCTTACTACGCAACGTAATTAGATTTCTGGAAAGTGTTAACGTTATTCACCCACGGCGCTGACTTTCAGGCACACGCTGGTGACAGCTAGGAAATTATGGGGGGTTTCGTGATTAGGAATTTGCCAAAACATAATGAGCCCAAGCCCCGGATTTACTAAGAAATTATTGGGAATTTTGTGACTATTAATTGCTAGAGCACAACTTGTCCCGAATCCCAGGTATACTTTGGTTTAAACTATGAATTTATGGAGCTTTCGTGGCTATTAATTGGCTAGAACACAACGTGCCTCGAGTCCATGTATACGTTGGTTAAAACTAAAAAATTGTCGGACATTTTGTGACTATTTACCTAAAGTAAATTATCCACGGGGCGGATAATTATTTTAGACAACTGAATGAGCTAGCTAATCCCTTTTTTTCTCCGGAAATCGTGGTGCACATTTTCTCGAATAATTCTCTCCAGTCCGGCGGTTTGGTTTTATATCAGGCTGAAATACAAGCTATTACGTATGCGCAAACATCAGCATAGAAAAGAAGCTGCTCAATCGAGACATACACAGTCTCACAGACAGTCAGGCAGCACTGAAAGCGTTAAAACGCTTTTGGTACTTCATCGAGACTGGTCAAGAAATGCAAATCCAAACTTCAAACCTTGAACCAGGGAAACACAGTAAAATCACAGTATATTGTTTACAAATATATAACGTATGCCCATAACTTTTGAGAAAATTTTCCGTTGTAGTTTATTATAAAAAAACTGCTTTCAATCTGGTTGCCGTTGAAGAACATGGACTATTATTCATAGTTTAAGCATATAATTCGATAAAATATAGCTGTAGAAATAATTACTTCTAGTTGAATTTAATATAAAATTACAGCAACACAAAATATAGCTGTTAATATTTTTTCTCAAAACTTATGGGACATACGTTATACTGTGGTAAAATTATGCTGGATTCCAAGTCACCAAGGCATTGAAGGAAACGAAAAAGCAGACAAGCTCGCAAAAGAAGCAGCCCGTAATGTAATGACCGGTCCAGAACTAGGTCTAAGCATACAGAAAAACCAAGCCTGCTCAGCCATTAATGAATGGGCCAATACCGAACACCACCTAAGGTGGAGAAACTGCAATCAAGCAATACACTGCAAAATATTGTTAAAAACTCTGACCCCACAAACCACCAAAACCCAGTTGAGACTGAAAAGAACTCGAATCAAGCAAGTAGTCAGTCTACTAACAGGCACTAGAGCATTCAGAGAATTTATGCACATGATCAATATCTATAGATATGAACCTGTTTGCAGACTATGCCAAGAGGATGAAGAAACATTCTATCATATCCTCTTTGAATGTCCACCATTAGAGCGTAAAAGACACCAACTCGACATTCACAACTGTGGCATGTAAAATGCTATAAGAGTATTCCACACCTACCGAGGGCAAGCCTACCTATATACAGATTCAGCACTAATTACCTTGAAGTTACGACGAGAGAAAATAATTTCTTGCTAATTCTAGCTATATTCTTATTTCGGGCATACTATCCTATCCCTTTTCCAAAGTGATACATTCTCTGCTTATTATCAAGACGAAAATAAACGGCATAAATTGTCGTCAAAGAGATAAACTGCTGTAATGGTTACCTTATCTCTCACAGAATAATTTTTACATTTACCTGAAAAGAGAACAGAACCACTGTGGCTTGGGAAAATATCCGAAATCAGACTAGACTTTAAAGATGAACACAAAAGGGAACAATGAAGGTGTAATTAAGCAGTGCTACCTGCAATTACTACAAGAATATTCATATTCTGACACTTCCTTCTTTACAGATGGATTCAAATCTAATAAGAGAACTGAATGTGCAGTAGCGATAACAAATCCACAGGATTAACATGAATGGGAACATGACGACATTTTCGCAATTTAGTTAATTCTGTTGACAAGAGTTTTTTAACGTGCTAGGAATTGTGTTTAACCAGCCTAATACTATAGTTGAATCAGATCAAAATGTATAAAAATGGAAATTTAATATTCTAAACACCATTTTACTTTATTAACCAATTTGGTAAAAGTAAAGCAGGACATTCCTGCACTCTCATACCAAGCGAAATGAATAGCTTAATATTTCCATATAACAGTATTAACCCCTACAAGGGGCTGTTTTTGATCTACATGTGCTACCGTTTTTAATTAATTTTTTGTCTTCGTCACCAGCGTAACTAAACAATGTTTTATGAGTTTTAAAGTGTTTTACAAATAATTTATTACAATAATATAATACCTTCAACAAACTCTTCTAAGTACTACTCTACAATATAATTTTATAAATGTATTCCAGTATTCTCAATATTTTCTAATTTGTACAACTGATGAAGCAACCTAAAATTGAGAAACGTTTTGTGTTTTAAACTTTTAACTTATTAATAAACATTTTTACGATTTTTTATTCTTCAAAAAATAATTAAAATCATGCATTCTTGAAATTTCACATAATTTCAATTTGGTTTTGACATTAATTTCCTCCACATTAATAACTTTAAAATTATAAATGTCATTTCTTATTTTGAATTTTGTATTTTATATTTTCTTAGGTTTTTATGCTCCAATGTATTCTATATTTATTTCGTTTCTTTTAAAGTCCTAAAAATTGTTTACTTTCAAAAAGTTTGTTTTTATTCTATCTATTTTCTATCAATTTGTTTCAACACCTTGCGGCCGTCTTCTTAAGGTGATGAAGTGTGGTGATTTTTTTATTTTTTTTTGCAACACTGTCTAGTTACAATTCTAGCTAAAGCAGGAGACGTTAAAATGTAGCAAATGCAAAGCATTCCAATGTGAAAACGAGTATTGTTCCTAGAGGTAGTAAAATTCAGGTGGGAATAAAAAACTTGATAACAGTATTTTTGTACAAAGGTACGAATTTTGGTTATTTTCATATTTAAGATTTGTGTGCGCTTAGTACAAATATTCCTGTGTAATGTAAAAAATTAATGTAGGCCCTAACAAGAGGATTAATTTTTCTCTCTTTCCATATTACTGGCTCTATAAATGGAATGCTTTGCTGCTTTTAGGGTCTTGTAGTAAAGATATTAGATATTGGTAATTTCTTCTATGACCATCAGGAAATCAGCTGTTCCGGTATTTGCAATAATAGCGACTGAAACTGTAAGATTATCCTGCCGAACATTAGGTTTGCTGCTACACCATTCACTGTATTAGTTGCTTGTTCAAAGTATTCAATGTAAGTATTTATAAATATAAGAACTTCACCTAATTGAATTTCACTTAGCATTGTGTTTTCAGATATTGCAGTTTATAAATCCAGATTCTTTATATTTCCTATCACAATGGACGTGAAGCATGAATTACCTGATAATAATTTGTGTGGTGCAATGGCTACCAGCTTACACAAAGCTCAAATGATAGTCGAAGAAAATGAAGTCGTCGCTAACTTAAATATACAAGAGTCTATTGAAGGCACTATCGACAACGTAGATTATCATAAATTCAATATTAAACAGGAGGAACTTATTGTAAAAGATGAATTGCGTTCTACATGTGTAGGAAGTGGAAGCATTTTGGAAGAACAGTTAGTTTGCAATGTGTATGGATGTGAAACAGAAGACGAGAGTAAAATATCGAAACATATGGTGACTGCAAAACAGTTTCACGTATGTTCCATTTGTGAATACAAAGCAACTGAAAAACACAATTTAGTGAGACATCTGAGAACACATATGGTCGAAAAACGTTATTCATGTTTCATTTGCGAATATAAAGCTGCAAGGAAAGACCTCTTAGTTAGCCATTTAAGGACACATACAGGTAATAAACCTTATTCATGTTCTATTTGCGATTATAAATCAGCAGAGAAAAGTACTCTAGTGAAGCACATGAAGACACATACAGGCGAGAAACCTTATTCATTTTCCATTTGCGAGTATAAAACAGCAAAGAAAGGTAACTTGGTTATCCACTTGAGGACACATACAGGTGAAAAACCTTATTACTGTTCCATTTGTGAATATAAAGCAGCAAGGAAGACCTTCTTAGCTAGTCATTTGAGGACACATACAGGTGAAAAACCTTATCCATGTTGTATTTGCGATTATAAAGCAGCAGAGAAAAGTACTCTAGTGAATCACATGAAGAGACATACAGGCGAGAAACCTTATTCGTGTACTATTTGCGAGTATAAAACAGCAAACAAAGGTAACTTAGTTATCCACTTGAAGACACATACAAGTGAAAAACCTTATTCCTGTTCCATTTGCGAATATAAAGCTGCAAGGAAAGACCTCTTAGTTAGCCATTTAAGGATACATACAGGTGAAAAACCTTATTCATGTTTCATTTGTGATTATAAATCAGCAGAGAAAAGTAATCTATCAAAGCACATGAAGACACATACAGGCGAAAAACCTTATTTATGTTCTATTTGCGAGTATAAAGCAGCAGTGAAAGTTAATTTGGTTAAACATATGAGCACACATATAAGGTAACAATCTTGTTCGTATTCAATTTACGATTGTAAAGCAGGAGACAGGCTTATTTAACCATATGAGGACACATGCAATAGAAATAGGTACCTAATTTATTTTTTATTTGGTAGTTTAGAACAGCACAGAAATATACTTTACATGAACATGCAGGAGAGAAATCTTATTCACATTCAGTTTGAAAATATGTTGTGTAAAGATACATAAGTTATTTAACTCATGAAGACATTCTAGAGGAAATACTTGTGGGTGGTGTCATTTGTAAAAGATTTTTTCTTCAATTTCACAGTTCATATTGCATTCTTCTTTAAAAGTTAGTTGATTGAATGACTAAACTAAATTTTGAACAAACAGTATCATCTGGCCTACATAATATGAAAATCTTGTGTTGCTGTTGTAAATATAAAAATACAGAGAGGAGTTATTTTGTGAGTCATGAAAACGTACAGAGAAAAAGATATAAGTAAATAAAGAGTAAAATGCTATGTTGTAAGTTGCATTTAAAACAGCACCAAAACATGGTTTATTCAGATATGTGCTAAGAGTTTTTTAAGTAAGGTTTTATGCAAAGAATAAGGCAGTACAAAGATTTGTTAGTTGCATTGTACAGTATGTCCGCAAATTGGATTTACAAGAGGGAAAACTTATTTTTCATTTTTCATAGGAAAGTCATAAAAACTTTTGCTTATAAAACCACAGTGCCATGGTGAAATTTGAAATTTGGTATGCGGGATATACAGTGTATCCCTGGCTTGACTTTGCGATGTAATGAATAAAAAAAAAATAGAACAGTGGAATTATGTGCTACTTTGAATTATTTTTAGTTGTGATAATTGAAATTGTTCATTACAATTAAAAAATAAAAGGTTGTGTACTTATGTTAATTCGGTATATCGTCATAATTTTTAATTTACAATGTTTTATTTTAATCAAATTTTTGCTGAAAGTTTCCAGAAAAACTACTTTAACTACAATGAGTTATATTCTTCTTTAAGCTAATTCTACCAACTGGATCCTATCTGAACTGTAATTTGGTAAAAGTCCATTTTATACCCAGCAGGCGTAGACCGCAAAAGACGAAAACCGTACTAAAAAAATTTTGCTTCTTTACATCTCTCACAAAGTCAATCTGGGGACACGCTGTATAGAAATTAAGAAAATATGAAAATAACTATGTATCTTTAATTTTGATTGTAGAGAAAAATGTTATAAGAAAAAGGTATTTGTAATGAAAAAAGAAGTCAAAATTAAAAATTTTATCTTTATACTAAAATTTGTTTTTTTTAGTTTTAAACTGCAAAAATCATAATACGGTCACATATTAACAAAACAATCAAATCTCTGGAGATATACGTGTATGTCGGTGGGATGCCATTGCCATGGAATAGAAGAGCATAGAATTTCTGTTTTATATGTAATATTAATTACTTAGCAATTCAATTCAAAATAAAATGATCAATCATTTCTCTACAGTCAACCAGTAGCTGCCTTTCACCTATTTCTGAGTTTGATAATATTTACTTCAAATGAAAAGCAGCAGGAGAGTATTGTATCGACAATATTTATGTCAGATAAATGTTAAAATGAATATTCTTGCTTCATTGAATTGTCCTCCGAATACAACTCTTGCTCTGAGTTTTGCTTCAATATTTGTCATTCATTCATTACTTGCTGCTGCTGTTTTTGGAAAATAATTCGCTTTGCTCTCGGGATTATTTTCGTCACAGCCTCACAGCAGCAACTTGTATTCAGAATGACAAATATTGTCGGCAAAACCCAGAGCAAGAGTTGTATTATATATGAGAATACAATTCGTTGAATTTTGCGCTAATCATCATCTCTTAAATTTAGGATATTGGCGAATAGGACCGCCTACCATATTGACAATATAGTGACTCGCAATTTTCGATTGGGTACAATCTAACTTGATTTTGTTTCATGTGTCGAATGAACTAATTTAGAAATGTTAATTGATATTTCTAGGTTAGATTGAGCAGAATCGAATAATTTTGAGAATCGAATCCAAACAATTCGAATACAAAATCACAATTCAGAATTCAGATTCAAGTTGTGCACTCGCACGTCGCACTCATAGTGGGGAGTGGTGAACTGGTGACCTTGGCTAGACGACACGCAACACCACAGATAAGGAGACCACAGAAAAAACCTAAAGTTGAAGGTTTCGGAATGGCAACGGCAGTTCTATGTTTATTCATATAGTTGCCTTCGGGCTGGATATGGCACAGGGTAGAGACCTGCGCGGGTCCAATATATAGGACCCGCACCCGACCCGCGAACCGCAATTTCTGAAATTTTAAACCCACACCCGACCCGCGAACCGCATTTTTAAAGTTTTTATACCCGCACGCAACCCGCGACCCGCCGTTTCAAACCCGCACCCGACCCGCGACCGCAAGTATTTCACTTTTAAGGCGCACTTGACCCCAAACTCGAATATTAGACCAGCACGTACCAGTAACTTGCTTCAGAAAGAATGCCCATACACAATAAAGAAAGTTATTTTCACACTTCGGGATATTTTGTTTATACACAAACAACATTGATGTTGAGAAAATGAAGTTGTACCCGTCACCCGACCCGCGACCCGCAGTTTCAAATCCGCACCCGACCCGCTACCCGCAATATTGATATAAATCTTACCCGCAATCCGACCCGCAATGCGGGTAACCCGCGGGTACCCGACCCGATGCAGTACTCTAGCACAGGGACATTCTCTAAACTCATACGATATACTGGGCTCTGCTAAGCTAAAACTAAAACTATTCGAGTGCGAGTCAAGTACCAACCGCAGCCAAGCACCGACGCATTTGAATTCGGCATTCGGGTCGGTACCGGCAAGTCAGACGAGAAAGATTACGTCTGGCGAGATTTACAAAAACCGACTAAGTATTCGATTCGAATCATTCCAATACACTCAAAGAATCAAATGCATTCTAAATTATTGGTCTTGATAGTTACTTTCCAAATACCAACACGTTTCGTATTTTGAGAGCTTTACTGAGAGTTGTTTTATAGAAATGGCTTCTAAAAAAGAGTGGTCAAAAGAAGAAACTATAGAATTGATTGACGAAAACTTTGTTTTATGGAATCATAGATGTAAAGAGTACCGAAATCGTGAAAATAAGAACAAGATATTGAAAGAGATATCAGAAAAATTTAATTGTACTGCCGAAGAAATACAACGATAATTGCATAATTTAAAAAACCAGGTAAGCACATATTACAATACAAATAATTTCAAAAATAATCAACAGTAATTACATAAGTGGTGATAATTTTTTGATAATTTTAACTAGATTCACGAATCTGAGTGCTAATCTAGTTAAAATTATAAAAAAAATATTACCACGAATGTAATTCGGCGTGATTATTTTTTAAACAGTCCAAGTTGTAGATAGGGTTTGATGGAGCTTCCAGATGAGTGTCCTGTTATTTGTAACAACTGCTGCTCACCTACTCCGCATTTAGCAAGTTGTCTTACAGCAGAAGAACGATTTGAATGGATTGTGAAAGAATAGTCGCTGTAATCAGCTACTAGCAAATAGTCAGTGTAATTTCATCCTATTTGTCCATTTGAAATTTTTTCTCCTTACTGTTGGCTGATAGGACTGTTTAAAAAGTAATCTCTAAAACTATGTACAACAATTGCAGCTGCAATTTTGTCTACATCCATGATTATTACAAAACACGCGTACAGCAGAGAAGGAAAACTGACAGTTATTTAGTAGTTGTTTGCAGTTTTTAAACTCACTCGCGAGAGCACCGACGCAATTCTACAGTGGACACGGCTCTTGACAGAACTATTTGAGAGTAAGCTGTCCAAAGTCTGATCGTAGCTGTCGGATAGTCAAAACTCTCAAAAATACTCTCAAATGGACTGGCAATTGAGAGTAAATATCGACAATAACTCTCGCGAGTTCCTCTCAAGTGGACACGTAGCATCACGAACTGCGCAAGACCTATTACTAAACACCATGACACTTTTCGAAGAGTTAACAACTTTCGGAGATGGCGGTGGTATCGACGTTGTTGGGGGAGGGGCGCTTACCAACCAATGTTTCTTTTGTTGCAAAAGATCGCCAGTGCATTAGTTTCATTCGTACTTTCTACATGGTGCCCCTAAAATTTTTAATCGCTCTCGCGGCCGTTTTGATGGGGTTGTCTACCTGCTTCAACCACCACATTGCAGTTCAGCGTCTATTGCTTACAACGGTGGTGTGCACAACGTTATGTGGCGTAAAATGGATACCAGTTCGTTGGCAACTCTTCGCGTTTTTACCTGTGAAAAACTTTACGAAAGATGGTGTTTTTACGTTCAAGATCAAATACAATTGTTCTACATATGTATACAGTAGATAATTGGCAAACCATTTTATTGAAGATCAAGCCTGATGTTTTGAAGATATTGCTTCAACCCCCCGACAACTCCTGTTGTGTTTCTACGGTCGTTTTAAGCGTTATTTTATTCTGCAGTTTGTGTATGTGTGTTATATATTTCGTTATCTGTTGGTACTATAATAAATTAGTCTAATGTATATGTAAGACAAATAAATATTACTCTTCTTTATGCATTCTTTCAATTCTTTAAAGTTGTGGCGCTGAAGATTCTTTTACATTAACTCAGCATAACTACATACACATTCAAAAAGAACACACACATATATTTGTAAATATTTATTCAATCCAAAAATAAATAATGGCGACCACGTCGCTATCTAACAACCTCGATAGAAATTTTATTGTGGGTAGCTTCACGTGCTGGATCCACCACTCTTCTATCTCCTGGAGATCTTGGAATGGTTCTGGCAGCGTGCTCAGGATGGCTGTGCCACCTAACTGCTCGTTGAGGACCATCGTATAGTTGACTGTGATGACAGCCTGGAGGTGACGAGGTGATGGAGGTAGCGGTTGCGAGGCGATGAAGTCCTCAAACTCTTTGTAAAATGCGGGGGCATCTTCAAAAAGCGCATATCCAAAAATAGCAGGCATGATGATAACTGGTAGCTGTAGTAGAAAACTTATATATGAATCTCAAGGGCAGACCTTGAAAGAACTAACCTTGAACAATAGCCTAGAACAACTGGTCATGACCTTGAGCAACCGAACTTGTAAAATAGCCTTGGCCGTGAAGTTTAACATTAAGCTGTGACCTTGAAGTGTAGCCTTCAACTGTGACCTTGAAGTTTAGCCTTGAGCGGTGACCTTGAACATGTAGTTTTGCAAAATAGCCTTGACCTTGAACTCAATGCCAAATGGTGAAGGGAGGTTCTAGAACTGTCCATTCTAACCTACTCTGATTCAACTGTAGTATTAGACTGGTTAAACACAATTCCTAGCACGTTAAAAAACTCTTGTTGTCAACAGAATGTCTGAAATTTTAGAATTAACTAAATTGGGAAAATGGCGTTATGTTTCCACTCATGTTAATCTTGTGGATTTGTTATCGCATTACTGCACATTCAGTTCTCTTATCAGATTTGAATCGATCTGTAAAGAAGGAAGTGTCAGAATATGAATATTCTTGTAATAATTGCAGGTACACCGTCATTGTTCTCTTTTTTGTACATCTTTAAAGTCTAATCGGATTTCGGATATTTCCTCAAGCCACAGCGGTTCTGTTCTCTTTTCAAGTAAGTGTAAAAATTATTCTGTTAGAGATATATATTTTTTTATTTTATTTAGTATTCAGGCAACAGCCGTTAGGCCAATTATAGGCGTCGCTGTACATTTTATGGGGACTTCCAACCACACTAACGGCTGTCATGATGTTATTATGACATCCGGGACCAACTATTTCCGTGGCAGCCGTACCACGAGGCGCCAAGAGAAGCAGCTGTGGAACTCCCATCCAAGTTCTGACCAGAGAGAGCGTTGCTTAACTCTACTGATCGAACGTGGACGCTTGTTCAAGCTACTCCATCCGGGACTTAAAGTAGCCATTCCAGCAGTTTATCTGTTTGATGACAATTTATGCCATTTATTTTCGTCTTGATAACAAGCAGAGAATGTATCACTTTGGAAAATGGATAGGACAGAATGCCCGAAATAAGCATATAGCTAGAATTAGCAAGAGATAATTTAACGTTTAATGCTTTCAGTGCTGCCTGACTGTCTGAGAGAATGTGTATGTCTCGATTGAGCAGCTTCTTTCCTATGCTGATGTTTTCGCATACGTTAACAGCTTGTATTTCAGCCTGATATAAAACCAAATTTTCCGCCGGACTGGAGAGAATTATTCGAGAAGATTTTGGCCAAGATTTCTGGAGAAAAAAAAGAATTAGCTAGCCCATCCCGTTGTCTAAAATAATTATCCGTCCCGTGGATGATTTACTTTAGGTAAATAGTCACACAATTCCAGACAATTTTTTAGTTTTTTAAACCAACGTATACCTGGGACTCGGGGCACGGTGTGTTCTAGCCAATTAATAGCCACGACGGCTCTTTAACTTCTTAGTTTAAACCAACGTAGACTTGGGACTCGGAGCACGGTGTGTTCTAGCTAATTAATAGTCACAAAATTCCCAATAATTTCTTAGTTAAAAACAATGTATACCTGGGACTCGAAAACCCCCATAATTTCTTAGCTGTCACCAGCGTGTGCCTGTGGGTGAATAAGGTTAAAACTTTCCAGAAATCTACGTTGCGAAGTAAAACATTTTCCGGAAAGTGCAGGTCCCGCTGTAACTCCAGTCAAGGTAAAATTAAATAGAACCTGCACCAATTTAGAGATGGTAATTATTTAGACAACATTAATTAATGTAAATACTGAATAAATACACCAGGAAGCATTGCATTAACAAACCACAAATAGGAATTAACTTCCAAGTATTTAAGTCACAAATGGCTAATTATAGCTCAAATTACAACTTCAGGATAACCACCTGTGCTATTGCAATTGACATAAATGCACAACGCCCAAGGGACGCGGCTTACTTGAGAATACAGATACATGCATACTTCAATAATTTATAAATAATTAAATCCTCGCTCTTTACCGTTAATAAATGATTGATCCAAAAGAGTGATTAAACACGCTTCAGTTTGAGTTCCTAAGGCCTTAGTAAGAACTGAAAAGTTGCGGCATTTGTCGATTAAGAAAACGCTGAGAAGGGCATGTACTACAATTTAGTTGGTTGCAAATATCCACGAAGACTCTAAGCCGTATTTGGCTGCATAATTCTTAGAATTCCAATAATCGCCACTGTTAAGAAGACAGCTAGCAGCAACAGGAAGCGGCTCGTAAACTGGAAGTCCTAGCTAGCGTGCAGACCCAAAATCGGGTGACCGAATAAACCTTATGAAAGCCCCCAAGTTAGCCCTCGGGTTAACCGTCATGCTAGCCTCAAGTTAGACTGTGAGGACCGGCCTAAATATTAAAATTAGTGTTCGAAATTGACCTAGAAGAAGTATTTTTACCAACGGTGTTCACGGCCGATTGTGTAGAAAACGACGCCGCAGCGGTTTTTTTATAGGAAGGCGCAGGGGGATCCAGCCTAAATATCGGAATCAGTACGCAAAGATAAAATTAGATGAGCATTCTTACCAACGCTGATTGTGCCCGTTTGCGAAATACCAACGCTCTAACGGCTTCGTTTGTTTAAAAACAAGTATGGCTTCAGCCTACCCGACAATTACATCCGCAAAGCGTGCTTCTTGAAAAATTCTAATCGAGTGATTCCACTGTTTTCCAGCGGCCTACTCGTAATCGAATGTTCGCAAACAGGCTGCGACGGGAAAAGCTGCAGGTGTTTATCTCTAAAAGTAGACGCTTGCTGCGATCAACCCGAGTTCTTTTGCTGCAATATTAAGATATAAAATGGTCCGAAAAAAGATGCTAAACGCAATAACGCGCTATTGAAATGAAATTGAAACGTGGCGTTACACGGGGAGAAAGAAAGAAACACTAATAACTCCTAAAAAATGTAACAATGCGCTATGCTCCTCAATACACCTTTTTATTACTACTTGTATTAATCATAACCATGTTGTCTGTGATGAGCGAAGAGTTTTATAAGGTTTTACATCAACAAAAATCTGAAAATTCTTAAATTCGACTTGAAGTAAACAGTTTTAATAAATTAAATGTCTGTCTGGTTGTTGCCGGTATAACTCAAAAACTATTTATTGGTAGAAGACATTTTGCGTGTGGATAATACGTCTTCCTGGTATGTAACCGATAAATTTTGGTAAAATATATACAAAGTGAGCACTTTAAAAAATAAAACTCTGCCTGTTTTTTGCTTTAACTCAAGAACCATTACTTAAATGAAAGTAATCTTCTGCACCAGCTCAGGTTTTTACCCTTGTCGAAAAAGAGCATGTTTAGAAATCAACATATACAGGGTGAGCACCTCAAACAAATTAAATTTTGTTTGTGCTTTAATTGAAAAATATATAAAGGTAAGCATTTGCACATAGCTCAAGCCTTACCCTTGACGAAAATATCGGTGTCGTTGTCGATTCTGTTACCAAACTTGGTATTACATCTACTCTTAAAGGATATGTGTCCTATACTTCTGATGATGTTAAAAAGCTTTAAAATGCTGGTTGGTTGTACGCCCCCAGTACTCACATTACCGATGCACAGGGCAACTTCAGTGCCTACATACCTTTGAGAATGCTGTTAGGCTTTGCCGAAGATTATGGAAAAGTTATACTTAACATCCGACAAGAACTTGTCCTAATTCGCAGCAATACCGATGCCGATGCCGTATTCAGTGGTACCGTAGGAGAGACGATTAAAGTTGTATTGGAAAGTTCCACATGTCACTCCAGGTCTTGCTCAAGAATTATCTCTAGCCAAATACATTGACAAAACTATCGACACACAAGTAGCGTTTCACAGCTGGCAACTTCATATCATACCAGGCGTTAATGTTAATGCCGTAGCTCAACATTCTCATGCCATCGCAACAACCACCAAATTGCAAACCCCCAGAGACGTCATCGTAGGTTTTCAGACGGAACGTTCGGGGCTCACCTCTAAGGACAGTAGCCATTTCGACAAAATTATTCTTACAAATTTCCGAGTTTATCTCAACACCGAACATTTCCCCTACGATAATTTAAATAACAATTATGGCCTGAATCATTACGCTACGTTATACGATATGTACTCCAAATTTCAATCTTCTTATTATAACAAGACTGACGAGCCTTGGTTCACGCACAATGAGTTTGCTGACAAATCACCCATTGTTGTGATCGATTGTTCCCATCAAACAGACTACCTCCATGCAAACGCTGTCCTTTTTCGAGTTGAATTTGAAACTTCCGCTAACGTACCAGCCAACACAACCGCGTATTGTCTCGTTCTTCACGATCGGGTTTTTACTTACAACGCGTTGTCAAAAGCAGTTAAACAACTGCAATTTCTCAAACCACCTCAGTTGCACCTTGCCTTTTAACGTAACTGGACCGTGATCCCACCACCATAATTATCGACATTCAAGGCTTCAAGACGTCGGATAAGCACTTCAGCCCAAAAGAATTGGCCGCCTACGACGGTAACTCGGTATCTCACTACGTCTTAGAATCGCCGTTTCCGTTCACCGCCTTACCACCTCATTTCCAACAACAAGCCCACTGGATAATGACTAATCACCATTGCATCGACTGGAATGAGGGATTTACTCCAGCATACATGTTTTCTGCAATCTTGCGACGTCTTCTGCAGGGTGCCACCGAAGTATATGTGAAAGGTCGAGAAAAAGCAACTGTTCTACGCCGCTATACCAACATCTCCATCATCAAAGTTGAAGGACAACCGGCCCTCACCCCATCACAACTCGCTTGTTTATATCATTCTGCGCCAGTTTGTTATTGTGCTTTGTCTAACGTTGACCATATCTATAATTACTATATTATGGAATAAAACAACTTTTAAATTTTTATTGTGTTTTTATTTGCATACAATATATACAGTGTTACTACATGGGTTAAACACCTACGTACTAGTGGAAAAGCGTTTTACATAAATTGTGTGCCTATGTTCTGCGCACAAAACGTCTCGCAGTACTTCAACCACAGTAAGTATCCTCCTCCGGAACCTCAACCTATCCATAGCTTCTCGTTCCCACCATCCTCTCCGAATTTCTCGATACGCATACGCCCACGTATGCAGATTGTACACCTGATTCTTCGAGTCGTCAAGCTGCACACTCTTCTTCTTCATTTTCCTTCTTTTTTATAAAGTCTTTCACCTCACACATGTGTTCGTCCAGACCCAGACTAGCCATTAAATCAATAAAGAGATTTTTCCCTACAACGTCCCTTATAAATAGTCGACAAACAGCAGCACGGTTTTAGTACATTTTTTTCTTTTTTATTCAGTTCCCCGTCACTGAACCAACCAAAACCGTATATGGCTTCTTAAGACGCGTCAAACGCCAAATCGTCCAACAAACTCACTAATCGTTCAACAGCACTGCGTACGTCTTGCTGCTGGCCGAGCGGCTCTCTGTATAGCCCATCCACATGACTAAGCTCCTAACGCTTAAATGCAAATTTGCGAGCACAGTTATTTTTAGCAACGTACACATTCAACAGATGGGCAGGCGGGCATCACCATAACTTGTATACGATTTTCTTGACACATTCACGTTCTAAATCTTCAATTTTTTAAATACTCCTTGATGGGCTCCATCACATTGTAATCAAACAATCCCCGTCTGGAAGTCGTAGTGTTGCAAAAGTTGTAAAGTCCGGATGTCCATCCAGCTTAACGGTAATATTCATTTGATCGCAACCAAACCATGGAAATAACTCCGAAAACTTCTAGAAATATTTTCCCATATTGCTCCCATGTGTCCATGTTACAACCAGATTGTCACGATTTATTCAATAGACTATGATTTATTTTGCTGCTACAACCGTTTTTGTACATTTTTCCTATTTGGTGGGAGGAGGTTCTAGAGTTTTGACTTTGAAATCAAGGCTGAGTGATGGGAGGTGTTAGAGTTCGTTCTTGAAAATGCTGCGACCTTGAAAATCAGCTCAGCCTTCAACAACGGCCTTCAACTCATGGCCATTTTTTTTACCGAAGGTCATCGCCGTTTTTCATTAAATAGTTTAAGGACTCGGTGGTCTAATGGTATAACGCCTGGAGAGCTAATCGGTGCATTAAAGGGAATTCTAGACACTAGCGCCTCAGGAGATCTGGGTTCGAAACCTAGTCGAGTCATTTTTTTTAATAGACAATGATTTATTTGATAGACAATGAAAACCGCCCATCCACATGACTAAGCTAATACTTGCAGACCAAGCTCTTCTATTTGAACGTTGCACTGAACAATGTTACTACCGTACTTTAACATTTCGTACATGGAAACAGTGTTCTCGATTGTTACCGGCCAGGTCTTAGCAACACACTCCGTATATTGCTAATGCAGTCCCCAGGCAGGTTGCAATACCCTTCATTATTTTTTTGATAAAACAGCTTAAAGTTTGGCGCTTTTAGAACTGCGAACTCGCAATTCCGCCAGCCTCTGCAAGTCCCACAGCTCCTCCAACGATTCTTTCGATAAGTAGTCTTCACTATGCTCCACTTCTATCAATTTTTAGTATTTTCTTTTCCTGAAGTTCCAAGAATGTATACTGTTTCTGTGCAGCTACCAGCGGAGACTACTGCTCTTACGGAGGAAGAATAGAAATAATTTGTCAGAATCCCTTGATGTTCAATTAGGGTAGCCCAATCCAACTCATTGAACTCCACCCAATCGTTTTTTTTTTCTCCTATTTGAATCACTTGGGAAAATCCGGAGTTCGCCCTTAACTCCACATACACGTATTTTGAACTGGAGTTGTTTAACTTATACGTTTGTACTATTCAGAAGCACCGGACATAACTGCACTTTATGTACTCTCGTAGTACTGCTCGCTACCGCAGCTACTTGCCGACACCTTAACTACTTCTATGGATTTTAACAAAACTTCCATATCAGCGTTTGAATGCTACTGCCATTACACATTCCTCTCTCTGAATTTATTTCCACATTTCAAGGTTATAGGTGGATCACAGAAACAACTAGTCTTGACCTTGAAGTTTAGCATTAAGCTGTGACCTTGAAGTTTAGCCTTCAGATATGACCTTGAAGGTTAGCCTTGAGCTGTGACCTTGAACATTTAGCCTTGCAAAATAGTCTTGACCTTGAACTCAAGACCAAGTGGAGGGGAGGAGGTGGGGAGGTTCTAGAACTGTCCATTCTAACCTACTAATCAGATCAAAATGTATGAGAAATGGAAATTCAATGTTCTAAAACACCCTTTTACTTTATTAACCAATTTGGTAAAAGTAACGCTCCGTTTAATTCAAGTCGCGGTAACGTTATCTTCGAAAGAAGCCTAGGGTTGCATTAAAATGTATGCTCGCTCTGTGATCTAAGTATCAACAACACCTTCTTTCGCCATAAATCTTAATACAAATACACATTCAGAAATTCTCGAGCACAAGAATAAACAATAGACTATATGGTAACCAACATCTCTTGGTTAACGCTAAAACATTAATATCAATCAAAATCT
The DNA here is from genome assembly GCA_940337035.1 of Agriotes lineatus. NCBI lineage: Eukaryota > Metazoa > Arthropoda > Insecta > Coleoptera > Elateridae > Agriotes > Agriotes lineatus. The sequence goes on from OW679196.1 coordinate 70,555,553, forward strand.
TGAGAACATTGTTTTTCGCGATTGCAACACCTTCTTTTTACATACTACGTATATATATACGAGAATGTAAAAAATGTCATTGAGAGATCTGTTAACCATTAAGGAGAAGAAACCAAATTCAATTACTCCATTATACATTTTTGTTAAAAAAATGGTGTACTAGAAAATATGGCAATGATAATATTGTAATTCAAGCCGATATGGCTTTTGGGAGAAAGTTAAAGCTGAAATGAATCCTGATGGTTCTGTGATATACGATGAAATCATAAAATTGGTATACAGTAGTGCAATTTGAGAATGGCTATTTTCAACATTAATTGAAATAAGACAAAAATAAGATCAAGTTAACTACCAACACATACTTAGTGGAGTTCCTACATACAAAAACAATAATAGGGGACAATAATCGTTATGATTACCTCATTATTTCGGGGAAGTTGGCTAAATATAATCAGAAGTAATACTATAAGTACTTCGATATTATCGGTTATATGTCGATAACTTGTTGCGCATAATAAAAGAGTGTCAGTTTGACAGGTTAAATAGTCCGACCGCGTCAGCGAAAGGAGTATTCTGTCAAACTGACACGACTTTGTTATTGTGCAGGAAGTTTGAGACGTATAACCTGTTCGAAGTACGCATTGTATTCGATTTGATTATTTTGTGAGTAAATTTTAATATTAGGAACAAATTAGTTATTTTCATTACAAGCGTCGAAAGTAGCAAATATCGTGCGAGTGTTGATTCAGACAAACGAGGGCGTAGCGAAGCGCAGCCCGAGTGGATCTAAAACACGAGCACAGATATTTGCACTTTCGGGCGAGTTATGAACACCATTTTTTAGACGACCACTCAAAGTAAATTCTATTTTTAAGAATTGTTTTTATTTCGTTTTGCACAATTGATTGTTATATTATTATTGCTACAATTGGCAAAAGCGTCTGGATGATTTCAATCACGGTCTGCTGAATTGTGTGACAAACGTCAAAGTGACGTTTGTCACACAATTAAGCAGGCCGTGTTTTGAATAACTTTGTGCCGTTACGATATGACTAGTACGATATAATATCGTGCTAGTGTTTGAAATTGTCAACTTTCTGTAGTAGGCTGCTGTCGCGATAATGTTACTTTCATATGTGGTCGTCTAAAAAAATATGTTATTAGCAGCTCGATTTGTTTGAGTCATCTCCATGAAAACAACATCAAGTTGACAAAAGTTATGTATTGCGTTGCCTAGTGAAGTTACTATAGTATAATCGATTTTGTATATCGAAATTATACAAGATAACTTAACTAAATCCAGCCTTTTGATTGGTTGAAATCTCTACGAATAAAATAATTCATACTTATTTATAATTTGTGTTGTATATTTTCTTAGGTATTCTATATTTATTTCGTTCTTTTCAAGTACTAAAAGTTGTTTACTTCGAAAAAGTTTTGTTTTTATTCTACCTATTTTCTATCAATTTACTTAATGTAAAAAATGAAATATAAATAATTATCTATTTGCTCTTTCATGTAATATACTTCTATTCAACAACTGTGCGGCCGTATTCTAATAGGCGAGCGGCGCACCCCCAAAAAGATGCACAGAAAAATGATATTGACCGACCACTAAAAAGACGCCAGATTGAAACCAATTGAGATCGATTAGTTTATATTATTACGAAGAAAAAACCTTCATGAAATTTTGACGCCCCGATGGTCAGTAACTTGTTATTACCAAAAAAACTTGCAAAACTATGAAAAATGAAAAAATCGTTATGCTCTGGTCGGTTTTTTTAGGTCAATTAAATGAAAATAAACACTTTTTGACTGTTGTGTGTTTTTTCGAAAAGATCCTTCGTTTCCGAGATACGAGCGATTGAAGGTGACAAATCGACAAAAAAAAGGCAAGCTTCAAAAATTTTTTCTGAAGCTTTTTTAAATTTTATTAATGGAAATTATACTCGTGAAAACATGTAGTTTGGGACTGTATTTTTGTGTTTTTGTAGATCTTGCTTGGACCACTCATTCACATAGTATCTTAACACAGCAAAATATGCTGCACCAAAGTTGGCTCTGAAGGAGGCAGTCTATCTACTGCTATATCTTTGATGCAAGCTATTTTATATATTAAATTATTTCTGGACATCACATTCTCGTCTTCAGAAGTTGCTTTTTTCTGCAGCGTACTAGGAATATAAATTAAGCTCAACCATTTCGTTACTACACACAAAGCTTTGTCTACAGGCAGATCGACTATATTTATAGTACTGTAAAAATGTTGCTCAATTTCTTACATTTGAGAAAAATAGTACTGATCAGAAGAAAACATAAATTTATGTTGCAGAACTCAAGGACGTTTTGTTAAAGACCGACTTGATTTCGGCAGTACATCGTTCTTAAATGAAACACGACGACATTCTCGAAGGAATTATAAGAATTCAAAGCATATATTTTTGAAAATCGTACGACACTCATTAATGACCAATAGAAAAATTAGTTCACGAGCCGTATCCAAGACAACAACAAAATTTCTTGGAAATTTTTTGTAGGTAGACATTACTTCTTTTTAGGGTTTGTGTCGTTACGATTTTCTTACCGAATCTCCATTCGAGCATTAATTCATATCCGTAAATTATTTTTCGTGCATTCAACAAAGTCCTAATTTGCCCTCGCGTCCCGCTCGGGCAAATTAATACGACGTTGTTGGAACGCACTCAAAAAAATTTCCGGAAAGAATTAATGCTCTTATGAGATTATATGTGATAATTCATTATAAAAAAAAATTACGGAAATTAATAGTTTACTCGCTCCATGACTATGAATCCGCCTCGAAATACGCAAATTTTACGGTTTTATTATTGCAAATTTCACATGTTAAAAAAAAGTTGCATAAATAAAAAAATAGCCTCAAACTACATTCCATTAAGAAAATTTAAAAATGTTTCAGAAGAATCGGAGAAAAATTTTTTGAAACTTTCCTTTTTTGGTCGATTTTTCACCTTAAATCACTCATATCTCGGAGCAGCATAACGATTTTTTCATTTTTCATAGTTTTGCAAGTTTTTTTGTTAATAACAAATTACTGACCATCGGGGCGTCAAAATGTCATGGAGGTTTTTTCTTCGTAATAATATAACTAATCGATCTCTATTGGTTTCAATCTGGCGTCTTTTTAGTGGTGGGTCATATCATTTTTCTGTGCATCTTTTTGGGGGTGCGCCGCTCGCCTATAAGGTGGTGAAGTGTGGTGATTTGAGACGCTAATAATGTAAGAAAGCATTCCAATAATAGAGAGTTTGAGCACTTCGACGTTAAACTTCCCGTTAACGATAAAGTCACGTGACTAGTAACGATAAACTTTTACGGGAGGGTTTCATTTTAGAGTTTGAGCACAAAAACAACAAACGGTATTTGAACATAACCTCACAATCTGGCAAATATTGAAAGGTTGTAGTATACTTCCCCAGTTTGTTAATTATTGTAAAGTAAATACAAGGAGCAGTAATTACCTAAATAACTATTACAAGAAATTAGGCATCGTAACGCAACCTCACAAACCAATTTAGCGTTTACGGTAAACCTCTACGCTATTCGTAGTGAAATAACGTGCTCCGATAGTCCGATAAGTGTTTAGTGAAAGCTAGTAATATTCCTAGAGGTAGCAAAATTCAGGTCAGAATAAAAAACTTTATAACAATATTTTTGTACAAAGGTACGAATTTAGGTTATTTGCAAATTTAAGATTTGTATGTACTTAGTACAAACATTCCTGTGTAATGTAAAAAATGTGTATATGCCCTAACAAGAGGAATAATTTTTCTCTCCTTCCATATTACTGGCTCTATAAATGGAATGCTTTGCAGTTATTATTAGCAACTCGTCATAAATAAAACACTTTAGATGGGCAAGCTCTGTATTACCGGGACGGACAGAAATGCTAGCGCCATCCAACGGGTGCGAGAAAGAACTATACCATAGCGGGAAATTCAAATTCGTGGCAAAGAATATTTTTTCATCCAATAAATTGCACAATTGTAATTTAACTTTTAAGTCGACATTTTCTTTACAGAAATGCTTATACAAAGCTTCTGTAAAGCAAATCTCGACTTAAGTTAAACCACAATTGAAAATACTAACCATATTTTCTAACGACAAATTAATCAAAACAAATTTGCAGTATGATAAATATATTTTATATAAACGTATTCAATGCACAGAAACAATAAATAAATTATTAGATGGAAATATGTGCAAGATTATCTACAGTACGTAGGAATAAAAACACACTTAAATTACGTACATTTGGTTGCCAGTATCAGAGCTAATTATATTTTAAAATAACATTGAAAAAAAAATTAGAATTCAACCATGCCACTATCATACAGTTTATGAGTTATACCTCAGAGAATTATTGTTGGATCATGTATATAAAACACTATACGACAAAGGTATAGGACCATTCCACTGAAAAATATTTGTAAGATGAAATTATAGGTTATAGGCTTGCCTCAATCTTTGTACCAGCGTTGTCTGTAACTGTGTACTATTAATACAATTTTATTTTTTAATTTTAATAATTACCTGGTACGTTAGGAGGCCAAACAGCTGATATTTCTGTACTGCAACTTGCATTATTGTCTATTAAAAGTTGTGCACCGGTCGAAGCAGTACAAACATCCACTGAACTACCCTCTTGTGGAAACATATGTGTACCTTCTCCTATCACATTAACATCTGGTGTTGTTTCTTGTTTAGGGTGTACAGCTGGAGCATCATCTCTATCCATTTCTTCCGATATAGCTATAAGTTAGCAATTACCATTGACAAAAAAAAAATGAATAGGTGTTTTCCTTACCAGATAAACAGTGTGGGGATTGCATCTTTTCGAAGCCCTTTTCTTGTGCCCAGAACCAAACTCTCGCGCAAAATGCCTATCACAAACATATTGTGTACGATAGATTTGGTCAGGCTGCAAATCCCTTAGAAAAGGTTGCTTAATTTTTTCTATCCACTTCTTCAATAAACCAAGTTCTCTCGGAAATCTATGCCTCTTGTTGACGTGATTGGTACACCCAGGTACACAACACTTATTTCTCTTGTAATCTTCCATTTCAAACCGAATTGGTGGAAACTGAAAGACAAAAAAACTTCTTAACCTCACTCAAGTCAATAAAAGTAACAATGCAACCCTACTCAAAGCTGGCACAAACAAAGCACACATGGCAGCGCAAACTTTTAGAACACACTTTGGACAAAATGTTCAATGAATATAACGTACCGGCTTCTAAACAAATGCAATAACAGAACAAAACAACAAAATTTAAACTTTAACCACAAAGCAACCACTAATAGAGCGATTTCTCAAACAGTAAGCTTGAATAAAAGTTTCAGCGCCCTACAACGGGTGGGCCAGAAACTATTCAGGCAAGGCGGCAAAATTTAAATACGCCATTACTACGATATTTGGATTAATCAAGGATATACCGTCAACACCAATAAAAATTTTGCTTATACATAATTTGCCTCCATCAGAATCTCGATTTTAAAGTTTTGAACCGCATAAATCGGAATATGCAAAATCTTTATAGGTTCTGAAGTTTACAATAATTATGGAAAATTCAAACAAAATATTTGCGAATAACAAATATATTTAAGTAATTCAAATAGCAATATTGTTTAATAGGTATTGTCAATCTTACAATAGTCGTGCTCAATTGGAACAATTTGCTTTGGTTAAAAATGCTTTTCACGCATTTTAAATGATTTGTCGGTGTCAGTTTGACGTATGAGTTTACTATTTACGCACTTTTCAAAAGGCAGACAGGTGACACCAGCGCCTCCTGACGGATGGGCCAATCTCTAACAATTATTTGATTTGACAGATGCATTCAGAAAATGCTTCTATTAGTAGGTTTTTCTATGCCGTTGGGAAACTTGTGTCTTCTACACTAAATCGGCACAATTTGAAGCAACACTTCTTCACATACCGACCCATAATTAATTATAGTTTGGTTCACAACCTTGTCGAGTGGCGACACTAGCGCCCTCCGATGGGTGGGCCAGTCCCTAACAATTATTTGACAGGTGCATTTAAGAAACTCCTCTATTAGTGGTTGCTTTGTGACTTTAACGTTCGTTATTCGTCAGTTTGTCGGTAAAGTCGAGGCCATAAATACAGCACTTCATTTATTAGTCAAGGTAGCGCCATGCAACGGGTGCGGGAAATGACTATCATCTCAGCTTCGCACCTGGTTCGTACCTCAAATTTTATACCAAAGTCGCCCATAAAGCTTTCCCATCTAAAGTGTTTTATTTATGGTCTCGTGTTCATTGAACTCCATTCTAACCTAGTAGTATACAGTTTAATGCTCGTGGTAAAGATATTCGATATTTGTTATCTCTTATTTGACCAACAGGATATCAGCTGTTCCGGCATTTGCAATAATAGCAACTGAAACTGTAAGATTACCCTGCCGAACATTAGGTTTGCTGCTAGACCATTCACTGTATTAGTTGCTTGTTCAAAGTATTCCATGTAAGTATAAATAATACAGATTGTGGCAGGCAACTAGGACCGTAGCAAAAGCAAGGGGACTTTACATGTGGCCATAATTGTATTTAAAAAATTTAAAAATCGAATATATACCTTGTATTTACAATGATCCTAACGACCTACCGCTATTGTACAGTCGTGGAATTAAAAATTCTGGCATTTAAAATGATTCAGTGTATATCTTACTTTACTGTACTTATCACGTTACCTGGTGAAATTAGTCAAAGTCAAAATAATTACTCGTATATGACAGCATGCCTCATTGATTAACTGTCAATTGCTAACCTAGAAACGCAAAGCCCAATTTACATTACCTAAGAATTGCAAAAATCCTCTCTAAGACTCGTCCGGATTTTTAATTCCACGACTGTACATTGATTGTTCGTTTGTTAAACACCACGACGGCCACATGCATATTCTCCTTGCTTTTACAATGGTCCTAGTTGCCTGCCGCAATCTGTATAAGAACTTAACCTAATTGAATTTCACTTAGCATTGTTTTCAGATATTGCAGTTTATAAATCCGGAGGACACATACGGTCGAAAAACGTTATTCATGTTTCATTTGCGATTACAAAGCAGCAGAGAAAGTTAACCTAGTGAAGCACATGAAGATACATACAGGCGAAAAACCTTATTTTTGTTTAATTTGCAATTATAAAACAACAGAGAATCGTACTTTAATGAAGCACATGGGGACACATTCAGGCGAAAAACCTTATTTATGCTCTATTTGCGATTATAAAGCATCAAAGAAAAGTGTCTTAGTTATCCACTTGAGGACACATACAGGTGAAAAACCATATTCCTGTTCCATTTGTGAATATAAAGCAGCAAGGAAAACTTCCTTGGTTAGTCATTTGAGAACACATACAGTTGAAAAACCTTATTCATGTTCCATTTGCGATTATAAAGCAGCAGAGAAAAGTAATCTATCGAAGCACCTCAAGACACATACAGGCGAGAAACCTTATTCATGTTCTATTTGTGAGTATAGAACAGCCAACAAAGGTAACTTAGTTATCCACTTGAAGACACATACAGGTGAAAAACCTTATTCTTGTTCCATTTGCGAATATAAAGCTGCAAGGAAATACGTCTTAGTTAGTCATTTAAGGACACATACAGGTGAAAAACCTTATTCATGTTTCATTTGTGATTATAAATCAGCAGAGAAAAGTAATCTATCACAGCACCTCAAGACACATACAGGCGAGAAACCTTATTCATGTTCTATTTGTGAGTATAAAACAGCAAACAAAGGTAACTTAGTTATCCACTTGAAGACACATACAGGTGAAAAACTTTATTCATGTTCCATTTGCGAATATAAAGCTGCAAGGAAAGACCTCTTAGTTAGCCATTTAAGGAAACATACAGGTGAAAAACCTTATTCCTGTTCCATTTGCGAATATAAAGCTGCAAGGAAAGACCTCTTAGTTAGCCATTTAAGGACACATACAGGTGAAAAACCTTATTCATGTTTCATTTGTGATTATAAATCAGCAGAGAAAAGTAATCTATCGAAGCACCTCAAGACACATACAGACGAAAAACCTTATTCATGTTCTATTTGCGAGTATAAAACAGCACAGAAAGGTAACTTAGTTATCCACTTGAAGACACATACAGGTGAAAAACCTTATTACTGTTCCATTTGTGATTATAAAGCAGCAAGGAAGACCTTCTTAGCTAGTCATTTGAGGACACATACAGGTGAAAAACCTTATTCCTGTTCCATTTGCAATTATAAAGCTGCAAGGAAAAACCTCTTAGTTAGCCATTTAAGGACACATACAGGTGAAAAACCTTATTCTTGTTCCATTTGCGAATATAAAGCTGCAAGGAAAGACCTCTTTGTTAGCCATTTAAGGACACATACCGGTGAAAAACCTTATTCATGTTTCATTTGTGATTATAAATCAGCAGAGAAAAGTAATTTATCGAAGCACCTCAAGACACATACAGACGAAAAACCTTATTCATGTTCTATTTGCAAGTATAAAGCAGCAGAGAGAGGTACTCTAGTGAAGCACATGAGAACACATACAGAAGAAAAACCTTATCGATGTTCTATTTGCACCTATAAAGCAGCACAGAAAGGTAATTTGGTTAAACATATGAGCACACATGTAAGGTAACAATCTTGTTCGTATTCGATTTGCGATTGTAAAGCAGGAGACAGGCTTATTTAACCATATGAGGACACATACACCAGAAATAGGTACCTAATTTATTTTTTATTTGGTAGCATGGAACAGCACAGAAATATACTTTACATGAACATGCAAGAGAGAAATCTTATTCGCATTCAGTTTGGAAATATGTTGCAGTAAAGAAACAAGTTATTTAATGGATGAAGACATACATACTAGAGGAAAAACTTGTGGGTGGTGTCATTTATACAAGATTTTTTCTTGACTTTCACAGTTCATACTGCATTCTTCTTTAAAAGTTAGTTGATTGAATGACTAGACTACATCTTGAACAAACAGTATCATCTGGCATACATAATATGAAAATCTCGTGTTGCTTTTGTAAATATAAAACTACAGAGAGGAGTTATTTTGTGAGACATGAAAACATCCAGGGAAATAAATATAAGTAATTAAAGAGTAAAATGATATGTTGTATTTAAAACAGCACCAAAACATGGTTTATTCAGGTATGTGCTAAGAGTTTCTTAAGTATGTCCGCGAATTGGATTTAGAAGAGTGAAAACTTATTTTTTATTTTTCATGGGAAAGTCATTCTTTATAAAAACTTTTGCTTATAAAACCACAGTGTCATGGTGAAATTTCGCATACGGGATATGCAGTGTATCCCTGGTTTGACTTTGCGATGTAATGAATAAAAAAAATTAGTTCGGCTTTTGCTCTTGCTATCAAGGCCTGCTTGGTATAAAATGGATTTTTACAAAATTACAGATGGGATCCAGTTGGCAGTGTTGGCTTAAGAAGAATATAAATTATTGAAGGTAAAGTGGTATTTCTGGTAATTTTACGCGAAAATTTTTGATTAAAATACAATATTCTAAATTAAAATCTATATTGATATGCAGAGTTTCATTACATTTGGATGAAAACAATTAAATGCTACTTTTTACATTAATTTAAAAAAGTTTATATTTACCAAGAATTTAGAAGAACAGTGGAATTATGTGCTACTTTGGGTGGGGCACTGTTTGAATTATTTTGCAGTTGTGTTAATTGAAATTGTTCATTACAATTAAAAAATAAAAGGTGTACTTATGTAAATTTTTAATATTTTATTTTTTTATGAAAATGTAATGAAACTTGGTATACCGCCATAACTTTTAATTTAGAATATTTTATTTTAAGTTACCCGAAAAGCCACTTTACCTACAATGATTTATATTATTTTTATAACTCTGCCAACTGCATCCCATCTGAACTGTAATTTAGTAAAAATCCAATTTTATACCAAGCATGTGTAGACTGCAAAAGGTGAAAGCCGTACTACTGAGAAAATTTACTGTACATTACATCTCTCGCAAAATTAATCCGTGAACACGCTGTGTAGAAATTAAGAAAATATGAAAATAGCTACCTTTAAATTTGACTATAGAGGAAAATGTTATAAGAAAAATTTATTTATAATAAAAAAAGAAGTCAAAATTCAAAATTTTATCTCCACACTCAAAACTTTTTTTTCTAGTTTTAAACAATGCAAAAATCATAATATGGTCACATATTAACAAAGTTATCTTATATAATTTCGATTACACCAAATCGACTATACTAAAGTAACTTCACTAGGCAACGCAATACATAACTTTTGTCAACTTGATTGTGTTTTCATGAAGATGACTTTCAGCTAGGTTAATACAAACAAATCGAGCTGCTAAGAAAACATTTATGTGTTCCTAATATTGAAATTTACTCAAAAAATAATCAAATCAAATACAAGTTATACGTCTCAAACTTCCTGCACAATAACAATTCATGTTAGTTGGACAGAATAATCCTGCTGCGCGGTAGGACTCTTTAACCTGTTAAACTGACACTCTTTTATGGTTGTGCATCAACTTATCGACATATAACCCGGTAATATCGATGTACTTATAGTATTACTACTGACAATATTTATGTCAGATAGACGTTAACATAAATATTCTTGTTTCATTGAATTGTCCTCCGAATATCACTCTTGCTCTGAGTTTTGCTTCAATATTTGTCATTCGTGCATTACTCGTTGCTGCTGTTTTTGGAAAATAATTACTCGCGCTTTGCGCTCCGGATTATTTTCATCACAGCAGCAACCTGTATTCAGAATGACAAATATTGTCGGCAAAACTCAGAGCACTTGTATTATATATGAGAATATAATTCGTTGAATTTTGCGCCAATCATCATCTCTTAAATTTAGGATATTGGCTAATAGGACCACCTATCATACTGACAATATAGCGACTCGCAATTTTCGATTGGGTACAATCTAACTTGGATTTGTTACATGTGTAATAAAATTATTTTTCTAGGTTAGGTCGTGCATTCTAAGCATAAAAAGCTACAAAAAGTGTATCTCTGACAAACATTGATCATTAGCATTGATACTCAAGTAATAAAATAGTATTATGCCCTCTCTGCTATATATGCAACGATTTGGGATTATAACTATACACTTATAATTATCAAAAAATCATCGATAATAAGCATTTTACTTATTACATTGCCCCTGAAGATACAATTGCCAATATGAAGCTGAAATTTTGCATTTAAACTTAAGTTTTCATTCGAAATAACTTTTTCTTAGAACATTTTCTTCTAAAGTGAAAATCAAAGATACCTGTCACGAGCTATTCTCACAGTTTCTTAATTTCTACACACTCCTCACATGAAATTTCAAATTTTTCAATGGCAGTGTGGTTTCTATAACAAGCAAAACTTTTGATAAAGAATAACTTTTCAACGACAAATTACAGATAAAAAAGTTTTCTCTTTTGTAAACTCAATCCTACTGTCAAATGTACATAGAATTACGTTTGGAAGAGGGATATAAATATTAAATTTATAGGTATTGAATTTTGTAGAAACGGAAATTAAAGGATCTGAAATTAAAATAAATCAAACTAAAAACGTGCTAATATTGTAAAGATGTGAGGAATTATATAACCATATTATTTTTAGAAAAATTTAGTGGCAGTGAGAAAATGCATAGATGATGCGTTAAAAATTTAAAAATAATAGAGAGAAAGTTATTTGTAAAGTGAAGGGAATTACTCTAAACTCTGAAAATTTAAAAAATCTATTTTAAGTTAATGAAAAATATGATTGTTAATAATATTGATTCAGCCTTTGTTGAATTACATAAAAAGATAGTGTGCACCCATACTTACGATCTAATTTCAGTCCTTGAATGCAAAAATATCAATTTCACTACAACAAACGTAAACACCTTGCAGGGTTGTTTGACATCTTACCATATGATTATAATAAAAATTAAATGTCTTTTTCTGAAAAATAGTTAATTGGGTCGCTATCTCAGTATAGAGTTTTTTTGTATTATATGTTTGAGGAGTTACATGTTTTAGTCAGAATTGTATGTATATGTTCATGTTCTTATTCTTTGCTATGTAAGTTATTATTGTTATAACTTTGAGAGTGGTGTTTAGTGTTTAAAAGTTTTCATTGCTCAAATTAATGATATACTTATTGTATTTTGTATTTGTGATAAATGATTAATATCCTATTTTGTAAATATTTTTTATCAATAAAGTGTAATTGTAAAAAATATGTTTATTCATTATGTATGTATGATTCTTGTCCCATATAAGCCCACACAGTTACCTACAATTTAAAAATTTGGAGGGATCTTCTTTTACGTGCCGTGTCTGGCCCACCTAACGTTGGTGATCACTACCGCATAGGCAGTTCTGTCTTCTTTCATTCTAAACAGCTGTTCTGCACTTTCGATGAAAGTCCATTGGCAGATATTTTTTAACGAAGATATTTGCTTCCTAGCAATACCACAATGACCTTTGATTTTACCTTTCAGGATAAGTTGGAATAGCTGGTATTTCTCTTAATACATGACCGATATAAGTTGTCATTCTGCATTTAAATCTAGTTAGCAATTCACTTTGCATTCCTGCTCACTCTAGAACTACGTTATTCGTGACTCTCTGAACCTATAATATTCATAGCATCCTTTTGTGCAACCACATCTCGAATGCTTCCATGGTGTTTACCTAGCGCGTCCACGCTTCAACACCATCTACAAAGTTGACTAAGCATAGCAACTAACCATTCTCTGTCTCAGCTTAATGTTCATGTTATCATTACAGAAGATCGCATTTTGTTAAATGTGGCGTGAGTAATCTCAATTCGGCTTTTAATTTCTCTGTCTGAATTTAGGTCTTCAGTTATAAGGCATCAAAATATTTGAAGAGGCTCACTTGTTCAACCTGTTTTCCATCAAGGTTGCAAGAGCTGCAGCATTGTAATATTGACGGCTGAATATTATGAATTTTGTTTTGGTTATATTAATGTTTAAGCCTAATTGCTTTTCAGTCACAGAGATTTGGTTTACAAGTGTTTGCATATCCTCGATAGTTTCATCGAGTATAACAGTGTTGTCTGCGTATTTGATGGTGTTGATACTTACACCATTAATCTTGATTCATAGATCCAGCCTATCAAGGACTTCTTTAAAAATTCTGTCGGCATAGAGATTAAATAATAGAGGAGAGAGAATACACCCTTGCCATACTCCTTATTGTATTTCCAGCTCTGATGAAATTGAATCTCGAACTCTGACCTCTGCATGTTGTATAGATTTTTTACAATTTGAATATTTTTACCATCCATGCCGATCTCCTGAAGTAGATCGACCAATCTAGTATGTTGGACTCTGCCAAATTCTTTTTCATAATCAACAAAGCATGCAAACACATCTCTTAGTTCATCGCGGCATTTCTGCACCAGAACATTGAAATGATATAGTGCCTTTCGTGTTTCAAAGGCTCCCCCCCCCCCTCGACCTCAAATTGATTTTGCGAAGAAAGGTTTTTAACATTTGGCCCTTCAACTAATTAGCAGATAGTCGCTGCTATTTTTTGGGTTAGTTGATTTTAACCATTCTTTGGTAAATTCTCTAGAATTATATATCATATTAAACAGATTTACTACAAGGTCGATGTTATCTTCGTTAATAAGTTTTATGACTTCAATAGGAACCCCATCAGGACAAGTGGCTTTTCTGGCTTTTCCAGTTGAAATGGGTTTTAGTACTTTTGGATCTTAATATCTTAGGAGATTATCTCCGTTAAGATATACTGTAATGGTTCACTGCTCATACAAATTCTGGTTGCCTAATTAACTAAATGAATAAGGTCGACATGAACACAGAATTAAATATTTTATCTATTGCAAAATAATCAATACTTTACATTAATAAGTGCACTTGATGTGGCAGGTTATAGAAGGGTTACAGATATGATAAATATTCGGAAGGGCTAATGCACTTTAATTAGTAACTGACGGAATTGAGCTTATTAATGTCAGACATAATGTGAATAGAATAATACAAAATGATTTGTTAAATACAGAAAGAATATGAGTGTTATGTTGTAAAAGTGCATAATTCAGGAAAAGGCAAATTAGCTGAAAGGTAAATGAAAGTGTGCTAGCAAAATAATAATTGCAAAGAGCAATCAAAATGGAACACAACCGATCAAAAGACAATTAGTGAGATCTTAAATGAACTCGAAGTGTATCAGTGCATTATAAACAAAAGTGAATTAAATGCAGAGCAAGTGTAGCAACAATTATTCCAAGAAAAAGACAACATTATTACTTAGGCAATGACATGGCATCAAAACTGTAGTCCATAAGGTTAAACATGTTATCATTCCTAATTCCCTTTATAAATATTTGAATATCTAGTTGCTAAGTGATCTGACTGTCTTTTTTTTAAACAACTAAACAACCTTGAAAATTGTATGTTGGGGCCACATTGAGCTCCTCAGTTATCATGTAAAATTGTAAATAGAAAAGTTCTTAGTTATACCAATTGTGGCTAAAGTTATTCACGAGTGTCCTGTGCATCTGTGGATGTAAATTGCCAGTTCTTAAAGATCCTGGTGAAGCAGATAAGCCAGCAGAGAAATTCATCCAAGTGCGAGTGACTTCAAGAGGCCAATTCCAGAAGTGAACAGCATCGTCCAGGAAGAATAGTGCCTGTTACGTGTAGGAATGACAAGCAGGAACCAATACAGGCAGAAACCCCAACCAACAAGCAATTCCCGAGTCCATAATTCCCTTGGCGTCATTTGGAAGCGCATCGGGCGTCCGAGAAGCCTCCGCTAAAGGTAGATTTTCACAGGGAAAGGATTGGCGTAGGTCTATTATTTTTGGACTTCTGCAAGATCAGACTGTCTACGAGGTGGAGAGCCGTCTTCCAGTGGTCCAGAGCCGTCCAGTTTTCAGTTTTGCGCCGGATATGAAACAAAAACCTGTCGCGCATCTGTTCGACGTCACAGCTAGAAACAAAACGAACTTAGCAGTTGCTACGTCATAGTAATTAATATTTACCTGACACGTCTTTGCCATTTTGGTGATTTTTAGAATTCAATTTACGCTGTTTTTGTGCACTGGCAGATCATTGTATTTGTTGAGTCAAATTTAGAGGTTAGCTAAATGTCAGATGAAATTGTGCATTTTCCCGAAATATTTGCGAGTATTTGTCATACCAAGTTTTCCCTTAATTTTATGAATCCACACCACTGAACCAAGATTGTCTCATGTCCTATCGAGCTAGGCCCCAATGTGTATTGCAAATAGATAGAATAAGAAAAGGGCAATAAAGCATTTATTTGTCATAATTTTTGTTACACTCTGTATTGTTTGAGGCTTTCGCGGTTACTCGAATTATTCTCCTTAGCATAGAATTTCGGCTTAGACCGCGTAGTATTTGTATATGAACACCCAGCATTTTCTGGCTTAATGTGCCTTGCACCTTGTGAAGTCGAGCAAAAACCCGCGCGATGGCCATGCTCTTTGGTGGCTCGTGTTGTTTGAGTATCTTGAGAACGAGGATACTTAGGCAGATTTGGCCGTTTTGCTGTTTGTGCATCCATATTCACTAACGTTTCGCAAGACCTTGCAGCTTGCATCATCAGAGTGAAAGTCGCACTAAGAACCGAAGGTCGGTGTGGAGCTATTTATAGTCCTCTGTGCCAGGCGCGCGGAGTGGCGTAACGCTGGCGCTGGTTGGTCGTCCGAGTGCAACGTAATCCGTGGGGCGTGGCCGTATGACGCAGAGTGGTTGTAACGCTTTAGATCGTGTATCACAGGGGTCCACGTTTTACTAAGCTTAAAGCCATCTTCCCTGTTGATATTATTTGGATGTTTTTCTATTTCTATGGCTTCACGTATCACTCGCGGGAAGTAATGAGGTATTCTGGCAAGTACTCTGGCATGCTCAAATTCTAAAGTGTGCCCATTTGTAAACGTATGCTCAGCTACGGCTGATTTTGTGATGCGTTTGTGTTTGCAATCGCCTTTATGTTCTTGGAGTCTTAGATCAACGGAACGACCAGTCTGTCCAATGTAACTCGAGCCGCAAGAACAAGGAATGCGATATACGCCAGCGGTTTTTAAACTTGGAATCTTGTCTTTTACCGATCTGAAGCCGTTACCCAAAGTTTCCTTGCTCGTGAACACAGTTTTGACGTTGCATCGTTGCAGGACACGTCCTATCTTATCAGTTGAGCCTTTAACGTAAGGTAGAAATGCTAAGCCTTCCAGAGGTGGAGATTCTTCTTTAGCCTTTTTTGTCATAGTCTTGTCTAGTGCTTTTCGTATGGCGTTAGTTGTGTATCCGTTCCTTTGTAAAGAGTCAAACAGATGTAGCTTTTCTCTCTCTAGATTTTCCTCGTCTGAGATACGAACGGCTCTTGTCGCCAGAGTCTGGAGAACTGTTGCTTTTTGCATTGGATGATGGTGTGAGTCAGCATTTAGATATCTGTCCGTGTGTGTTTTCTTTCTATAGACTGCATGTCCTAAACTGCCATCTGATTTACGTTTCACCAGGACGTCTAGAAACGGAATACTGCAATTTTCCTCTACTTCCATTGTGAATTGTATGTTGGGATGTACAGAATTCAGGTGTTTTAGAAACAGATTCAATGTCTGGCGTCCATGTGACCAGATGACAAAGGTATCATCTACATATCTCAACCAGCAAGTCGGTTTTAGCTGCGCTTGTTCGAGAGCCTTGGTTTCAAAAGCTTCCATGTAGATATTAGCGATAACAGGTGATAGCGGTGAACCCATGGCCGCTCCTTCGACTTGTTCGTATATTTTATTGTTCCAACTGAAGTAAGTGTTTTTCAGGCAAATTTCAACAAGTTCAACTTGGTCTGTAGGCAAGAGATCTTTGAGCATTACTAGCACCTCATCAACCGGCACTTTAGTGAAGAGTGATACTACGTCGAAACTGACTAAGAGATCATCTTTGTTTAACTTTATGTTCTTTAGTTTCTGGACAAACTCTGCTGAATCCTTGACAAAGGAGTCTGTTTTACCAGTTAGAGGCTGTAGTATACTGGTTAAATGTCTTGCTAAAGCATGTGTAGGAGAATTGATCGCGCTGACAATTGGTCTCAACGGCACGCCCTCCTTATGTATCTTAGGTAGGCCATACATGATTCCTAGAAATGCAATAACTCCTCGCATGTATGGCCTACCTAAGATACATAAGGAGGGCGTGCCGTTGAGACCAATTGTCAGCGCGATCAATTCTCCTACACATGCTTTAGCAAGACATTTAACCAGTATACTACAGCCTCTAACTGGTAAAACAGACTCCTTTGTCAAGGATTCAGCAGAGTTTGTCCAGAAACTAAAGAACATAAAGTTAAACAAAGATGATCTCTTAGTCAGTTTCGACGTAGTATCACTCTTCACTAAAGTGCCGGTTGATGAGGTGCTAGTAATGCTCAAAGATCTCTTGCCTACAGACCAAGTTGAACTTGTTGAAATTTGCCTGAAAAACACTTACTTCAGTTGGAACAATAAAATATACGAACAAGTCGAAGGAGCGGCCATGGGTTCACCGCTATCACCTGTTATCGCTAATATCTACATGGAAGCTTTTGAAACCAAGGCTCTCGAACAAGCGCAGCTAAAACCGACTTGCTGGTTGAGATATGTAGATGATACCTTTGTCATCTGGTCACATGGACGCCAGACATTGAATCTGTTTCTAAAACACCTGAATTCTGTACATCCCAACATACAATTCACAATGGAAGTAGAGGAAAATTGCAGTATTCCGTTTCTAGACGTCCTGGTAAAACGTAAATCAGATGGCAGTTTAGGACATGCAGTCTATAGAAAGAAAACACACACGGACAGATATCTAAATGCTGACTCACACCATCATCCAATGCAAAAAGCAACAGTTCTCCAGACTCTGGCGACAAGAGCCGTTCGTATCTCAGACGAGGAAAATCTAGAGAGAGAAAAGCTACATCTGTTTGACTCTTTACAAAGGAACGGATACACAACTAACGCCATACGAAAAGCACTAGACAAGACTATGACAAAAAAGGCTAAAGAAGAATCTCCACCTCTGGAAGGCTTAGCATTTCTACCTTACGTTAAAGGCTCAACTGATAAGATAGGACGTGTCCTGCAACGATGCAACGTCAAAACTGTGTTCACGAGCAAGGAAACTTTGGGTAACGGCTTCAGATCGGTAAAAGACAAGATTCCAAGTTTAAAAACCGCTGGCGTATATCGCATTCCTTGTTCTTGCGGCTCGAGTTACATTGGACAGACTGGTCGTTCCGTTGATCTAAGACTCCAAGAACATAAAGGCGATTGCAAACACAAACGCATCACAAAATCAGCCGTAGCTGAGCATACGTTTACAAATGGGCACACTTTAGAATTTGAGCATGCCAGAGTACTTGCCAGAATACCTCATTACTTCCCGCGAGTGATACGTGAAGCCATAGAAATAGAAAAACATCCAAATAATATCAACAGGGAAGATGGCTTTAAGCTTAGTAAAACGTGGACCCCTGTGATACACGATCTAAAGCGTTACAACCACTCTGGGTCATACGGCCACGCCCCACGGATTACGTTGCACTCGGACGACCAACCAGCGCCAGCGTTACGCCACTCCGCGCGCCTGGCACAGAGGACTATAAATAGCTCCACACCGACCTTCGGTTCTTAGTGCGACTTTCACTCTGATGATGCAAGCTGCAAGGTCTTGCGAAACGTTAGTGAATATGGATGCACAAACAGCAAAACGGCCAAATCTGCCTAAGTATCCTCGTTCTCAAGATACTCAAACAACACGAGCCACCAAAGAGCATGGCCATCGCGCGGGTTTTTGCTCGACTTCACAAGGTGCAAGGCACATTAAGCCAGAAAATGCTGGGTGTTCATATACAAATACTACGCGGTCTAAGCCGAAATTCTATGCTAAGGAGAATAATTTGTTACACTCTTTTAATTTGCCTTAAGTTTGGCAGGCTCGTAATTGAATCTAATACATTTGATAAAGTGTAGTTTTCCCCTTGTCATCATTAATTTATTTTATTTAAAACCTATTATTATTATTAGGAGGAGGGTTATTACATTTATATGTCGACCGAACGTGGGGCACCGATCGATTTTTCTAATTGTTTAAACAATTAAATAACAGAATCAGTAACCAACAATAATTCGCAGCATATTTGTGAGGTACAAAACGTATAAAAACCATTATTTGTGTGGGTATTTATTTGTCTGCGAATACAAACGTTCCAATTCACATAAAATTTAACAACAATTAATCTAAATGGCCGATAAGCTTTCAAGAAGGAACAAGAAAAACGAAGAGGGAAAGGAAGAAGAGCAGCAAGTGGAAGAATTTGTTACGATAGCTGCGGAACAAGCAATAGAGCAACGCCAGGGAGATCAGACCGCAGAACAACAAGGCCAAACTTCAAACGAAGGGGCAGATTTAAGCCCAATTATGGAAGTGATGCATCAAATGCGTAACGAGGCAGAAGAGAGAGAACACAGATTGCAAGAAGCAATCCGTAAAGATGCTGAACAGAGAGATAGAGAGAGCACAGAATGCAGGAAGCAATCCACAGCGACGCTGAAAAGACCGCGCAGGAAATGAAGAGAGATGCAGAAGAGCGAGAAAATAGGTTAAGAAGCGACGCAGAAGAAACGAAAAGGAGGTTACGAGACCACACAGAAATATTAATTGTGGGGTTAAAAGAAGAATTCGACAGGATACACCTGAATAGCAGGAAGGAAATACAGGTTGAAATTGGAAATCTGCAACAAAAGCTAGAGATATATAAGATCACTACAAAGAACGAAATAAGACAACAGCTATAACAGGAATTGAGGACAATAGTAGACAAAAAGTTTGCAAGGAAGGACGAACAAATCGATAGCAAAATCAAGGAGACTGAAGCTAAGGCTCAGGATGATTTAAACCGGTGTCAGGAAAGAATAGGACAAGAATTAGGGAATTTAGAAAAGAAGGCTGATGAAAGATGGGCCACATCGCAAGAGGTGCAGTGCCGGAACTCTAATTACATCGCGATAGTGGAAAATAAAGTAACGCGGAAACTGCAAGGAGTTCAAGAGAAACTGCAAGAAGTACCAGGATACCCTGCGAGTACAACCACCCAAACGTTGAGTACGGAAATGATTCATAGGTTCGAAGGGAAACACGGAGAGCTGCCCATGGTTTTTCTGTCCATGTTAGACGATGTGATGAGGACAATTTCATCTGAATGCAGAAAGCTACTGATCATCAACATGTCCATGAAGTACCACGCAGACATGGTACAGTATTGTTAAGAGCAAATACACCACATATGATGAATTTAAAAACCTGTTCGTGCAACAATATTGGAGCAACTCGCACCAAGCCCAAGTTAGGGCGGAATTAACACCATGAAAATATGTGGAAAAAGGTAAATCAAGGGAAATTTTCATAATGCACAGCTACAACAAGGCGCAATACTTGACACCGAAACTAGCTGAGGAAGAGATCGTTCAGCACCTATCACGTCATCTTGAGGCTGAAATCACGAGAGCGGTGACCGTGCAAAATGTTAAATCACTGAAAGATTTTCTCGAGATAGTGAGGAATTACGAGTTGGCGGTATTTAATGAGACAGAGGCCGGAAACAAACAAGAACAATTTCAAAATTACAGTAAGCGAAAATTGGAAGACGCGTTTGGAAATAATTTTAGACAGACAAAAAATAATTATAATAACAACAATTACAGTCGACAGGAAAACAGGAATTACCAGAATGATAATTATTACAGGAACTTTTAACAGAGAAAATACAACAACAATTGGAACACAAATCGGCAAAATTTTAATAGGGGGAATAACCGAAAAAATTATGATGAATTGATAGATAAGCGGAACAAAAGGAGGTGCCAGGAAATGGACCCGAATCAAAATCAGAGTCGACCGTATGTTAATACGATGTTTGTAGAACGAAGGGATAATAATAACGACGACGTAAACAGAATAGAGATAGCAGAGGTGCATGAGGATATAAACCAGCTCGCCAACTTTGCCATTACCTACGACAATTTGTGGGAATACTTATTGGAAGAACGAGAAGACAAAATCATAAACTCATGTTTACCCTTCATTAAATTTCAATTTTTAGGTTAAGAATATTGTGCGCTAATTGATAGTGGAGCGATGGTTTCATTAGTCAAAGAAGAAGTACTAGTTAATCAACTAAATGTTTACAAAGCAATATAACTAAAGTAAACAAAATTGATTTATTATCTGCAACAAGGAAAAAGATCTCTACGACAAATAAAATGTTATGCATAAAGATCAGGATGGATAAAAGAGAATATGATGTCCGATTTTTCATAGTATCTGCTTCAAATGTAGAATTTGTGATAGGGGTCGATATTATTCAACAAATGAGAATAAAAATTGATGGGATGCAAAAGAGCATTCAAATAAATGAAATGATAAAGCCTTGGTTGAGTCCCAAGCCTAGCCAAAATTGCAGGGGACGATATAATTAATATGGAAGGCTGTAAAAATATACAGCATGGTATAGTTATAAATAATTGTACTGTCATAGAGGAAATGATGAACAGATAGGGAGTGGTTATTTACAATACAAAAGCAGAATTATGGAAATTATAAGGGAGAATATAGCAATAATAAATCAGAAAAAAGAACAAGCAGCGAAATATTGTCACAGACTTCTTGTGGATGAAACGATGAGCTTCCGTTTGCACAACGAGAAAAAGTAAAACATGAGTTGCAAAAGATGCTTGACGATGGTGTAATAGAACATTCAAAAACAAACGTCTTGTCCAATGGTGGTGGTAAAGAAGAACGATGGTACTCTTAGGTTATGTTTAGACGCACGTAGGATAAATCAAATTACCAAACCCCAACATGAAAGTCAGCAAATAATTGATGCCTTACTAAGTCGAATATGGGTTAAGTAAATTAGATCTCAAAAATTATTTTTGGCTTATTCCGTTACACGAGGAATTGAGAAAATATACAGGCTTTTGTATAGAAGGGGAAATTTTCTATTTCAAAGTAATCCCATTTGGTTTGACAACGTCATGTGCAGCTTTAGTCAGAGCCATGCAACAAATTTTAAACAAATGGGACGAGTTCTGCGTGCACTACATAATGCTATTTTTATTTTTCAAGAAATGGAACAACATTTGTTACAATTAGAATTAGTTATAGGAACTTTAAATGAGAATGGGTTAAAATTGAATTTAACCAAGTGCGAATTCATGAAACCGAATGTAAGCTACTTAGGCTACGAAATTAGCAAAAATGGGGTCACAATCAGCGATAAACGCATAGAAGAAATAAAGAACCTACATCGTCCCAAGAATATAAAAACTTTGAGAGGTTAACTTGGCCTACTTAATTATTACAAGAAATTCATAGCGAACTATTGCGAGTTAACGTTACCCTTAGTTGAGCTATTAAGAAAGGACTGTAAGTGGATTTGGAATGATGAGAGAGGAAGAGCATCCAACACTTTAAAAAAATTCATGAAGGGTTATTATTGAAATACCCCAATTTCAAAGAAAGTTTCATTTTAAGAACGGACGCATCTGAGATGGCTATAGGTGCCGAGCTAATACAAGAACAAGAAGGAGTAGAAGTTCCAACTTGCTTTATCTCACGAATTTTAAAGGGATATGAAACAAGATACACAATCGCTGAGAAAGAAATGTTGGCAATTATCTTTGCGATCAACAAATTAAAATTCGATTGAACAGGAAACAATATGAATGTGGTAGTCGACTTTTTAAGCAGAAAGGACGCAGCAAGCAACCGAAAATCGAAATAATTATTAATAGGGATAGAGAAAATTTATCAACGAGGGATATTTTCAAAGGAAGAATTATTAAGCAAACAAAAAAATTTAGAAATTCAGCAAATAAGAAATCTAGTACAAGAAAGTCTAGATAAAGAATATAAAGGATACAAAATCGCAGATTTATTGGTAAATTTATTGAGTGGTAAAGAATTGTTAGTATTATGCAAGGAAAATGCTATCAACGTTATAAAAGAAATAGATCACACATTTGGACACTGAGGGGGAAGGAAAACATGGTTAATGTTCAGAGAGTGTTTTTATACGAAGAACGATAGGTACTAAACTAATTAAACATTTCACAAATTGTTGCAAAGTTTGTCAATTTGCTAAAGAAAAGAATCACACAAACCAAAATTTACTTAAAAGCATCAGTCAACGAACCATTGGAATTAGTTGCAATTGATTATTTGGAAAATTTAGTACCAGGATAATATGGGTACAGACACGTTTTAATTATGGTGAATGTGTTTTAGAAATACATTAAATTATATCCTGCTAAGAACAGCAACACAGAACATGTGATAAGATATATTGAGAAATTCCAACAAGAAGTAGGCAAACCAAAGAAGATATTGGCCGACAATGCAAGCTATTTTAAGAATGCCAGATTAAACAACAATTTAGAGCAGACGGGAATTAAAACATATTTCTGTAGCATACGACATTCGCAATCTAATGTGGCAGAACGTTACATAAAAGAAACGATTAAATACTTGAGGATAATGACCCACGAACATCACAACAAATGGGTTCAATACCTACCGAAAGTAGAAGAATTTATTAACAATGTACCCCAATGTACACTAACGATATGCAAGAACATCATACCTGCAAGGCCTTGGAGAAAGGAAGAAAATTCAACAGAAGTAGTAGAATTGTTGAAAAATATTAGGCAACGCGAAAAGAAAATTCAGGCCAGATACGAGGAGAAGCAAAACAAGAAAGTCAAGAAAAGTACACATTTCAAAATAGGAGATTTCGTAATTACTATAAAGAAGCTAAGGGTAGCCGACCGAAGAGAGAAGATTTGTGCTAAATTTTTAAATGCTTATGAGGGACCATATAAGATAAAGCAGATTCTAAGTAGGTAATGGAAACACGTACGAATTAATAAACGAGCACGAAAATAAAATCAGAGGACGTTTTTATGTCTCTCGACTTTACGTTCTATGTCTATATCTCGCTTATTTATGAAAATAGAGAAAAGTAATTTCTACGTTCTTCATGCATTTTCTTGATCAGAACGTAGTGGCGTAGTCAATTTTTCAAAAAAAAATTCGAAATTCGAGTTGGAGCAAAAAAAATAATTTTCTCATATAGAACACAGTTGGCTGTGGCATCAAAAGAAAAACATTTTAGGGGTTGCTAATTTCGGTTTGCGGAAAGTTCGTTCCCCACATTTCGTCTCCCCACGTCTCGTACCCGGAAACTTCGTTCCCGAGCGAGCTCAATTTGTCTCCTAGATTACACGGTGTTGAAAAACGAGTACAGCGATCGGAATACAGTTCGAAAAATAAAAGATATTTTAATTAATTTATTTATTATAGCAAACTGATTAAGAACTATTTACAGTATGCCCCGGTTTGAGTTTACAAGAGGGAATTAAAATTTATTATTAGTTTTGTAATATCCGCCCCTGCTTATAGGGGTTGTAATATTTTATTTACCGCGGGTTAGCTCATTAGATCGGAGATAGGTTCAAACGTTAGCTCAGACATACCATAAATAAGCAAAACACACTAACGGAGTATCCTGTATAACATTTATTCTATATATCTATCGTACATAAGTAAATATTCGTGTAATTCAAAATATTGCACAAGATTGACGATCGTATAAAAACGCGGCTTTCTGGTTCAAGCGGCTGCGGATTCTACAGACAGTAGCCGCATCTTGGTTCTGGCGGGCGTGACCTCGTGCGCGATACGTTTGAGGACGTCGTGGTCGGCCGGGCCGCTACTTCGTTGCTCTTCGGGACGAGCGCAACGGCACAGCGCAGTCTGTCAAATTTCGTCGAGCTGCAGATTCTGGTTTCTGTAAACAAATAACAAATGAAAACTGCTAACGCGGGTTCTCACCCTATACGTGTAACTACAGTTCGGTGGTGAAATACTCCGAGGAATTCGCCGCACGACGGGGCTTCGCTTGAAGAACGAAACTCCGAATCGGCGTGACTTTTGAGGTTAACAATCCTCGGCACCTGCAGGTGAACTCTTTGGCGAAGTTATCAGTGCGGTCCGCAGAGTTCCCAAGCAAGACGGCCGCTTCAATTCTCAAGGATTAATTCAGGTAAATTCTACTTAGGTA
The DNA here is from genome assembly GCA_940337035.1 of Agriotes lineatus. Classification (NCBI taxonomy): domain Eukaryota; kingdom Metazoa; phylum Arthropoda; class Insecta; order Coleoptera; family Elateridae; genus Agriotes; species Agriotes lineatus. The sequence continues at coordinate 70,580,794 of OW679196.1, forward strand.
GCTTGAAGCTTTTAATTCTGCTTGAATAGCAAGGCGGTGAATTTAAAATGCCAGGGAGCTGGGATTTCAATGTTACGTTAGTTATTACTGGACTACAGGCGGTTTTCGTTGTAGAATATTTTACAAGGAAAATATTGCTGGAGTGTCAGGCGTTCCTCGCGAAACCACTAACTTGAACTCAGCTTATTAGGAGGTTTCGGGAAAATATTGCTGAGTGTCAGGCGTTTCCCGCGAAACCACTAACTTGAACTCAGCCTCGGAACGGTTCCCCAGGTACTGGTAGAGTCAACGGAGAGACTCTCTGGACAGGGCAGGATGAAGGATCGGGGACTAGGTGTTTGCTGGAGGAGAATCAGGTATCTCTTGGAAATCTCTGGGGAATCTCTCTTGAAATACACTCTGCAACTGGTTTTATAGGTCTTGAAATGCTGTTAGGTGGGGAGAAACGGCCCGCGTCATACCTTTGTTTGCGCTGTTTTCACGGGCGGAACTTCGGTCGGCGCTATCTTATCTTGCTGGGACACGCCGGGTTCTTGATAACGCTAAAGGTCGGCGACGTTTAAATCAGCAAATATTATTTAATATTGAATTAATCGGATTCAAACGGGAGCTAGCGTTACAGTTTTACATAAAAATGTTATAGGAATTATAATTCCTGCTTGGTTTGTAGAAAATTTTAAGAAAATTTTCAGTTTTTCAAAAACAAGTCGGCCCCGACAGTTAAGCAAAAATTATTTTCCTTTCAGGTAAACTACCCTTTTTGTTCATGATACGGCAAGGTATTACTAAGAAAAGCTGTTCAGAATGAGAAATTATGGCCCTATAAAAATATCAGGAAGATACTTAGATTAAACCGTCATTTTTAATAAATGATTATCGAATTACTTCCGGTAAGTTGGCTAATTATAACAATATTTATCAATAACTTGTATGTTATATTTGCTAATGTTTTTATATTTCAATATAGTCTATATTTATTTCGTTTTAAAAGTTATTGTTTACCTTAAAAGTTTGTTTTTTATTCTATTTATTTGATATCAATTTATTAATGTTTAAAATGAAATATAAAGAAATAACTATTTTTTTAAATTAATATACTTCGGTAAAACTTAAAATTTTAATTTGCGGCTGTCCGCTTAAGGTGTTGCAAAGTGGTAATTTTTCTTAGGCTGGTGCCGTGAGAAATTTTTATTACGTTTTACAACGCTGTCTAGCTGCAAAGGAAGGTACCTACAGTTAAGTATTTACTATTCCGTGTTCTTATTGGCGCAATTGTGGTAGCCCTAGCACAATCAACAAAAAGCTAAACGCTAGCAGCCCAATACAAAATTTAGCACAATTTTGCATAGTTTTTTTATTTCCATATAAGTAGTAATGCATTTCAAATTACAGCATCTGAAGGGCAGAATTTTACTTGTCAGTTGATAATGAGTCCATATATCAATAACGACAGCAGCTTCAATTTAGTAACTTAGGTATAGGTACAACCACGACCTATGTTATTGGTAACACTTGAATCGTATATTTATTATAATTGTTAAATGTTAATAGTATATTACACAACGAGAGCTGTAGGAAGCATATTACACGCGAGTTGGAAAAGTTACGCACAAGCCGCGTAGCGGCGCGTGTGTAATTCCACGAGCGTGTAATTGCTCTATAGCTCGAGTTGCGTACTATACTTTTTCTACGATCACACTCATTTCGTTAAACGAAAAAGAAATATTTTATTAACTGTCAAACTATCTGTCACACCATCTTAAAAATTAGGCGGCTGCAGACACCGCTTCGTACAAACAACAGAAGCTAACTGTAACGTAATAAAAAAAATTACGTGTTAGTCATTATCATTACGTAACACTGTTTGTAACAACGAATTTACTAATCAAGTAAACAGTGCTTAATGAGCAATTTACTAATAAAGGAGTAGAAAAATGTTATTTTATTGCTGTTTGATACATTTTTGTACATTAGCAATGGTCAGTTTAAAATTGTTGTGATTGTTATGGACTGTTTTCTTGTACATGGTTGGTGACATTGTAATCTAACACAATTTCCCTACTTTCAGCACCAAAAATTTTACCCAGGAACAACACTGATGCTGTTTTACTGATTGTGAGATTGGTTTGACCATTAGGTAATCAGCTGTTTTGGGATTCGCCTTAATAGCAATTTAAATTGTAAGATTACTTTGCCGAACATTAGGTTTGCTGCTAGACCATTATTCACACTATTAGTTGCTGCTTCAAAGTGTTCAAGGTAAGCAAAAATATTTGAATTAAGCTATGGAAGTCTGTAAATAAATAAAACCAACTTAACCTAATAGAATTACGCTTCTTGTTTTCAGGTATTACATTTCTTTCATCTGGACTCGATTTTTATTATCACAATGAATGTGAAGCAGGAATTCCTTGATAATAATTTATGTAGTGCAATGTCCAGCAGCGTACACAAATCTCAGATGAAAGTTGAAGAAAATAAAGTAGTCACTAACTTAAATGTAGAAGAGATCATTGAAGGCACTATCGACAACACAGCTTATTATGAATTGAATATTAAACAGGAAGAACTTGTTCTAAAAGATGAATTGCTGGCTACATGTGTAGCAAGTGGAAGCATTTTGGAAGAACGGTTAGTTTGCAATGTCTATGGATGTGAAGCCGAAGACAAGAGTAATTTATCAAAACATATGGTGACCGCAAAACAGTTTTACTTATGTTCTATTTGTGAATACAAAGCAAGTGAGAAACAGTCTTTAGTGAAACATATGAAGACTCATATAGTCGAAAAACCTTATTCATGTTATATTTGCGAGTATAAAGCAGTAAAAAAAGGTAACTTAGTTGTCCATTTGAGAACACACACTGGCGAAAAACCTTATTCTTGTTCCATTTGCGATTATAAAGCAGCAAGGAAAGACCTCTTTGTTTACCATTTGAGGACACATACAGGCGAACAACTTTATTCCTGTTCTAATTGCCAGTATAAAGCAGCAGAGAAAGGTAACTTAGTGAAGCATATGAAGACACATACAGGCGAAAAACCTTATTCCTGTTCCAATTGCAAGTATAAAGCAGCAGAGAAAAGTAATTTAGTGAAGCATATGAAGAGGCATACAGGTGATAAACCCTATTCCTGTTCCATTTGCGGTTATAAAGCAGCAGATAAAGATCACTTAGTTACCCATTTGAGAACACACACAGGTGAAAAACCTTATTCATGTTCTATTTGTGAGTATAAAGCAGCTAGGAAAGCTACCTTAGTTAACCATTTGCGGACACATACGGGTGAAAAACCTTATTTCTGTTTCATATGCAATTATAAAGCAACAACGAAAGGTAATTTGGTTAAACATTTGAGGACACATACAGGTGAAAAACCTTATTCATGTTCCATTTGCGATTATAAAGCAGCAGAGAAATGTACTTTAGTGAAGCACATGAAGACACATACAGGAGAAAAATTAGTATAAAGCTAAACAGAAACGCCCATTAGTTAAACATATGACAACACATATAAGCTAATAATCCAGTTTGCATTCGATTTGCGATTGTAAAACAGAAGAGAAACTGGTTTATCTAGCGATATGAGAGGACACGGTACAGAAATAACTAACTTATTTTTATGTGGTAGTATAGAACAGCGCAGAAATATACTTTTTAGCTTTCTGACATGTAAACAACTCATTCATACACAGTTGATGTTCACCGTAACTAAGATTTTATTACAGTTAGTCCATATTTTAACGTGTAAAATGACTAGAAACTACAAAATTTACTCAAGACAGCTTGCTTGGTGGAAATGGTGGTTTGATGTTTGAAAGCAAAATCTCGGATTCATAGAAAATATTTAAAAAACTATTGGCCAAACCATTTAATATACTACTAGCATTTTACAGCGTTCGGTTTTATTAAATTTCAAAAATTAAAACCTTCCACTATAAAATGCAACCTACCGCACTAGTAATGTAAGTAACTATTACAACACATGAATATGCAGGAGAAATCTTACTTGCATTCAGTTTGCAAATATGTAGCAGTAGACAACCACAAGGCACATATTAGAGGGAAAACTTGGAATAAGGGCTTGTGGGTGGTGTTATTTCTACAAGAATTTTTCTTGACTTTCACAGTTTATACTATATTTTTCTTTAAAAGTTATTTGAATGAATGAGTAGACTAAATCTTGGACAAACAGTAACATCTGGCCTATATAATATAGATAATCAAGTGTTGTATTTGGAAATATAAAACTACAGAGAGTAGTTATTTTGTGAGACATGAAAACGTACAGGGAAATAAATATAAGTAAATATGCAAGAGCAAAATACTATTAGTGTGTTGTATTAAAACGGCACCAAAATATGGTTTATTGAGGTTTGTGCTAAAAGTTTCTTAAGCAATGTTCTATGCATGAGAATAAGACAATATACACAGATTTTAAGTCTGTTGCGTTATACAGGGTGTTATCGAAATGAGTGCAAATATTTTAACCCGTAATAGAACTTTCTAGACTGAACAACTTCTTCATTTATAATTTTTTCGAAAACACTCTCAAAACTGAGTTAAAATTCAAAACAATTTTACGCTAAAAATGCATACCAGCTTATGGAATAATATTTTAATTTAATGACACAAAACATAAAAAAACATTTTTTTGATATGCAAACCAACAAAATCTGCATAGGTACTGATAAAACCTTTAGTTCACATCTGGTCACCAACGTACTTTATCAATTGAGGTAGGTAAGTTATTGACCGCGTTTTTTTTTGTGCAGGAACTTTGCAGTTTTAATATACTTGTATCGTTCACCTTTAATTTAGATTTGCTTACCAAGCGGCTCGTCAAATTTAAGGGAGATAAATGATTGAGAAAATACGCGATTAAATGAAAAACGATAAATAGAGAAGTTGTTCATTTTGGTGAGCTCTAATACTGCTTAAAATATTTGCACTCATTTTCATAACACTCTGTATAGTATGTTCCTGGATTGTATTTACAAGAGAGAGGTTTTTTATTTTTTATTTTTCTTAGGAAAATTATTCTTTATAAAAAGTTGTACTTACATATGAAAACCAAAGTGCCATTCTGTAATTTGAAGTTTGGTATACGGGTTATACAGAAATTAAGAAGGTATGAAAATAGCCACCTTTAATTTTGACTATAGGGAAAAATGTTATAAGAAAAAGTTTTATTTGCAATGAAAAAATAAGTCAGATAGTCACAATCCAATAAAATCTGTGGAAAGACGCATATAATTTTGTCGGTGGGATGTCATTTCTATTAGAGTACCTATAAAATAAATAGATAAGCGTACGGCAAATGCAGGAACAGTATTTGATTGGTTGGATCCCTATGCATATACAATAGATCTAGATGCGATTTAGAAGTAGTCAACAGGTTTTTGATTGTTTGTAATTGGTGACATTCAACTCAGAATTTGTGAAAAGCATTTCGACAATGATTAGTGGGAGGTTAGCGAAAATGAAACAAAAATATTAAAAAACAATTATGTTGGGTAAAAATACAATACATGAAGCTAACGACAAAATTTCGCCTCAATGTAATTTTGATTACAAAAAAATTTATGCTAGTACATCACATTAAATTGTGATGACGTAACAGAAAATTAAGCTTTCTTCTTTGTGAGACAAAAAGAAAGAATTTTTTTTTTACAAAAATTAAAGAAGACTTTTACCAATGATCAAATTCAAACATTAACAACTACCAAAAATAAGTGTAGCAAATGCTCCAATGAAACCTTAGAAAGGTCATTAAAGCTGAGATTTTCGCGTGGATAAACTGGGTATAATACATTTAGGAAAACAGGACTTCCATTTCCGTCTATTCGCACATTGAATTTCCATTTGCAGCATTTAAATTTTTAACATGGCATTTTAACAGATGTTACTTCATTAAAGATTAAAATTGCAAACTAAATATAACACAATTTTCGAAAAAGACTGCATGGTTACTTTAAATGAAATGGAAATAAGAAAGAGTATGGACTTTTGTGTGGCCACGAATTCTTTTATGGGAGGTGTAACATTGTCAAATCAGAACAATTGTTTAGCTTCTAAAGCTTTAGTTTTTGTGTTAGGTATATAAAATATTAGAGCAATCTAAGGTTTTTAATATTTACTGTTTTATTATTTATAGAGGTATCACAACTCGATGGAAGCAAACGGTGGCTTACTACTTTACATCAGAAAGCACTAACAGCTCAGTAGTCCCGGACATTTTAATTAAGATTGTGGAACATGCTACAAACATACTAGGTTTAAATATCGTTTCTGTAACATCAGACATCGGCGCTTGCAATTAATTCATGTGGAGAAATTTAGGAATTATCAATCCAATCTAAGAACAAAAAATATACTTTTTAGCAGATGCCTCACATGTTTGTCTCTATTCTCTATTATTTGCATTTTCTAATACGTACGTAACACATGCAGTTTTGTTAATTACTCATTTATTGTTCATGTTTTTCTCTTTCCATTTATTATTGCTTTGAATATTATACTTAATGTAAGTGTTTCAACAAAAGTCGTAACTCAAGTTTAAATTCTAATAAACAATATTATTGTATATGACTTAAATTGTATAAATTTTTCTTATGTGTTCTATCAATGCATTTCAGAAAAGAAGAACTATAATTAATAAATGTCTACACAATAACAAAATAACGTAGTTAACTATGGCACACACGACTCATGACAAACTTAATTTTTTTTTTTGGATCACCAAATGTCATCGTTTGCTTTACTCTTATCTTATATAGGTACTCTAATTTCTATAGAAGAGTTAATATTAATTAATTAAAAATACAAATGCCAATATGAAGCTAAAATTTTGTCTTTAGACCTAAGTTTTCATTGGAAATAACTTTTTCTTATAACATTTTCTTCTAAAATCAAAATTAAAGATACCTCTGTCGAGCTATTTTCAGTTTCTTAACTTCTAAGCACTCCATATATCAAAATTCTAATTTTTCAATAGCAGTGTGGTTGCTATAACAAGCTAAACTTTTTATAAAGAATAACTTTTCTACAAAAAATTAAAAATAAACACGATTTTACTCTTGTAAATTCAATCTGGCAACATACTATATAGTGTACATACAATTACATTTGGAAGAGGGATATAAATATTTAATTTAATAATAATTTAATAATATTGAATAATATTGAATTTTATAAAAACAGAAATTAAAGGAACTGGAATTGAAATAAATCAAATTAAAAAATGTGTTAATATTGGAAAGGTATGAGTTGAGTTATGTAACCATATTATTTTCAGAAAAATTTAGCAGCAGCGAGAAAATGCGTTAAAAATTTAAAAATAATCAGCAAGTTATTTGTAATGTGAAGGGCATTACTATAAATTATAACAACTTAAAAAAATCTATTTTGAGTTAATGAAAAATATGATTGTTAATAATATTGATTCAGCCTTTGTTGAATTAGATAAAAAGATAGGGCGCACCCATACTTATGATATAATTTCACTTCTCGAATGCAAAAATATCAACTTCACAACAAACGTAGACACCTTGCAGAGTTGTTTGACACCTTACCATATGATTATGATACAAATTAAATTTATTTTTCTGAAAAATAGTTAATTGGGTCGCTATCTCAGTATAGAGTCTCTTTTGTATTATATGTTTGAGGAGTTACATGTTTTAGTCAGAATTGTATGTATTGAAATGGTCTTTAGCCCGTTAGACAACTCTGCTTGCAGAATTAATAATTTAAAGCAAGTCAAATAAAGCACAGAGCTGGGGTAAGCAGGCAACTGCAAGAAGTCAGAAATTTTAATTCATGATTGCATCGGTCAAGCATTGCCGATATTAATTGAGATTACTTTAGAATGTATGGCAATAAGGCAGAGCTCAAATCGTAAGTTAGATTCAGAGTTTTATCAATTAATATAAATTAAGAGGTTGGTGCAAAGTAAAGCCAATAAATAATTCAACAAATCTATCACCAAAGGGATTTATTACATGCAGGTTAATTAAATTTACATGTCAGTATAATTAAATAAGTACAGTTCTATGAACTTTTTAAATAAAGGTAAGAAAGACAGAATGCCCAATAAAGTGCAAAAAGAGCACAACACTAGATCTAATAAGGCTATAAGAAAGTGGGGCAGTAATATTTGAAGATTGGTGAAAATAAGACAGGTTTTATAAAACTTCAAGAAAAGCATACTACAGGAAATGGACAAGATTTGTGTTTATAAAAATAAGTCAGTGCAATGACACAAGTGAATAGAGAGTTAAAATAAAACTTCGTGAGGGGCGCTAGAGCTTAGATAAATTGCAAACATGAACAAACAATATTTTAGAAAATAAGAATATGTACAATTTTATAAATTAAGTTGTAAATTTAGATTATAAGTAATTGCATTGTATTCAGTTAACATCCGTTTTTTATGTAGCCAGATAGGCAATTGTTGTTAACGAACGTGAGGAGAAACAATTGAAATAAATTATTAGATACCAAGCTTAATTTGTGTCTGCAAATTATTTAACTTTTAACCTATTTACAATCAAAATAATAGAAAAATAATTACACCATCGTGTTAAGCAAAATTTGGAGTATCAGTAAACGTGTGGGCAACGTTTTCCACCATAATAAAAAATTATTGCACCACCAGCCAGTTTCCGAAAGTGCGAACGGTGACCAGCTCCAATTTCCGAAGAGCGACTGCGAACAAACCAGGAGTCGAAATCCAGAGCTGACGACTGCGAGGCATCGTGGGGAGCTGCAGCAGAGGCCAGCATCATCTACATCGCAGGCAGAGACTTCCAGAGAAGATCCAGCTTGGGGCTCCGTTCCGAAGATAGAACGTTCGACCACCTAAAAAGTTCAAGGTATTGTAAAAACTACATTGACAGCTTGAGGAGCCGGACATTATTGTACCAGCGAGACGTTATCATTTCGAGTAAGCAGCAGGAATATCCAAGTCTCCAGATAAATTATTTTCCCAATAAATAACCAAATTAGAATTGTGAGGTTAGTGGAGCGGATAACATCTGAATTTGCCCAAGCAGCGTCCTTTTACATCACTGAAACAAAAGAGAGATTAGCCCGCGAAAATACCATAAATTGAATAAATACTTGATAATTTGTTCATAGATTTGCGTTTGAATTCACTGTAATTACACAAAAACGAACCGCACATTAAGGCCCGGTATTACAATATCAGCTTAAACTGGAGATTGACAGTTAAACTGCAGATTTCGTGAATACTGCGTATTACAATCTTCAGTTTTCAGACAGCGACGCTTAAACTTCCAGTAAACTTAAACGTCCGATCGGTACAGTTTAAACCGCAGTTTACATCAACCTGGCATATTCTAACCTGACAAATCGGGTATTGTTGACAAAACGCGAAAGAATGGAAGACGTATTCGAGATATTTGAAGATTTATTATCCGATGACGAAGATGTAATTAATGTAGTGGAAATGCCACGTCAACCAAAAATATTTAGAGAGGTTAAATCATTTTGAATTGTGTAATGATATGGAATTTATTAATAGATTTCGAATATCCAAAAACAGTGTCCAACAAGTATTAAATGATATAGAACATCTTATAGCATTTCCCACTGATAGGTATCTTGGTTATTTTATAATAAGGCTAAACTACAGAATCTGGGGCACATTCGCCTTCTTTTATTTACTTCCTTTGTAAATTTAGTTATGGTTACTGGAGAAACATGGTTAATAAATATTAACAATATAAGAGGAATGTGCTCTTATTTCAAACAACCACAAATATAACACATCCGCTAATACATCCAACCGCCAATTGAAAGTCGTTTGACAGAAAATAAATAGATTGGAAGTTAGGCGTTTTGTCGACAGCGCTACCAACGCAAACGATTTCACGGTAAACTTAACCAGCAGCCGGAAACAGATTGTAATACGCTAACGAAATAACCTACAGTTTAAACTTCCAGTAAAGTTTAACTTTACCTTCAGTTTTACTGTGCATTGTAATACCGGGCCTAAATCTATTTGTTGATGGATTCAATTTGGCAGCGCAGTAAGAGTTTGCGCGTTGCTACTTCTAAATTTCACAGCCCAGTGGCGTAACACGGGGATTTTTAATTATGAACATATGGGGAAACCTAACTTGCAGATTTTGAGTTTAATGCCTACCGAAAAAGAGCTAGCCATAAATAAGTTAACTTGCAGATGTGCGATTTACTAATAAAGGGCAAAACACTATAATCTTGAACCCATTGATACAATTATTTTATTTATTTTTGATCAGTCAGAATTTGATTTTAAATAAAAATAAAATATGTGTAGGGGGTGTATTTATTTCTTAAATTAAATTATTATAATCATCGTCTAACATAAACCTTTACAGTATATGTTCATGTTCTTATTCTCTGCTATGTAAGTTATTGAGAGTGGTGTTTAGCGTTTAAAACTTTTCATTGCTCAAATTAATAATGATGTACTTATTGTATTTTGTATTTGTGATAAATGATTAATATCCTACTTTTTAAATATTTTTTATCAATAAAATGTAATTGTAAACAATATATTGAGATGGTATTTAGCCCGTTACTCAACCCTGCTTGCAGCATAGATAAATAAAGCAAGTAAATAAAGTACAGAGCTGGGGTAAATCAGGCAACTGCAAGAAGTTACATCAGAAATGTTAATTCATAACTACATTGGTAAAGCATTGCCGATATTAAATGGAATTACTTCAGAATAAATGGCAATAAGGCAGAGCTCAATTCGTAAATTAGAGTCACAGAAATATCAATTAGCATAAATTAAGAGGTTGGTGCAAACTAAAGCCAATCAAAATTCAACAAATCTATCACCAAAGGGTTTATTACATGCGTGTTAAATAAATTTACATGTCAGTATAATTGAATAAGTACAGTTCTATGAACTTTATAAAGGTAAGGACAGAATGTTCTTAATACAGTGCAAAGAGAGCGCAATACTAGATCGAATAAGGCTATAAAAAATGGAACGGTAATATTTGGAGAATGGTGAAAAGCAGACAGTTATTATAAAATACAAGAAATTCACACAACAGAAAATGAACGAGATTGGTGTTTAAAAAAATTAGTCAGTGAAGTGACATAAGTTGACAGAAAATCCAAATAAAACATAGTGAGTGGCGCTATAACCTAGTTTAAATACGAACGTGAACAAACAATAATTTTAGAATTAAGATTTTGTACATTTTTATAATATAAGTTAAAAATTTGTTTATAAGTAACTGATTTGTACTTGGTTAACATCCACAATTATGAATTTAGATAGGCAATTGTTGTTAACTACCGGGGGGAGAAACAATTGAATAAAAATTATTTCATGACAGTCTAATTTGTCTCTCCAGATTAATTGAGTTTTAAGCCATTTACAAGTGAAATAAATAAAAAATAATTATACCATCGTGATCAGGAGTTTGTAGTGCATATGTGAGAATGTGGGTGTGAAAATCCATCACCTAAAAATTATTTTCATCTGCGACCACCTTCCGAACCACTTCGCCAACGACGAGCAGTTTACGATCATCAGATTTTGAGCACAATTGAGGTCAGGCGTTTAAAATTTTGGTAGCACCCCGTCCGCACGCCGTGTAATAGTACACCGCAGCAGTTCCAGCATCCTAGGGTTCCGCTTGCAGCAGCGAGCATCAGGAGAAGCTAGTTCCCGCAGCCTAAAAAAGGTCAGGTTAGTGGGTGGACCACGTTGCGACAAAATTTACAAAAATATTTTTTTAAATTTTGTTTACTGAGATATACGCTTAAATTTTTTATCACATGTTTAACATATCTTTTTTAAACTAATGGTAAATTGGGCACTTTCTAGCTTTTGTCTAACTATGTTCTATATAGGTTTTTTTAAGCACTGCACCATGTCTCATTGTGGCCCATGAGCGGGCCTCCATGAGACAGTTGTTTATTTATGAAAAATAGTAACAATGTACGACAAAAAAAGGTATATTTATTGTACTATATTAAGTACATTATACCGAGTGTTTCACTTAAGGTGCAAACATAGGGAAATTGCATGGGAAATCGTATATATTCAGATTCCTCCTTGCCGCTCGAATTGATAGAATTTATAGTGATATCAATCGAAAGGGAAAAAAATGAGCTTAATTTGATACTACTTTACTTGAATTTGTTGCTTGTTTCAGATAGAAATAGCTTAAAAACTGTAATAAATATTTTGCACCACCTTGGGATGTGTCTCATGGTGGCCCAAAACATGTCTCAAGGTAGCCCTTTTGATCAGTAATTAAAATGACATTGCCATTTTGGTGCTAACTTCACAATATACTTAGAACTAATGAGGTTTGACAAGCAAGTAATAGCAAACAAGGGTAAATTAAAACATTTTGGAAAAAGTAACTCCTACTAACATTTGAGGGTTGTAAAAACCGATAAGAGGTCATAAAACTTAATTTTCAATTTTTGGTTCCCACACTCTGTTAATCAACGTGTCACACCAAAATACAGTAGCGTCTAATGTATCGCCTTTCTAAAAGCGCCAAATTTAAAATTATCGTATCTGTCCCAAGGTGCACTTCTCTCAACGTGGCCCACCCGACCCTAGAGGCCAGCTACTTCCTTCAGCTTTCTATGCATATTAAACAGATCGTCTTTTAAGACTAATTCTTCCATTTCTTTGAATTTCACTACCAACCACTGAATTTTTGCAGCTTGTATTTTGCTTCTTATTATGGTTTGAAACTTTATACTCTGATTTGTTATCTTTAAGCAATATTCTTTTTTCCATGAGGTCAAGTATTTCGTCTATCATCCAAAGTTTCTTTTTAATACGTTCAGTTGATGTCGATATGCCTTACAACAGTCGTTCTTTTAGTAGCCTTCAGTTTTAGTTCCATATCAGCAACTAGTGGATTATGATCTGAGTCTATGTCCGCTCCTGGGTATGTTGTTACTCTCTTGACGCTGTTTCTAAGGAACGGCTAAAGTTAGGACGGCGTAACTACGTTGCCAGTTCGTGCACTGATGGATAAAGCGGGAAACTTAAACTTCAAACTAATATGTTTCAAATTACAATGTTACGTATATTAACTCAAAAATTTACCGTAACAGCTACTGTTATGATTACACATAAATTCTCCAAAATTTGCTAAATTATATTTACTTTAATTTTCTTTTAGAGAAGCCAAATGCCAATATTCATTTGTTAAATTAATAAAAATCAGTTTATTTAAACATTTTACATTTTTTATTAACAAAAATTTAGATATAATATAATTATTAATTTAAACAATTATTAATGTAAATATTAAAAGATAATACAAAATATTTTTTCCTAATTATTCACTTATATAAATAATCATTTCCAGGATCCTTTGATACAATTTCTGAATGCGTGCCATATAAAGTTTCTGTAATTAGCCGAGTTTCTTCAATATTGGGTTTCCTACAGTTTCTGTTCGTATTTTGTTTACGTGTTGAATGAAAAGAGGCCTATTTTCGAATTTTCTTATTAGCTGGCTCTTCAACTTATTCTGTTTTCAAATCAAAGTTTTTTATTTACATTTCACTAATGGATTCAGCACTTTTTATATTATCTAAAATTTGTTTTAATTGTTCGGTTGAAAACTCTTTGGTTTTTATATTTTGAACTAGACTTAAAGCTCCAGAACTTATTTCATCCAAAAGTTTATCATTATTTTTTGAAAATGTTAAATTTTGAATAACTTTGTTAACTTCATTACTACTATTTTCTGCTATTATATTTGTGCTACCAGGAGCTGAGTTTGGGTAATTAGATGCAATATAATGTATATGTTTACAGACTCAAGTTCTTATATTGAAATCCACACAAGTGCAGCTAAAGCAATGCAAACATATGGAGCAAATAGAGCATTTTATTGGGCAGCATACATTACCGTCGGAAAGATTTTTTGTAATTAAATATGTATTTCACTAGAATCACATTTAATGGTATAAACTTTGTTGTCTTCTATTACGTTCGCAGTAAACTTGGTGAATATTGCTACACGATGTCTTGCATGGATATTTTTCACTAGTTCTGAAGTATCCTAGTTTGTTAGTTTCATAATTCTTTCAAATTTTTATTTTTTAAAAACACGATAAAAACATGGAGTGTCTTGTCTAAACGTTTAATTTTTTTACTTTGTAAGTAATAATATTTTACTATGATATGTTTTTCGGACTTTTTCCACTGTCTAGGGTGTAAATCACACAACGTTTCGGGAGTTTTGATCTACTCTCATCTTTAGGTGTTCCTGGTTAGTCCTGAGAAGGACTGATATTGTACGTTTTTCAACGTAAATTTGTGCCTCCCCCAGGGTTTGAATCCAGGACAGCTGATCGCTGTGATTACTACTCTGCCACTCTAACCACTAGGCCCTGGTGGCTTAGTGGTTAGAGTGGCCCTGGTGGCCTAGTGGTTAGAGTGGGTTCAAACCCCGGGGGAGGCAAAAATTTACGTTGAAAAACGTACAATATCAAAACTCCCAAAACGTTGTGTAATTTACACCCTAGACAGTGGAAAAAGTCCGAAAAACATATCATAATAGACCACTGCCAAGAAATGACATTCAGAGAACAATATTTTAGTGTTTTATGCATACTCTCGAGATGTATATTTGTATTGGCAATTGCTCTAACTCGAAAACAATAGGCCCATTTTTCAAAACAAGTTGCATAATAATTAATGAAAAATTGACGAAACTTTTGTTGATTAATTTTTCAGAATATCCAAAAAATTGAAAGTTCTGCAGATCCAAAAGTGTCTGTAAATATTTTAAAGTTTTATAAACCCATTCCCCCTCTTCTCAGCATTATTAATTTTTGACAAATTTGACTGCCACGCACGATCTATGTGCCAGGAACAATAAAGCTGTTTATGTGGTGGACCCATTATATTTTCCCATGGGTTATAAAATACATTTGTTATATCTGACATAAAAGTGTCAGTTTTTATAATGCCCACGTTATCTCTTATTTTCTGAAAAAAAACTTGATTGATATAAGAATTTTTCCTGTTAGAAAACATAAATGCTAAGGGTATCACTTCATTAAACTCCTCTACACTTAAAATGGTAGTGAGTTCAAAATCATAGGCAGTAAGCCCATGTGTGCTGTCAATGGCAATAAATATAGTTCCATATTTTTTAAAAAGTGCTGAATCCATTAGTGAAGTGGAAATAAAAAAACTTTGATTTGAAAACAGAGTATGTTGGATAGCCAGCTAATAAGAAGATTCGAAAACAGGCCTCTTTTCGTTCAACACGTAAACAAAATAGGAACAGAAACTGTAGCCGGAAACCCAATATTGAAGAAACTCTGCTAATTATTGAAAATTTACACGGCACGCGTTCAGAAATTATATCTAAAGATCCTGGAAATGATCGTTTATATGATTAAATAATTAGGAAAAAAATATTTTGTATTATTTTAATATTTACATTAATAATTATTTAAATTAATAATTACATTATATCTAAATTTTTGTTAATAAAAAATATAAAATGTATAAATAACCTGATTTTTATTAATAAAACAAATGAATATGTCATTTGGCTTCTCTAAAAGAAAATTAAAGTAAAGATAATTTACTAAATTTTGGAGAATTTATGGGTAATCATAACAGTTGCAGTGGTTAGAGTGGCAGAGTAGTAATCACAGCGATGAGCGGTCCTAGATTTAAACCCTGGGGGAGGCACAAATTTACGTTAAAAAACGTACATCAGTCCTTCTCAGGATTAACCAGGAACACCTGAAGATGGGAGTAGATCAAAACTCCCGAAACGTTGTGTGATTTACACCCCAGACAGCGGAAAAAGTCTGAAAAACATATCATACTAAAATATTATTACTTACAAAGTAAAAAAATTAAACGTTTAGACAAGACACTTCATGTTTTGATCGTGTTTTTAAAAAATAAAAAATTGAAAGAATTATGAAACTAACAAAATAGGATACTTCAGAACTAGTGAAAAATATCCATGCAAGACATCGTGTAGCAATATTCACCAAATTTACTGAGAACGTAATAGAAGACAACAAAGTTTATACCATTAAATGTGATTCTAGTGAAAACACATATTTAATTACAAAAAATCTTTCCGACGGTAATGTATGCTGCCCAATAAAATGCTCTATTTGCTCCATATGTTTGCATTCCTTTAGCTGCACTTGTGTGGATTTCAATATAAGAACTTGAGTCTGTAAACATATACATTATATTGCATCTAATTACCCAAACTCAGCTCCTGGTAGCACAAATATAATAGCAGGAAATAGTAGTAATGAAGTTAACAATGTTATTCATAATTTAACATTTTCAAGAAATAATGATAAACTTTTGGATGAAATAAGTTCTGGAGCTTTAAGTCTAGTTCAAAATATAAAAACCAAAGAGTATTCAACAGAACAATTAAAACTATTTTTAGATAATATAAAAAGTGCTGAATCCATTAGTGAAATGGAAATAAAAAACTTTGATTTGAAAACAGAATATGTTGAAGAGCCAGCTAATAAGAAAATTCGAAAATAGGCCTCTTCATTCAACACGTAAACAAAATAAGAACAGAAACTGTAGGAAACCCATTATTGAAGAAACTCGGCTAATTACAGAAACTTTATATTCAGAAATTGTATCAAAGGATCCTGGAAATGATTATTTATATACCTAAGTGAATAATTAGGAAAAAATATTTTGTATTATCTTTTAATATTTACATTAATAATTGTTTAAATTAATAATTATATTATATCTAAATTTGTGTTAATAAAAAATGTAAAATGTTTAAATAAACTGATTTTTATTAATTTAACAAATGAATATTGGAATTTGGCTTCTCTAAAAGAAAATTAAAGTAAATATAATTTAGCAAATTTTGGAGAATTTATGCGTAATCATAACAGTAGCTGCGACGGTAAATTTTTGAGTTAATATACGTAACATTGTAATTTGAAACATATTAGTTTGAAAGTTTAAGTTTCCCGCTTTATCCATCAGTGCACGAACTGGCAACGTAGGTACGCCGTCCTAACTTTAGCCGTTCCTCTGTTTCAATAATGTTTGTTTATCAATATATAGTTAATTTGATTTCGATTAGGTTCTGGGTTGTTTGGATTATTAGAGCGTGTTTTCCACGTGTACAGTCGCCGTTTTGGTAACTTCAACCATATATTAGTTATTACCAAATGTTTTTCTTGATAGAAATGGTAGAGTCTATCTCCCATATCGTTACTTTCTTCCAAGCCGTAGTTTCCTATTATATTGTAATTTCCAATTACCAGTGTTATGCTGTCATTATTTAAGGAGCCAAGGAAGTTATTACCATAAAACTATTATATTCTACTTATACCTTATGCAACAACCAAGGTGCCTGATTAGTAAGAAATTTTGTCCAGCTAGCAGGATATGTTTTTATTGAAATTTATGAAATATGGGAATATTCTGTCGCACAATATGACATTAATAGTAAAACAGGAGGTTTATTTACAAAATACAAAGATAATTAAAAAAAAATAAACTAGAAGGTAGTGGTGTATGTGGGTAAGTAATGTCACAAGGAATGAATATATTCAAAATTGTTGTGAGGCACGTTTTGCCAACACAAGAAATTTTAGTCCTTGAACGCAAAAAAATTAATTTTACTACAACAAACGTAGACACCTTAGAATATGGTTATAATGACAATTACATTTCTTTTGTTTAAACATGGTTAATTGAGTCTCTATATTAGTATACAGTTTTTCTGTTATGTTTGAGTTCACTTGTTTTTCGTAAATTTTTTATGAATGAAAACGTTTGCATCACTCCAAATATCAAATTATAAATAATCTATTGTTCAATGTGTTACGGTATTAAAACAACTTTACGACACCCACCCAAGGTGAGCATCGCACCACGGAATCAGTCCTGGAAAACTGGCACACATGCCCTGAGATTTGCTAGAAACAGGCTAAAGGCCACGGCTGGAACGCTCAGGGAGTCGGGCGTGAGTCACACGATACGTTCTGGGCAAGCGTGTTGAGGCATATATATAGGGTACGTCAAAATTATGAGGGCGCCACCAAGCCTGTCTTAACTCGAATAACCGGCCCTGGGCGGTTAAACGGAAGCGAAGTATTCAAGATACTCCGTCGATAAGAATTCTCATGAGCTGCAAGCTCAAATAACAATTTCGTACTGGAATGGTAATATTGGGACTCTTTGGCCGAGACTGCGCAATCACTGGACCTACCTGCACGCTCTGATCTCTCACGTCTCGCCGTACATCAATCTTTACACTGTAAAAGGCGCTATCTGAAACAAAGCATGCACAGGTCGAATAGGAATAATACGTCCCTTAACTAAATATGCGTCTATTGATCGCTAATTACATCTGGGCAGCAAATCGTGCCGCCAAGCTTATGTTACTGCTTACGTTAAGCACCAGCTGATGGACGCGCTATGCTAATGAACAACACGCTATGGGTGGCCGGCAGCAGTGGGCTCGACCCTTTACATATTAGAGTACAGTTTAGAAATACGCGCTCCAGCAAAAGGCGCGCCAGGCTCAGCACGGCGAGGCGTTAATTCTATTTAGGTACTAATCGGTTCAATATAGCGAAGCTCGCGCACCTAACGTTACTGAATTAAAAATTAGCACAAACGTAACACCAAATCATAGGCGCAGAGTTCTTTAGCTATTTAGGCGATGAAACGCGAAACTCGCGCACATGAACTTACTAGCAGGCTACCAAAGTAGCGTCTTGCAGCATGGTGGCCTCAAACCGGCATTAAAAGCCGCGACAAGCAAGCAAGGGGCATGCATCCGCCCACATAAAGTTGAGCACAAAGCACCAACGCTCGCACAAGTGACAGTTACTATGTTTAAATGGTTGCGATTACAAATACCTTAGTCCACAGACGGTCCATGAGAGTGGCGTGCAGTCAGTTGGTAGAAGGCGGCAGTCTGTGGCAGCTCAATCACCAAAACACGGCATTAGGGGTAAACGGGCTGGAATCCGCCAAGATGGCGGTGTTAGGACGTTGTCCTGAGAGCACACTACAGCGGCAAAGGGGCCTACTTCGTCCTGCCTAGAAAGATCCTCGAAACAGCGAGTTGCAAAGGGAAAGCCCCCTTTCTCACCAACGCAGAACTGGCCCCAAGAAGCCCTTCACACACCTACGCCTTGGCGTAAAGACGTGCCACTCACACAACCACACGCGACCTCTTAAAGGATGGCATATTCGACAACATTCGCTGAAACAGCACGAGACGGGAAAAACAGGCTGGCGTCTCCGCAAATAGCGGGAACGCCGCGAAACGGCACACTCTGCGACTTCTTCGATCAACGGCCTGACTTGCACTCCTGAAGCAAGCAGTGTTCCGGCCCCTGCAGTGGCGTGAGCCAAACGGCATTGCCACGTGACTCTCGGCAGCCAATGGCGATGCGCTCCACAAAACAAATTAATTCCGGTATCAAAGACAGCCAATGGCGAAGCGCCTCAACGGAGTGATTTCGAGAAGTTTCGGAATTCTTGCGTGCGATAACACCCGGCTGCCAAAGTAGCAGCAAAGGGGTGCTCCAACTGACGAGAAATACTGCTTTTGGGGCCAAATATGTGCAAAATCATTATTATAGAATTAGGCGATGAAGCCAAATAAGTAACTAAAAGGGTTTAGGATACGGGCACGCTGCCCTAAAGCCTAGGTGGCTACTTAAAATACCAAAATGACCTGAATCAAATGTGCGGAAGATGAGATTGTATTTGTGCGCAAAAATTGAAAATGGTTTTAACATAGCAACAATTTGCCCTAAAGGCGTGAAATGCAATTAAGCATCTACAACAGCAAAATGACTTAACACTCCCCTTACTTGAAAGAGAGTTCCCCGAAGTCTCTTATAAAACAACGAGGCATTTTGCGACAACGTAACGAGAACTCAAACGAAAACGCAACAACGAAAAACGAACAGAGCAAAAAAAAACATTCGATACGATAGAGTGCACCCCCAAAGGGATTACGCACACTGACCACCAGATAGGGTGCAAAGGTGGAAAGAGAGAAGAGGAAAAAGAAAGACTGGATACGCCAGTAGAAAATACGTAAATTTGTTTGTCAGAATCGGGTAAAAAATAGGTCTTACACCTGTGGACACTTCCGACCAACCGTTCCAAAAGAACACAGGGAAGGGGGGGGGGGGTATAGAAATGGAAGTCCAAAATCCCACCCAAGGGTTACCTGAAGAGGGCACGCTGCGTGTCACGAGATCGGGGCATTGTGTGAATCCCACAACTGGTATGAGTACCCAAGAGAAGAGGATGAACAACCAAAAAGGGGAAAATGGTTGTGACAGAAACTGTCAAAATAGTCATAATCAGTAATAGGAAAAACTCAGTCCACCGAAATCCTCAATCGATGCCGATGCCGGAGCCAAGTCGACTATTAAACCGCAAAGCGCAAGCTCGAAACTGACTCCAACACCGAACACCAAAAGAAAATCCGGTAGAACCAAGTCTCCAAGGGTGTAGGCGTTCGATGACGCATGCCCAATAAATCTTTTTCAGAACTCCATGCGACCCAAAGGGACTACCTTACGACTACAGGGTCCGCACGAAACAAAATGACCAGAAACACGCTCTCTTTATGTAATCCCACACAGGTGGTTGAAAATGGCGACGGCCAACGGTACGGTAAAAGAGCGCTAGGCCACGACAACAACAGGGCATCACTACAAAAAAAGTCAAAAACCTTTAGACACTCAAAATCTTTCCACTCAAGAAACCTCATGCTGACAGCCGTGCACTGCCGCCACACAAAGCTCAGAAGCTTCAACGAAACTGTTCACAAAGAACACGATACTTGACAACATGACGTCATCAGACAAAAAGGGTACGATAAATAACAACAAAACGTCAACAAGTGCGAAGCATTCCGACCAGCGGTAAAGACTCGTTAAATGCTAACGGTATGTGTACAAAACACTGCGATAACTGTTAGGGGTGTCCATGAAGAAGTCGGTAAACAAAGTTGGGCGGTACATGATAATAATGAGAATGAGATAAAGGCCAAACGAAAATAACTACGCCAAACCAACTAAGAAGATGGCCTGAGGGACGTAATAACCGCACGAGCGAATCTCCCCAAGCACACCAACTGCACACCATGACTTATCAACAAACCAAAACACGGTCATGCAGGTGAAAATGAATTCCAAACTGTTTA
Source organism: Agriotes lineatus (assembly GCA_940337035.1). Classification (NCBI taxonomy): domain Eukaryota; kingdom Metazoa; phylum Arthropoda; class Insecta; order Coleoptera; family Elateridae; genus Agriotes; species Agriotes lineatus. Next base: position 70,602,020 of record OW679196.1, read on the forward strand.
CCAAAAATCAACGCGACACAACACCAAACGATAAAAAAAATTGTCGAAATCGGTAATCATCAACGTCAAAATCGATAAACCTCGCTAACGTGAACGTCAAAATCGATAAACGTCAGTTCGGTACAACAAAAGTGTCAACTTAGCCCAAGGCTAAACAGTGTAAGCGACAGGGAATCGAAACTCCCAACTAAGCCTTCGAAAAGACTTAAAAAAACAAGGTCGGACCTTCACTCAACAACATCTGGTACTAAATCCGACTGATACGGGATAAAATCTGCACTAAATGCAACAAGAGATCTCGGTAGTATGAACTGGCTAAGAAAAACAAGAAACGACGGTAAAAATGACGAAAAACATACTCAAAATATAAAAAGACATGGCAAAATACAAAAAGAAACTCAAAAAGGCGATAAACAACAACAAAACACAAAACTACAAATAGAAAATAAGAAAAGACAAGAAAAAAACATAAAGAAAACAAGAAAAGAAACGTAAAGACAAATAACAACTAAGAAAAACCATATACACGGTCAAGAAAACTAATAAAAATAAACTAAGAACAGGAAAAGACAAGAAAAGACATATAGAAAACAGAAGAAAACAGGAAAAGACAAATAGAAAACAAGAAAAGAAGCTCGGTAAAATATTCTACTAAGAAAAAAAAACGGGTTACCAGTCCATATCACTTCGAAATGACGAAAAAAAACATTTGTGACAACAATACAAATGATAACAGACAACAATGAACATCAACGTCCCACGTTGTCGCGCCAAAATTAAGACGCACAACGGAGGGGCTTAACGAGAAGACCAAAATCAGAAAAAAAACCAGGCCACACGTTGGAATAGCCAAAATTAGGCAGACAACGGGTGGCTTAATAAGAAAAACAAACATACAAGGCCCCACGTTGGGCGCCAAAATTAGCCTGTTATGGTATTAAAACAACTTTACGACACCCACCCAAGGTGAGCATCGCACCACGGAATCAGTCCTGGAAAACTGGCACACTTGCCCTGAGATTTGCTATAAACAGGCTAAAGGCCACGGCTGGAACGCTCAGGGAGTCGGGCGTGAGTCACACGATACGTTCTGGGCAAGCGTGTTGAAGCATATATATAGGGTACGTCAAAATTATGAGAGCGCCACCAAGCCTGTCTTAACTCGAATAACCGGGCCTGGGCGGTTAAACGGGAGCGAAGTATTCAAGATACTCCGTCGATAAGAATTCTCATGAGCTGCAAGCTCAAATAACAATTTCGTACTGGAATGGTAATATTGGGACTCTTTGGCCGAGACTGCGCAATCACTGGACCTACCTGCACGCTCTGATCTCTCACGTCTCGCCGTACACCAATCTTTACACTGTAAAAGGCGCTATCTGAAACAAAGCATGCACAGGTCGAATAGGAATAATACGTCCCTTAACTAAATATGCGTCTATTGATCGCTAATTACATCTGGGCAGCAAATCGTGCCGCCAAGCTTATGTTACTGCTTACGTTAAGCACCAGCTGATGGACGCGCTATGCTAATGAACAACACGCTATGGGTGGCCGGCAGCAGTGGGCTCGACCCTTTACATATTAGAGTACAGTTTAGAAATACGCGCTCCGGCAAAAGGCGCGCCAGGCTCAGCACGGCGAGGCGTTAGTTCTATTTAGGTACTAATCGGTACAATATAGCGAAGCTCGCGCACCTAACGTTACTGAATTAAAAATTAGCACAAACGTAACACCAAATCATAGGCGCAGAATTCTTTAGCTATTTAGGCGATGAAACGCGAAACTCGCGCACATGAACTTACTAGCAGGCTACCAAAGTAGCGTCTTGCAGCATGGTGGCCTCAAACCGGCATTAAAAGCCGCGACAAGCAAGCAAGGGGCATGCATCCGCCCACATAAAGTTGAGCACAAAGCACCAACGCTCGCACAAGTGACAGTTACTATGTTTAAATGGTTGCGATTACAAATACCTTAGTCCACAGACAGTCCATGAGAGTGGCGTGCAGTCAGTTGGTAGAAGGCGGCAGTCTGTGGCAGCTCAATCACCAAAACATGGCATTAGGGGTAAACGGGCTGGAATCCGCCAAGATGGCGGCGTTAGGCACTACAGCGGCAAAGAGGCCTACTTCGTCCTGCCTAGAAAGATCCTCGAAACAGCAAGTTGCAAAGGGAAAGCCCCCTTTCTCACCAACGCAGAACTGGCCCCAAAAAGCCCTTCACACACCTACGCCTTGGCGTAAAGACGTGCCACTCACACAACCACACGCGACCTCTTAAAGGATGGCATATTCGACAACATTCGCTGAAACAGCACGAGACGGGAAAAACAGGCTGGCGTCCCCGCAAATAGCGGGAACACCGCGAAACGGCACACTCTGCGACTTCTTCGATCAACGGCCTGACTTGCACTCCTGAAGCAAGCAGTGTTCCTGCCCCTGCAGTGGCGTGAGCCAAACGGCATTGCCACGTGACTCTCGGCAGCCAATGGCGATGCGCTCCACAAAACAAATTAATTCCGGTATCAAAGACAGCCAATGGCGAAGCGCCTCAACGGAGTGATTTCTAGAAGTTTCGGAATTCTTGCGAGCGATAACACCCGGCTGCCAAAGTAGCAGCAAAGGGGTGCTCCAACTGACGAGAAATACTGCCTTTGGGGCCAAATATGTGCAAAATCATTATTATAGAATTAGGCGATGAAGCCAAATAAGTAACTAAAAGGGTTTAGCATACGGGCACGCTGCCCTAAAGCCTAGGTGGCTACTTAAAATACCAAAATGACCTGAATCAAATGTGCGGAAGATGAGATTGTACTTGTGCGCAAAAATTGAAAATGGTTTTAACATAGCAACAAGTTGCCCTAAAGACGTGAAATGCAATTAAGCATCTACAACAGCAAAATGACTTAACAAATGGATTGTGATTCATGTTTCATCAACTTCGTATACTCGTGTTACCTCAGAGTCAGATCTTCTGTTCGGGCGCAAGTGAAGCTTTTGTTGTTTCTAGATCGTTTAATGAAATTATAAGCGGGATTATGTGGCCAATTTATCGAGATATATAAATATATAGGTATATAAATTGTAAATGTATTATGATTTTAAATTGCTAATTTATAGGTGAATGTAATTCTAAGGATAAAAGTGGGCGCAGTCTTTGTTGGCAACTGTGAAGGTTACTAGTTTAGTGTTGCAAGAATTATTCAAATATATAATAGAATCGGTTCAATTGTTGGAAAACCTAAATCAGGAAAAAGGTCTAGAATTTTTCAAATTCATAATGACAATTATAAAAATCAACCGCTATTCTAATTATGGTAATTTTGTTATTATATTTGTTGCTTAGAATAAGTAACAAAATGTGCAGCGAAAAAAACCATTATTAACCAAAAAACAAAATCGATTAATCTCGGTAAGATAATTTACAAATTGGTCCAAAGAACAATGGTATAGTGTGAATTGGAAAGTAAGAAAGCCGCCTGCAGCACACTCGTCGATTGCATCTTGCCACGGAGCTCTGCTTCATATCTCCATGCAACGGTTAAGAATTTAAAGTTAGTAACCCGAAAATTGATTGTACTTTTGTAAATTCTTTATAAAAATCAACTAAACTCTTTACACTTTCTACTCTTTTAATGTTTAAAAAATAATTTATCTTATTCGGAGCAAAATGTAATAATTTAATGGCGTATTTACTTGACGCTTCTCAACATACAGAAACATGCGACAAAATATTCTTTCCTCTTTAGAAACAAAAGGAAGTTATTTTAAAATTCATGTTTTAATCTTAAAATTATTTTCCAGAGTTCAAAAGAAGAGAAAAAGAAACCGTCTGGCTACAATTTTTTTCTCGATCTAGAGAAGCAGTAACATTGGTTCGTCGGCGTGGTATTACATAGTATTACAAATTACATTTATATCGTGTATTTAATATGCAAAACTGGTATGATATAATACTATTTTTTTGCGAAAATACACCCAATTTTCTGCTTGCAACGTGCAAACATTTTTTTTTTATTTTTGAAAAAAATTACTCGTAAATTTTCAAGGGTAATACCACAAAAGGTGAAAATTTTTTGAGAATTTTTTTTTGTTCACATGCAAATTATTGCGTTTAAATTTCTCGAAACCAAAACTGCGTTAAAAATTCCGCGAGACCGCAGGTCGAGTGGAATTTGAGCAGTTTTTGTTGAGAGAAATTTGCAATAATTTGCATGTTGACGAAAAAAATTCTCTTAAAAAATTTCGCCTTGAGTGGTATTTGGAAAGATTATTCAACAATATGGGTAAATGACTTTTACCGTGTTCGACTGCACATATTTATAACGTTTTCCACTATTAATTCAATACTGGAGCTTCCAACACGATTATTATGAGTGTTTAGAACGACGCTGATTTGCAAACTTTGACTTTGACGTTTTGGTGAAATGTCAGTCAAAGGCTACTCACTAAATTGAAATCATTGAAACCAATCGGGCTTGCGTGAAAACACTGTGACATTAGGTGTTTTCAATGACAGTCAATGTTGATTGGCCGTTTCTGACAAATTGAACAATTTTCATTAGTTCGTTCATTATAGTGTTGAATAATCGTATAAATCATGTTATACCAGCTTAAGAGTAAAATATAAAATATTTTTGGAACTTTTAATTAATAAGTACCAAGTACCTATACGTTTATATTAACGTATGTAACAAAAGTGTTGGCACCACCTTTTTTGCTAGTAAATTCATAATGCAGTATCGATATCTAGTCACCACTGAAAAGAAAACTGCAGAATATGCCAGTTTTCATATTATTCATGTCATTTCGTTTATTAATTTTACCAGTTCTTAGAAAATAAAAAGACGTAAAATTATTTTTAATTTAATTGGCCAATTTTCCGAACAAGAAATTGTTAATATTTTTCGAAACGAAACATTTCCCATAGCACCATTTTTCTTTAGGAATTGATTGTGACCAAGGAATTACATGAGCGAATTTATCGAAAAGTCAAAGTGAGGACCAATTTATTACAAAGACGAACCTATTAAAAGGACCGTAATATTAATATTTCAGTAATCCAAAGACTAATATGTTAAGTTCGAGTTAAAATGCGTCCTATAGAAGAACAAGGACCTCTATCAATAGTTTAATTTCGTTTTTATAATTTCAAGTGATTTCTAAAAATAGTAATATACAGTGACCGCCAAAAAGTCGGCATCATATGGGAAAAAAATATTTTTATTTTTCAATAACACTTTTTACGTCAATAATATGAACTTGTCTAAAAAACTATTTAGCCTCTATCATATATACTGCACTGGCTCCTCGTTACAGTGCCTTTAATATTAAATGAACCTTCAAGTATTGATATTGATCAATTCTTTTAAATTACAAATTGCCCTTTTTTGTATTCTAATGTCAATAATTACTATTATAGATAGCTCCTGAAAACTCAGCCGTGGATTCTTTTATCTAGTTACTTGCTTTCTGAAATATTGATATTCTAGTATTTTAATTCTCATTTGCATAAGTCACAATGCTTATGTCAACCAACTGTCAAAAGCAAATTTGAAATTCTAATGACAAATGCCCAATCTTTTGAATGGTACACAATAATATTAAAAACACAGTAAGTAATTATTTCTTAATTAATTTCACCTTCTTATTGTCTTTATTTAGTTTCTAGTTAGGATTTTGATAAGAAATCACACACCTTGTATTTGCTCACACAATGCTCCAGGCAACAACCTCTTCCTGATCTGCAAATCGACCCTTTCAAGCACCTTCCTGCAATGCACTGTTCAGAGACAGATCACACATACCAACCGTCCAAGATCAGCAAACTCCAAATTCTGGACAGCAACCAGCAAACAGAGCAAAGCTGGACATATACCTGCTACAGTAAACTGCCCCTCTCCTGAAATGCACCTCCTCTCTCGACGATACCCTTCTGGAAGCTCCACTCAGCAACAAATAGCTTGACATAATTCCATTTGATTTATGTTACATGTCAAATGTAATCTCTCCAATAAAGCTGTCCCAGTATGTTTCCTTAATGATTCACTTGTATATAACAATTCTTCTATCCATTAGTTTTATTATCATATACCAATAATCTCCATTAATTAATTCTTCACTTCTGGTTATTTATTTAAATTCCATTTTATTTTACCTCGTAGATTTATCTTTTTACCCTTTTCATATTATCCAAACATTACTTAAATAAAACAGCGTTATATTCAATATTTTAATTAGACCAGAATCGTTTTTCTACATTTTTTCAGTTTGTTATTTCTAATAATTAGAAACAAATTTCTTAACTACCTCATTTCCTTAACTACCTTTTTATACACTCTAGTCTTTTCTATTTGAGTTAAACTTACTAAATTTTTATTAAAATTAGCATTTGTCATTCATTTTCAAACTGTATTTTATCAATATTATTTTATTTTCAAATCTACCTGTTGTTCAAATAGCTATGTTCCATTCACATATCTTCCTTATCCCCGAATAAATCCAAACCATTTTCAACCCACTGTAATTTCCCAATTTTAACAAATTTGATTCCGATACACATTTAGGGTTGTATCATAACAATACTGAGTGCTTTTTACTTATTTAGAAAATGGCGTTTTTCGAAATTGTCATAATCCAAAAAGTGGTATTTTTCTGAAAGTAAATAAGATTTCAATGAGATTTTGTTAGTTTTAGCTAATTACCAGAGATTTCAATTACTCACATGAAATAATAATTCAATTACCAATTACCTAGTAATTGAAATTGTAGACATTTATTTTTTCAATACTTTCAATAAAAATTATTGTGGTATAGTTGTATTTAGTAGAACATTCTTGCAAGTTGCAACTATCATTAATGTCGTGTCAATTCGTAATCGTAATCTAAAAATGCTTATTTTATTTGTTTTGTTAACTATAGTAACCTACATACTTCATCGCTTTTGAAGGTTTTTTGCATGCACCTTTCCTCAAAAAAAAAACACTTTTCAGTTTGTTTTAATGTAAGATGTAAGTAAATAAATAAAGTCAAAGATAAAAATTATACAGGGTGTCCCAAAAATAATGGGACGCCGATTGGTCATAGATTCCTTAGGTTATAATAAACCGATTAAACCTAATATATCTTAGTATAAAGCCCCTTCAGTAAGAAGGTATAGGGACTTGGAAGTTCAATTTTATTTTTTTGTATTTTTATATTAATTTCTACATAGGTTATCACTGAAGTTGACCTTTTTATCACGAATGTGGGTTTAGTTGACAAGGTCCGTAGGGGCAAAGCAAATAAACCACATGAGGGATAAAAAGGAACTTCCAGTGCCGAGGGGTACATTGTTTTTTTAAATCGAGAAATCGCGAAATTACGACAATTTAACCAACTTCTGTAGGTTAGGTTGATGTCGCCCAGCCGTCTAAAAAAAAGTCGTAAAACAATGGATTACTTTACTGCCGATTTCTCACATTTTAATGACGATTTCGACGTTCTTTCACTGCCGATTTCAAAAAAAATTTTTTTTTAGAATATGAAGAAACGTCGAATTTTATTTTGGCTAGATTTTGTAATGGAATTAGAAAAAAATAGCACTCTGAATATGTTAGAAAAGTGATTTTTCCATGTTCGTCTAAAATTAATCCACTCCCTTTGCATCATTCGCTCGTAAGTTAAGAACAATCTACTATTAAATACGCCTAACATGATGCTGTTTGACGAAAATATGTACAGCTTCCGCATCGTAATCTTAGAAAAACGTTCACTTTGAGCGGCAATACGATACACTGATACAGTGTAGCGGTAAGCGTACACTCCGAGTTAAAAGTACATACCATTAAAAGCGCTGTTTCTTAGTATACTTTATAAATAATTTAATCTACAATAGTTCTTGAAAATAAAACAATTGGACCAACATTATTTGCAGGAAACAAGCCTATATAAAAATAGTAGAGTTTAAAGACGCAAGGGTCAAGTGTAAACTTATTTGGCGTCAGCTTTTTAGGGTGAATGTACAGCAGTGACGCACCAGCGAATAGTGGTCTTGGAAGCAGTCGAAGTGCACGTTATGATGCGATTGCACCCGAGAACTAGCTGCGTGAAATTTCTAAGGTTACGATGCGGGAGCTGTAACTTACCTAAGTATACAAGGCGCAGCATTGGATTTTCTTTGACAGCAAAATTCTATTTAGATTTTGTAAAGAATACTACATGGTGATCCAATTGGCGCAACTTTAGCATTTTTTGTTGGCTCAGTTCGAAAATACTTGTTTTACCCCTTTAGACAAAAGTGACCTTTTCTGTCGCCTGTTACGGTTTTTCCGAAAATATACGTTTGGTTCCCTGACCGGTTTCCAATGGCAGTGGGAGGGAATATAATACATTGACTCCCGTTGCCATTAGAGGCGGGAGGCAATGTGATTAATAATAAATCAACTAGCCTCTTGATTTTCATATTTAAATATTTTTGAATGCAGCTGAATACAAAAGATGATCTAATCATAAAACGTAAAAGTATCATATGCATAACTCTGTACTAAAATGTCATTTCCTCCCTTGCATAATTACAATTGATTAGGTACTGTTGTTGCTAATGCTGGAGAATTAAATTACATCCGCGGGAGGGAATGATACATTTTCCTCCCTAGTAATACAAATAGCTATAAAAAATGTGTTAGGTAACTGTTGAAATTTTAAAACAAAATATCAAATTGGTGTTGATCAGGGACTGTTGAAAGTTGACAGGTAACTGATAAACCTAGTTGAAAACGGCTGATTGAAAAAAGAATTCGTACTTCAGATACAAAAACAAAAGACATTTGCTCAAGTACGTAACAATGAAGTCATTTTTATATTTTACATTTTACCATGCGTTTAAAAAGAAGTGAAATAAGGGTTGGTCATGGAAAATAAAACTAATATCGACAGCAAGCTTTCGAGACAGCAATCCTTAGAATTTTCAATCACGATTATCACCGTATAATATAAATTTACAATAACAACAACAGTACTGACAGTTAATGAATTGTAAAGCTTGCTGTTGACATTACTTTTATATTCAATGGCCAACCCTTATGTAATTTCTTTTTGAACACACCGTATAGGAAACAAGGAAAAATACGTATTTCATAAAATTACTGCCAACGCTTGACAAATAAATTGCTCAGGTTGCTTTCACATTTTTACTTCACATTTCAAAATCTTAACATCTTTTTATCAAAATATTTAACAACACCTATTGGTTTTATATTTAGGGCAATAAAATATCTAAAATTACATAAATTGGGTCATTATGCACGGTTCTTTTTAAAAAACTAAATGGAATTTTGTGTAAAATCATAAAGTCAATATTTGAACGCCTGGTCATTAGCATGGGGGTTTTGTATGTTTCCTCCTTCAACGCAGCACCCTATATAACGTAAAGAATTAATGTTGGATGAGGTGAGTAAAATTATAAAAAAGTAGTGATTTTTATAACACTTTGTTCTCTGAATGTCATTTTTTGACAGTGGTCTATTATGATATGCTTTTCGGACTTTTTCCACTGTCTAGGGTGTAAATCACACAACGTTTCGGGAGTTTTGATCTAATCCCGTCGTCAGGTGCTTCTGGTTAGTCCTGAGAAGGACTGATATTATACGTTCTTCAACGTAAATTTGTGTCTCCCCCGGGGTTTGAACCCAGGACCGCTTATCGCTGTAATTACTACTCTGCCACTCTAACCACTAGGCCACCAGGGCGGTTATATATTTTAGTTGCAAACTTATATACAGTGTGTACATAAAGTATGGAATAAATTCATTATCTAGAAAAGGAAAAGGTTTTCGGAAAAATCCTCGGATACGTCAACCTTTGTTTTAGGATGCGCATCTTTTGACGTTTTATTCCCATTGGTGACATCATTACTGTTCCGGATATGACGTCATCGACATTTTTTTCAAATGGCAACCTCTATTTTTGACAGCGCCATTTGAAAGAGCATATTTTTCTGCATACAGCACATCAAAATCTTTGTCATGTTACATAAGGAAATTTTCGAGAAAATTAATGTTATAACGATTTAATTAATTTTAATTAATTTATTTTATTCAGTTAATTGAACAAACTAATTAATTAAGTGTTGAAACTGAAGTCCTTCCTAGCTTTGTAAAGGTCTCTTTCTAAGTCATAAAAAACCACTCCTTTTATTATAGCAAAAAAGACATTTTATCCACAATCACCTTATAATTGAAGTTTTATCCACACTTATGAACCGTCTAAAGTACCACTTTATCCACTAGTGGAATAATGAAATTACTTTATTTCATTAGTGGGATAAAACCATGTCACTTACTACTGCAGTGTTGGTAGCACTGTCAAGCTATGCCAAATTCGAAATTTGTACGTTAAGTTTTGCGTCCATCTGTGTCAAATAACAAACAAAACTTAACCTATTAACCTCTCGAATTTGACATAGACTGACAATACACTTCAGTACTGCCAAACGTATAACATTTGATCTTTCGGTACTTTCCAAATTGTCACTATGACTTTTCATGGCTGTCAATACAAAACGTATGTTTTTTACTTCCTTTTACGATAAAGGAAGTATTGGATTCACCTCAAAAATTACAAATTGAGTTTTCAACAGATCTTCACGTTTTAGAGTCCCCTGAATTAATTAGTTTGTTCAATTAACTGAATAAAATAAATTAATTTTAAATCACTATAACATTAATTTTATCGAAAATTTCCTTATGTAACATGACAAAACTTTTAATGTGTTGTATGCAAAAAAATATGCTCTTTCAAATGGCGCTGTCAAAAATAAAGGTTGCCATTTGAAAAAAAAATCGATTACGTCATATCCGGAACAGTAATAATGTCACCAATGAGACTAGAACGTCAAAAGATGCGCATCTTAAAACAAAGGTTGACATGTCTGAGGATTTTTCCGAAAAGCTTTCCCTTTTCTAGATAATGAATTTATTCCTTACTTTATGTACACACTTATATAACAGCAATGAGATAACATGAATAACAAAATAAAATGCTTGAGTAAGAAAGAGATGGCCATACGAAAAAGTTATTTTAGTAGGCACGTTTAGTTGACAAATGTCATAATTAAATTAAGCGTCCAGCCTTCTCGAATATTTGCTACTATGTTTATCTCTTTCTTACTCAAGCAATACGAGTTATTTTCTTGTTCATGTTATCTCATTGCTGTTATATACAGTGTGTACATAAAGTAAGGAATAAATTCATTATCTAGGAAAGGGAAAGCTTTTCGGAAAAATCCTCAGACACTTAACCTTTGTTTTAAGATGCGCATCTTTTGACGTTCTAGTCGCATTGGTGACATCATTACTGTTCCGGATATGACGTCATCGACATTTTTTTTTAAATGGCAACCTCTATTTTTGACAGCGCCATTTGAAAGAGCATATTTTTCTACACACAACACATCAAAAGTTTTGTCATGTTACATAAGGAAATTTTCGATAAAATTAATGTTATAGTGATTTAAAATTAATTTATTTTATTCAGTTAATAGAACAAACTAATTAATTCAGGGGACTCTAAAACGTGAAGATCTGTTGAAAACTCAATTTGTAGTTTTTGAGGTGAATCCAATATTTCCTTTATCGTAAAAGGAAGTAAAAAATATACGTTTTGTATTGACAGCCATGAAAAGTCATAGTGACAATTTGGAAAGTACCGAAAGATCAAATGTTATACGTTTGGCAGTACTGAAGTGTATTGTCACTCTATGTCAATTTCGAGAGGCTAATAGGTTAAGTTTTGTTTGTTATTTGACACAGATTGACGCAAAACTTAACGTGCAAATTTCGAATTTGGCATAGCTTGCCAGTGCTACCTACACTGCAGTAGTAAGTGACATGGTTTTATACCACTAGTGGAATAAAGTAATTTCATTATTTCACTAGTGGATAAAGTGGTACTTCAGACGGTTCATAAGTGTGGATAAAACTTCAATTATAAGGTGATTGTGGATAAAATGTCTTTATTTGAAATCGGCAGTGAAGTACGCCGAAATCGTCATTAAAATACGAGAAATCGGCAGTGAAGTAATCCATTGTTTTACGACTTTTTTGTAGGTGGCGAGGCGACAGATAAACGTCAATCGACCGAACATAACCTACAAAAGTTGGTTAAAATGTTGTAATTTTGCGATTCCTCGATTTCAAATAAAACATAGTGTACACCTCGGCACTGAAGTTTCTTTTTATCCCTCATGTGGTTTATTTGCCTTGGCCCTACGGGCCTCGGCAACTAAATCCACATTCGTGATAAAAAGTTATACTTCAGTGCCTTGGTATACAAACTACTATTTTTGCTATAATAAAAAGAGGGGTTTTTTAGGACTTAGAAAGAGACTTTTACAAAGCTAGGAAGGACTTCAGTTTCAACACTTAATTAATTAGTTTGTTCAATTAACTGAATAAAATCAATTAATTAAAATTAATTAAATCGTCATAACATTAATTTTCTCAAAAATTTCCTCATGGAACATGACAAAGATTTTGATGTGCTGTATGCAGAAAAATATGCTCTTTCAAATGGCGCTGTCAAAAATAGAGGTTGCCATTTGAAAAAAATTTCGATGACGTCATATCCGGAACAGTAATGATGTCACCAATGCGACTAGAACGTCAAAAGATGCGCATCTTAAAACAAAGGTTGACGTCTCCGAGGATTTTTCCCAAAACCTTTTCCTTTTCTAGATAATGAATTTATTTCTTACTTTATGTACACACTGTATAATTGTGGCCCTATCGGTATAATTGCCACTTTAGATAAGAGTGGTTGCAATACGCCTAAAGAAAGTAATTTTAATTATTAAAAAAGTCTAATAAGTGTTTCTGTAATGATACTTCAACTTCAAATAATAGATATACCGAGTGACAATGAGACCAGGCCCATGTTTCTATCTCTTTGATTTATCAACTGATTTTGATTAAATTTGTTGTAAGTACATTAAACATAATTTCGGTTTGGCAGACAGATATAGTCAACATGGCCGACTTTCGGTTTCACTGGAAATTTCATTAACTTCGATATCTTCAATAAATTGACCTATGCATTTTACGTTTTTCGGAATCTACAGCTCAAATTACATACGAAAGTGTTGCCAAATTTACTTAGATATTACACAAAAATGTAAAGAAATATATTGATCAAACATTTTTCAGTTTTAGGTAAAGATAAAGAGTAGTGAATGACGTATATCGTTAAACTGGTAATTTAATTTATATTTAAAAAATTGACCTTCTCTCAAATAACACGTTTTGCAAACTTTATTAGTTTATGAGCCATTTTTAATTGATCTAATTGGTGAAATAGTTATTATTATGAGTTATTAGAGTCAATTAGAACAGATTTTCTACAGTCACGGCCTGAAAAAAGAATTTTTTTTTTGAAAATTAAAAAAATGGCAAGACCATTATATGTAATTTGAACCTTACGTTAAAAAAATAATAAAATATACAGGGTAATCCATTTAAGAAACGAAATTTAATTGCACTTCTGGTGAAACCGGAAGGCGACCGCTCTAACTATATCTACCTGTCAATAAAAATTATGTCGTGTCCCTCAGTAAAATTTCATCCAAATCTATTCATAAATAAGGAGATATAAGCATGGCTCTAGTATAATTGTCACCCGCTATACTGGTTACACGAAGACCATTCAGTTTTATTTAATTTTTCATAACGGTATGGTCAAAATTAACTAAATGAAAACTATTTACAGATCTAAAGAAAAACTGGAAATTTTCTGCAGTTACCAATTTCAGTACGATATGTTATATTTTTCAATTCTACGCCTATTTTTTCATAAAATGTTCGACATTTTGCACAGAATAGGAGAAAAAGCGATTCGATTTTTAAGCTGTTGTTAGCGCACTGGTTACATTTTTTAAATTCAAATGTATCTAAAACACGTTTTCGACCGAATAGGGGCAGAATCCACAATGGTTTTTGACATTTCAATATCAGTATGAGCCGAAAAAAGTTTAAATCAATAATAATTATTGTAGTTTACCAAAAACGTTTCTTTTTTATAAATACCAGCTTTCTAGCCGACCCTATAGATTGCTTTGTTCCAATTAAAATAGGTTTTACATTTTTTAAATTGAATTGGGAATGAACCTACTCGCATGTAGCAGTAAAATTTGTGTCATTAATGTTAGATGGCGCTCGCAAAGATGACGTCGACAACCATACCATCCTGTAACAGCAAAGTTTATACCATTGCCGATAGACAGCACTGCAAAACGATGCGGGCGAAGGTCACTAGATTAATTCACTGATTGTAAGGTACCCCCATTTCATTTTTCGCGTGAGAATGTGAGAAAAAATAAAAAATACAAATTTCCCAAGTGCAATAGGAGTTTTTGGGGATTTTCTTTTTGGTGTAATGGCACAGTTGTAAAGTCAAATTATTGTTAAGATTGTTTTTATCCCCAGTTTGAGAAAATTGTGCGAGAAGGATCGATATAAAAAATCACTAATGGCAGTACGTTTCACTTTAGTATATTGATCTAGTGACGCTAATGCGGGCCGAAGGTCCGTAAATATAGTACGCTTGGAAATATAGGTCAGCCCGTCTATTTGCACATTGCAGTGACCATCCCTCTTCTAGTTTTGCGATAGCAAAAAGCGTTTTTCAGCCTCGCTTAGAACCTGATTCGGAATTTTAAACTTTAAAGGCAGAATGTCAGTTGTACAACTGATAATTGAGTGACTCTAATCCACTTGATAAAAACCATACATACACACGGCAAACAAACCGTGCGAAATTTTTTGGCCATAATAGTGTTTGTACGAATTTTAAAGTTTTGAGAAGTAATTGTGAAAATCATGTAGATAATTACTATAGTTGCTCACTTAACCTTTTCTTTGACAGATGAAACGACAAAATGAAACTCCTGTGATGTACGTCACTGGAATTGTCATAGAAACAATTTCCTCTATTTAGTTATACGAAATTCTCAGTAGACACAACTGTATATCCTTCAAAATCATTGATTTTTACTATGCAGTGGGCACAGAAAGTGGCACCAAATAGCGGAACATTTCAAGCTTGTAGTGTACTAATGAATGATCGCAATTTTGAACCCATATTGCAATGCAATGTTTGTAATATTAAATAAATATCTTAAGAAGTTAAATTTTGGGCAATTTATAAATCGCACAACAATCTCAGATTTAATACTTTTGTACTGTGGATTTACTTTTCCTGGTTAAAATGAAATGCAATATTTAATGAACAAGTAAAAATGGTTAAATGCCCTTCTGTCTATTTTATTTAATTGAAATGTTTATTTACGCTAGCTCTCGGCAAAACACAAGCTCTATTCTCAGATGGGATCAGAATTGTACTATCGCCATAAATTTTAGGTTATTTGACTTGCAGGGTTCTTAGTAGATCATATAATTCACAATCTGACAGATGACACAAAATGTCACCAGTGCTTTAGCGATTCTTTGAACGTTTAAGAGTGAAAATTTTGTGGAAAACGCGTCAGGTAAGTTATTTGAACTTTCTCCGCTTGGAAACTAATAAAAACACATCCCCTTGCTTGTTTTTTAGGATGACGTTACCGCCTCTTGCTTGTTCTGACGTAGAAGGTGCGCCAATTCTTTCAATTGTTTATGGACGCTTCGGTTCTTGCCAAACCCGGCACAATCTTCTGACGCCACTCGATTTTCGAAAAACACGAAGTAACTGGGACCTTGGAAATACGCTAGGCCTCTCTGGGAAAGTTTGATCTTGTAGTTTGGTGCATTATTCCAAACCTAACCCTCAAATTGCAGGCCTAATCCTCGTAATGATGGCTTCGGAGCTGCTCGCAGTGACGCTGCTTCAACCTTCTGCTGGGGATGCTCCCCCAGGTGCATACGTTGGTTGAGACGTTCTTGTAGACTCTTCTGATCACCTGCAGTGCCGATCTCTGGGCTCCAATGACTAATCCATTCGCAATCGAACCTCGGAACCTTCATGTGCTCGCTACCGAACCTCAGCCACAGATGGGATTGGAAAATTTTATATTTTAATGTGGCGGACACTTGCACAAACACAGTCAGAGGTACTCTGAGATGGGCACAATACAATGAACAACTTTTTAACTGGTAAAATGTTTATTATTATAAAATTGTAGTTAAATATGGAGCACAAATTCGACAAACTTCAAATAAAAATTAATTCAATTTTTCTCTCGTTTTAAACAAAATAGCATCAGGCTGCTAAGTTACTGTTGATTTTCTTATGTTAATGGAAATTAATTCTAATAATGAAAAGTTACAAATGGAAGTAAATTTGAGTAGATAATTAATATTTACAATTTTCTTAAATCTAAATTATTGTCTTTAACCTTATAATTAAAATTGTTCGATAGCATTGCACACACAAACGTTATTTATTTATTATTGTCACTGCTCTGCTCTGCACTATTGCACTAAGATAGTGATCTTTTCTCTTCTGTTGCTTTCTTCTAGCATTGCTCTTTGCAATTTTCTATATTTCATCTTGCCTTACCTTTCTGCTTTGCTCACTATTTTCACTATCCTTTGCTTTTACTTAACAACTACGCTCCTTTAAAAATGCAGCTAACAAACCTTTTGTGTCAAATAAATTTTATGTGGTCTGGCTTTCTATGTGCACAAACCTTTCCTTTTAAATTGTATTAATTTATTTACAAGCCAATTCAAATTCTTTGAAATATGCTTTACCTTTGCGTGCCTTTCTCAGACTTATTACTGTTTCTCGCATCTTATCAATGCATTAAATATTTTATTTTCGTTTAAAATTGCAATTATACAAAATATCCCAACTCTGTGCTTTATTGAATCGGTTAATTATCTTCCACTGCCAACAGAGCCAAGTTGTGGGCTTAATACCATCTCATAATATCTCGCCTTTTTTAGTCAGCGGGAAGACCAAATAAATGAAAATCACTTCTTGAATGTTTAGTGCAGTTCAAAGATGTACATTCTCGCATTTTCAAACCATCTAACCTCATCCTTTTAGCTGACAAGCTAGGACGTTTCTTAGTTTAATCGCTAATTCATTGTTAGTGGGTACGAAAATGGCGGTTATTGAGAAGCTTGCTGTATGCATGCACCTTGATGCGGGTCATTCGGGTAGGTATAGTGTGCTGTAGCGGCAAGCTTGTTGCCATTACTGTTAGATTGAGCTGAAAAAACGCACATGCAAGCACGCAAGCAGGAAAAATATACATTAATATATAAGAGTCGACCGTTAGTTTTTTTGCAGTTGGTGAATGCAACTTCGGCTGATTTTTTTGAGCTAGTAGCATTACTTATCAACCATATCTCTTTGATCTAATAGTTTTAAAGCCACTAATAGTTGTTTTTTTACTGAGTATATCCATCTGTGACATTGGATGGTTTTCATCGACGATTCATTTTGAGAGTGATAGTATCTGCCCGTACATAAGCTAATGACGTAGCAGATAGTGTTCTAAAATAACATTCTACGCAATTGGAAATATTCAAAAAATTTTAAAATTCTGCATTTTTAACGTTTCTAATACTGCTTATAACCACATTTTGCATTTAGATACCCAAGAAAATATATTATATTTATAATTAATCTCTGCGCGGAGAATGCCTTCTAAATATTCCAATGGGATCCAAACTTTTTGGCTTATGAATTTTCATCAGCATAAATAATCCCATGCTTTGAATGATTGTGAGCTGAAGAAAACTGAATTCTGTCTTCTCAACTTGCTTTTAATAAAACTTATTAAAGTGCAAGAACCTTTGTACCAATTCATTTCTCCTGTGATAATGTAATTCTCAACATTGAATAAAAGCTTCACAATGTGTAGCCTTCGAGGACACTGGGCTTTACCCTTTTCCTTTCACATCAATTTCTAAATTGCCTTTAAGCACTTTTCATTACCCTCTTTTTATTTTATCGGCAACAACGATTGAACTGGGAACACTTTCAATGGAAAAATTAGAACATATCAAACATTTCTTTTTGCAGCGAAAAACACAATGTATAAATAATCCAGAAGTTATTTTCAACCAAAATCAATATCCATAATCCCACCACTCGCTAGCGAAATGAAAAGTATTTTTCATAAAACTTTTCAACACTAAGATTGCGAGTGCTCAACTCTTGTAGGATTTTTTTATTTTATGAGCATTGGCCGTTTAGCAATTAAAAGAGATCAAATAGACGAAAAGACACGAACGCGTAGCGGACTGGTTCTTTTCTTAAAATCTGGTCGACTTTAATTACCTTCTAGCAGCTAATGCAAATAACAAAAGATAAACATGCTGCAGTGTTTTGTACGAATGATCTACGGTTGAAGAATTAAACGAATAAATTATAGAAAACTGTTAGGTTATATGTCAAACTTTACATTTGTCAAAATGACAAACAATGACCAAGCGGCAAGAAAAGTACCCTGCTTTTCTTTGCGGTGTAAGAATTCTTTTATAACTTCTGATTGGTGCATGTGACAGTCTTCTTTAACTACCATTGATTTACAATATATGAGGTTAATTATCAACACAAAAAATATTTTTCCAAAAGATTTAAATCTGCACTATATTTAACGAACAGTTTCAGTAAAAGCCCCTCACACAACTGAGCACTAAATTTGAATAGAATATTTCTATTGATAAGCCGGTTACACGCAGCTCGACTGATCGAGAAAAGTCGATAATCGCCATTTCTTCTGAGTTGAGGTTTTTTGGTTTATACGACAGTTTGTCTTGGCGTTTTCATTCGATTTGCTTTATTTATCAGTGGAAACGTCTTTTATTTAATATATTTGAATTTTTTTCACGATTTTATTTCTAATAAAAACAGTTTTGAATTCTCCGCGTCTTTGTTAATTTTTAACTAGTTATTTTGCAAACTGTATTGAGCAATGAAGCCTCCTTCCTGTAAGTTTATTACTGAATTGGTTCGTTAATAGTATATTACACAAGTTTAGAAACGTAAAGTTTAACTAAACGAATATCGCTTGATTTAGTACGAGCGAGCGAAGCGAGCGAGTTACTTAAAAAGCTATATAAGTTTAGTTAAACTTTTCATACGAAGTGTGTATACTATTTTTTCACATTTTATATTAGTATTTATAAACAAACATTTATATAAGAGCATTATACCACATGTCCATTAAAAACGGCGACTGTGGAAATTAAAACGTATGAATAAAATGTTGGTGGCACTATAAGTATATGTCAAATTCGAGGTTAGCAGGTTAGGTTTTCCGTCAGTATTGACACAAACTGACACAAAACCTAACCTGCTAACTTCGAATTTGACAGTGGCATTAACATATAGTAAAGTGACATTTCTATGCACCAAAGTGCCACTTTATTAATCAATTTTGAATTTAGTAGAATAGCACATTATTATACAAAATGCGAAAAATGTAGTATAATTAAATATTTAAGAATACTGCTACGTCTGAATTTATGTATCAGACTAAGCAAACTTGGTTTAATATACAAATATTTTTGATGAGGTTCCCGTTATTACAATAGTTATGTTTTTATTCATATCAATTTAATTCGTTCATGTATTCTACTCTTAATGCCCAATAATGCTTTTTCGCGTAATATTTTATTGATATAAAATGGAAATTACATCCTCCTAACTCTTTTATCATGATAATTATATTAAAGCTAACTTTTACAGTACCAAAGGTTCAAAACTTACGTGTAACACCAAGGCGGGTAGCTTTCTCACCGCACTTATTTTATTGTGTAAACAATTCTAATAGCAAGTAATTTTTATCCATCACCTCCTAGTTAACTATTAGGCTATTACTATATTGATTTTAGATCTCTAAAGTTCCCCATAACTCACTAGTGAGGAGAAAATCATAATCCACTAGCAAGGTAAGAACACTACTGTCAAGCTATATCAAATTCGAGATTTATAGGTTAAGTTTTGCGTCAGTCTGTGTCAATTAACAAACAAAACCTAACCTGCTAACCTCGAATTTGACATAGACTGACAATATACTTCAGTAGGTACTGCCAAACGTATAACACGAATCACAGGCAATTCTAATTGTAAATTTATTTGATCCCTTGGTACATCCCAATTTGCCAGTATGACTTTTCACGGCTGTCAATATAAAATTTATGTATCTTATATATTTACTGAGTTGTTGGATAACATTTTATATGGCACGCGTGTGTTATTACAAATAATTCACTTGAGATAAGAAAACACCATAAATAACTATTATTCTAACTGTATATTCAGACAAGTAATACACATTTTGAACTTTCAAACATGAAATTACATAGCAGTGATATACAGGGGGTAGAATTACTGTAAATACGTTTTTTGAAGAGGAAGAAATACGGCATTCATTCACGTTATTGCCTATAATTTCCTTCATCTATTTTCGTGAGAAGAAGCTCACTTTTCTCCTTAATTTCAGTAAAGAAATGACGGTCATTTCCGCACTAGTGAGAAAAGTAAATAATGGAGTGAAAAAAACTTACTTTTTGCACTAGTAAATATTGTAGGTAAATTTTCTTAAAGCTATGTTTTACTATTTTTCTTTTGAAAATAAATAAAATATTGTATGTGACGCGAGGGAAAACGCATTACATCCTGACATAAAATAGTAATTTGTATACCAAGGCACTGAAGTTTAGCTTTATATCACGAATGTGGATTTAGTTGCCGAGGCCCGTAGGGCCAAGTTACATGAAGGATACAAACGAACGTCAGTGCCGAGGGGCACACTATGTTTTTTTTTAAATCGAGAAAACGTGAAACTACAACATTTTTACCAACTTAGGTTATGTTGACGTCCGTTGACGTTTATCTGTGCCCCCGCCACCTACAAAAAACACGTAAAAAATAGCTATTTTTCGAAAAGGACAACACTTTCAGGGAACTGAAACTGATATTTAAACAAAAAAACATTAAACATTTTTAAGCTTAGAAAGGATTAATTTGCTACACGCGTTTATCGTATATTTTTTATTTATTTCTTGATCGTAGAATGTATCTGCAAAGTATGTCTCCTCACTTTAGAAACAACCAGTATAGCAATGTTTTCTACTTTTGCTTTCAAACTATTGCGTAGCTAAAGAAAGATACAACTTTTGACATTACTGTTTTACAAAAAAAAATTTAAACTTTATACCTTTAGCTCGAATTTCTTTAAATATTTAATGCAATGTGATTGTACTCGTTAATAGTTATTTATGGATTTAGTGTGTGAAACTTAATAGTTTTATGGCTTGAGTTCGAATGCAATAACGAAACAAAAATCGTAAAGCTTACTTACGCAAGTATTACATACCAGGCTTTGGCAGCAAACAAAATAGCACACAAGTAATTAAACGTTCGCAAGTGGATATAAAGTTTTTATAAATTCATAAAATATGTTTGACACAATAGAATATCAATCTAGTAATGACTGAATATGCTTACAATGAAATTTCTTTATGGGTTCCGAACGATCATTATGCATTGGATACCGTTCTTTATGCGTTCAATACGGTTAAAATTGTATAAATTTGACATTGGCGAGTGTACGTGTACAGTGTAAAGTGCTCATTTTTAAGGTAACAACGAAAAATTACTATTTTATAGCACTTTTTCGTGTATATTTTAAGATACAGTCTTGAATTTGCAAATATCTCAAAATCTTCATTAGAAAAGCATAATTAAGTTGCGATTTGCATAATTAAGAATTTAATTTCTATTAAGAAGCCCATATTCATTACGACATTTATACGACATTCATACTCGTGTCTTAATAGCTATCATTAAATGCTCATTGTATAATATACTAGTTATAAATAACCATACTGAAAAATAATTGAAGGGTTACATACTATGATAGAGGAATCGAAAAAGATTGAAGACCACGTGACTGTGTAATACAGGTAATCTAATTAACACTGCTGATAGTCATGCTTAAACAACTAAATGTGCCAGTATCAATGGCGCGCCACCAAGCCTATATAAAATAATCGTGAATAGCTTATAGACTTACTATTGTTTGACAATTAGAAAAAACGACAATCACACAAACTTAAATATATGAAAAAATCTGTAAAAGACTTTATTCAGACCTTCCTCCCAAGTGAATGTCCGGACACTAAACCATTTTAAAAATCAAAGATGGTTAGGGGTAAAATATCTAAAGG
This sequence comes from Agriotes lineatus, assembly GCA_940337035.1. NCBI lineage: Eukaryota > Metazoa > Arthropoda > Insecta > Coleoptera > Elateridae > Agriotes > Agriotes lineatus. The sequence goes on from OW679196.1 coordinate 70,624,179, forward strand.
TTCTTAATTACCGGGGATGGAATTTGAACAGCAGCGTCCGCGAACGAGCCTACGAATGCGATTTTAACGTTTGGTAGTAGCCCGCGAGCAATGTTAAAAACTTGTGCTATGTTCAAAATATTACTTTTATTTAAGTAATAATTATTGAGCTATATAAGAAATAGAATTTAATTTTTAAGGTGCACACCCTATATATATTTTACCAATTTTGTTTGGTTTTATGCCAGGAAGGCATATAATCCACATGCAAAATATCGTCCTCTTCCAGTAAATAGTTTTTGAGTTATTTATTTATTTATTTATTTATTTCACACTCAGCCAACAGCCGTTAGGCCAATTATAGGCGTCGCTGTGCATTTATGGGGACTTCCAACCCCACTAACGGCTGTCATGATGTTATTATGACATCCGGGACCAACTATTTTTGTGGCAGCCGTGCCACGAAGCGCCGAGCGAAGCAGCCGTGGAACTCCCATGCAAGTTCTGACCAGAAAGACCGTTGCTTAACTCTACTGATCGAACGTGGACGCTTGTTCGAGCTACCCCATCCGGGACCCAGGCAGACAGACAGAGGGAATTGACAAAACCTGTTTTTCGTCATCTAGAGACACTGAAATTTGAAAATCTGAAGAAATCTCGTAAGGCGATTTTTTCACGATTACATCTTTCAGACGAGGGAAGTAAAAACGAATTTGTTTCGAGATAAAATCCACAACTAGGCTTTGTTCCAATTCAGTAGAATTTCAGCAAAGAACTAAATATATGATAGATTTGTCGAGTGAAAATATTCCACCTGTTATTATTTCATTGGGAGAATCCGACTCAGAGTCAGAGGGCAATGACAATGAATATTCAGATTCTTTCAGTTTGATTTCATGTGTGAAATCCCCTAAGTCTGCGAACTACTATTTGTCATTGTGGGATTGTCTCAACATTTGCCCCGTCTATTTCCTTATCGACAATCATAATTTGTGTTTTTTTTTGTGATTAACAGTGACATCTCTTTAGGAACTTTGTGATTTCTTCCTGACTCGTAACGTTGAAATTACTGCATCATCAATTCTGATTAGAAATCTTCGTTTCACCGATGCTTACACTACTATGCCAGTTATCTAACTTTAATCGCATCGCATGTTCACTATATATGTTTAACACCTTTATAGTATCTACGTGTATGTGTAGACACGTTACTGGTTGTCAAAAACCAGTGTTTCAGCACCGTTAAATTATCGCAGCGCCGAATGGTATGCAGGTTCGGTACTGCTCAAATATTACTGCCACAAAATTTTACTGCTTATGGATTCGAGCCAAGGGCTCTGCTAAACTGAATGCCAGCCCAGCGCTCTTACCACCGCGCCACTCCTTTCTGAAGTATTTTAGTAGTTATTTGATTTTTAAACTGATTAAGGCTTATATTGATATTCTCTGAAACTTCTTTGTAGTGCTTCAATAATCATTTTGCCACACTACAAAATGAAAAATATTAAAACAGGAACGTTTCCGAAGGCAGATTTACTTCCGATATCAACATTAACTAATTAACTTAAAAATCAACCAGAACTTAGCTTATTTTATAGGCGATCTAGCAGAACACAACTGGTTGAATTCCATCAATTGTGATCTGATAATAATCTCCAAGTGAAATAAGTACTGGTAAAATAGCTTTCCCTACTATTTAATACGATTTAGTATCAATATTATTATAATTTTGAAGTTCATGTCAATGTTATTTTATTTGAATTTAATTGTATCTAGCTATTACAAACTTAATAGAATACAATGAGTAAAGTAGAGCCAGTGGAGTGCTACTGGATAACGTTTCTATCGTAAAGGATAGAATTGTAGAAGTTCTACAACGAGCTTGGGGTAAACTGAAGTAGCCATTGTATTGGATAAATTAGCAAGAGCCATGTCTCTCTGATTCAAATTTTCTTGTCAAGTCATATTAGTGATCCTGTTCCAGCTAATATTTTTAACATGGGTTGCAGGTTTTACCATCACAATTCAGCGAATGAAGAGTAGAATTTGTTATTAGTTTCTTCTTGTGGAAATGTATAAATGTTGATTCATAACCTTTCTGGGGTCCACTTTCACGACTGCTAGATTTGTGTACAGACTAAATGCACTCCAATGACGCCAATTATTATTAGACTAGTATGATTATTTCAGGCATATATGCTGAATATTGCTGCTTCCTAGCTTACATATAATCTTTGCATATAGTATGTATCTTGTGATGCAAGCTACACTGAACGCTGATTTTGCTTTTATATTGTTAAATGATTTGATTCTTGATACTTCTAGTAGACAATGTTCAAGTGAATAACCTTTTCAGATGATGTTGAAAGATAGTAATCATTATAGGAAAAATATCTGCAGTAGATTATATTAATCTTTCTCTTCTTTTGTCGAGTGTTCAGGATCCTAAGTAATTTTCGTCGTTGAGTATCGTTTTGTTTGTGTCGTACCTTAATATTAAAGCCGTATATTATATTTTTTTCTGCGAGATTTTGAACTTGAGCTTCTGTCTATGCTACGGTTCGAGCCATATTGAAATGGGTCGTTTGGTTGGCCCTCCGTTGAGACGTTAAATTATGATTAGACGTTTCGTACGCCTTAGTATTTTTGTAACTTAATTGCCTTGTTGTTTACCTAGCTAGCTTAGTACACATAAAATTCTCACTTGGTCTCAACTCGTAGATATGAAAGGCCAATATCTGCCCAAAAACGGGAAGCTGGCCTGCACTTCAAGCATTATGCATAAGAAAATCCAAGTTATGTACACAAATAAACAACAATATATTGACCATTTAAATACACACATAAATCTACAAAGAAAATTAGGATCAAACCCTAAAATAAATTGTCATTCCTAAACACGTTAGTTTGGGATACAAATAAATCACTAACGCGTAATAGCTCGTGGCTACCAGGCATTTAAAAATCAAAGAATGTCAGAGCTGTATCTGAAATACATCCTTTAAATGACATTAAAAAGATGCAACCATAACTGTCTGTAATAGACATTAAACTGCATGCAAGTCGGGCTTTTCGATTTAACGCATGAAAATCCGGTTTCGCGATTTACTTAAGTATTTATTTGCTGCTTTTCGGTCGCAAAATTCCTACAGCGTAAAGAAATCGATTATCGCCTAAAATGCAAACATGCCCTGTATCAGGTTACCTTAAACTTGTAGCTGAGAACTGCTGCGTAGCAAATTGGACTTGCCTATGTCACCTCTTGAATGATATGTTTTGCGAAAGTTTTCCCCGAATGCGATAGGAGTGTCACCTAGCTGGTGGCTGTCGCCTCTCTGGTGGATGACGTAGCGAAACAATCTGAATACCTTGGCGTCTTTGCAATTGCGTGCTTACCCAGTATAGATTAAAATGGCGTTTAAGTGAAGTGCAAACACGATTTGTTACACACAAACACTATAGACAGCAAATTCTATATACTGCTAGGCTTGCGCAAGTACAAGCTGCCTATATAAGTAAATATTAAAATAACAATTTAGGCAAGAGGGTCAGATGCTCTTTTCAATTTCAGAAGCAGTCTCTTTGTTAGGTCTATAGGATTCTTCAGTTACATTATCTCGTATAGCTGTGGTAGGCATATATGTTAGCCCTGCACTAATTAAAGTTTTATTGGCTTAGTCTTTATTGTTATGTAAATCAAGCGATCGTTCATAGAGCTGTAGACATTTATTTATATATCTATACTATTATCGCTGACACTACAAAAGCGACACCGTTTCTGTCTCTGTATCTGCTCCTGATATGGACCCTATCCTAGTTGTATCAAAGTGCCCATTATATTTCCAGTAGGTTTCAGCTAATCCTCGTATCTAAACATTCGATTTAGAATAGAATCTTTCAAACTCTTTATGCTTTCTTTGAGATTACCTGCATCGTTGATTATTATTGTTGATAAAGAGACGTTTTTGTGTTGCAGCTTTGTTGAGACGAATTGCGTTTTGACCTATTTGTTACATGCAGTGGAAGATATATCATATCTGAGTTTTTCTTGTTTATTAACAAACATTGTCGTCACGATGAAAACTTTTCTTCAATGTTTATTGTTTCTAAAGTTTTCCAATTATTGACAATTCTTTTAAAAAAACGAAAATTAAGCAAGGTTCTTGAATAGATTTTGTCACAACTAACATATTCTATACATACGAGTACTTAAATAAATACATACATATGAGTTGGTAAACCCTGCCTCCCCCCCCCATACCCGGAGCTCTGGGGATTAGTGGTTAGCACGTCTGCTTAGCATTCGGGAAGTTGTGGGTTCGATTCCCGTGGCCGTCTGCTCTGATTCTGGTTTTAAGTTGGTTTTCCCGAGTCAACAGAGTACCTTCTCTGTGGCGAATGCCGTGGCAGTACTTCTCCACCTTTCCCGGCCTCTGTTCCATTCTCAACCCCTCCTTTTTTTCACCCAACCTGAAATTTCCGTCGTTGGTTGGAGAGGGATTGTTACGCTCATTCTGACATTTTCCTACTTGTTAATTGAAATAATTAGTCAGATTTGGCAATTTACTTTTATTCTCTAAATATACAGTACTTTATCCATAGTTAGGCAACCCAAATACCTTCAGCCTCAATTTTGAATTAAAAGGAACACTTTGTTATCAGTTCTGCACATACAATCAGCACCTATAGTTTTTCTTCCTTTTTTCGAATTTGACTTTGACATTGATAACCTGGGATCGTGAATTGCTCTGGCCAATTTGCATTCCATTCTTTTCCATTGCTTCGATCGTTGAAGTTTGTGCCCTGGGAACCTTTTGCTTCTCTGGCTTTGGTTATAGCCGTCCTCGTCGTTTTGAGGGATTTTTGGAGGCAAGGCGCCCTTTGGAACGTTCTGGAAGCCGTTGGGAGTTGCTGCCAGCGTTCGTTCGCTTTTGTTGCGGTTTTGGCATGGGCTCTTCTCGATCGAATGGAGCGTTAGGCTGTTCGTCACCATTCGCAGGTTTGTTACGATTTCTTTTCGTCAGCGTGGTTGCTTACCTGGAAATTTGTAATTTATAGCCAACTATTCTACGCCAAGGAAATGCGTTAATTAGATATACGCCATGGAAATGCGTTTTTAAACGCCATGGAATTGAGTTTTATTACCTGGATTGGTCCTGTTCGTCGTCGTGCATTTGGTTTTGCCTGGATCATGCGGTGCTCCACGAGCCGGCTGGCCGCTCGCCTCTGCGGCCTGGATTTGCGGTCGTTCCCTCTGTGAGCGCTGCCCAACGCACCTGGACTCTTGCATCTCTTCCAACAGCTCGGCCTCCACGTGCCGTATGCATCTGAGGTTTTGTAACGTTTTAATTTATATCGTTCGTTTATTTCAATTACTTTTGAACTGTTTAGTATGACCTTCCGAACTGCTATTTTAGAGTTTTTGTGCATATCGATTTTTTGGTGTTAATTTGAGCTACTAGATATGATATTGATTAGTTTACTTACCTCTGTGCATAGCAGCCATGTGTAATTTTGTTATGATTTGGCTTTGGGGCTGCTTTTGCAATCACTAGTTTATTTGACCTCGCGTATTGCATTAACCTTGTTGTTTATTTAAGATCACTTGCTAGAGCTAATTTTTTTGGCGGTGGCAAAACTGCTACCAACGGGATTTTTGTTGAGATTATGTAGCCTCCCGTTTTTGATTTTGTGATAAACTAGTTCTCGGTTAGAATACCCGCAAGCAGTTCTTAGTACGTCAGGAAATACTTTATGACTTTCCTTTAGGAACTAGCAAACCCCTGTGAGATCTCATAACGTGCTGGAACCACCCCATCTAAATTTTGTGTGTCTTAAAGTTAATTTTTAGGCCAACCGTCAGGGTTAGATGTTGGCATTGCATATTTTGCTTGCGTTATTCGCACCCTTGATTTTGTACTCCGCTTCACGGGGATTTATAGTCTATTTAAAGCTTTCTTAGTTTATTTTATTGGGTTAATGTAGTCATGCTTCGTGTCGTGACGTTTTCCGCTTCACGGTGAACGTCATTGGTAATTTATCTAGTCATGTTTTGAGTATATTGCTTCGATATAAGTTTTGAGGTACCTAGTTGTTACGCCCTTCAGGCTAATTTCGCAGTTCGGACACCTCGAGTTGGATTCTTAGGTCAATTGTTTTATGTACTTGTAACCATTAGTCGTATTATTATTTCTGGTGTTAATTGTGATAATTTACTGTGATTTTGGATCTATACTTTTATGTTGGATATGCACTATAGTACCTACCAATATTAATAAAGCTGTGATATTCTGATTGGTCGATGCTTTGATTTTGTTTAACTTGCTGGTTTTTATCTTCGACCTTGTGTAAGGTCCGGCACAAGGAATTGGATCTGAGTCTAGGACCTGGCGCCCATTCTCTTCGTATTTCGTATAGTGTTCTTTTCAGCATAGTTGGAACCCTGCGACCCTCGCGGCGAGTTAGCCCAATTAGGCCGATAGTTACCAGCCGGCAAAATATCAAATATAACTTTCGCCAAAAGGTAAGGCCGACCGTCTATCTTCCCTTACAGGATGCAAGGTCACTATTGTTAAGGGAATTGAAATGACCTTGAACGTTTACCTTTAAATTCTGCCCCGGTAACCCGCCGAGTCTCAGAACAAACTCGTTCATGGTGTGCAGAACCTCGCACTTTACTTCTATACTTTCTTGGTATATTACATATCTGCTGTTTGTATTATTGTCCCAGTATTTTTTAATATTAGTCGGTCCTTTGACTCTCTAACTAATTATAAAAATCTTTTGCAGATCACAACAACCATGTCCGTGCAGAAAATGCTAACTCTAGCCTTCTGTGTGATTATGCTTACGTTTCTATTTAACTCATGCGTCGTCGAAGGAAGATACCTACCTACGATTACAAGAGAGTTCTTAAAAGAAGTGAGTAAATTACATCAGGTATTGTATTAATAGTTGCTTATTAATTAGCTCTTCGAAACTTAAAGCAGATGTACAAACAGGTCTGTATTTAACCATATACTTATATGCTGACATTTTTTTTCTGTTATTGGGCAGCTTTAGAATCACCTATATAACTAGTAATAGGTTTAGATATATTTACAAGAACCACATTGGAAAATGCTTGCTAGCGGGTTCGAACCGCAAAAGCAGGCGTTACCCTCGAGAATTTTGTAAATAAACCAGGCAATTCAAATTTTTTTAAATCTGTTGCAGAACATGATTAAAAAGGAGGAATTCCCCCCTCCCCAAAGGCAATCCGAGAGCACAGTGCCACCGCAGTAACCCTGGTGAACCCCTTCGGCATTCTCCGACTAAGCTATGCGCACGGACAAGATTCTGGATACTAAGTGATATTTTTACAAATCTTTCAACACTCGACTGTAAGATCTGAATATAACCCTAAATGTGTCTAAATTACTACAGTTTTTCTGTGGCGCCCCTCTGTGGGCCACTGGAGACTTAGCTGATGTACCTTCAGAGGTGTGTCACTTGTAAGTTCGACGCCACTGGCAGAAAGCTGCGACCCGCACGCTTTGGTAGCTCCTTAGTTCGTGTTTAAAAAATGTATAAAAATACAAGCGGACTCGACAGACGTTGTCCTGGCCGCTGCCTGCTATTAGCGGATTTGGCACATACCTGATAATGGGAGTGTCAGCATCCTCGACTATGGAAGGAGTTGCCGTCTGTAGAAGTTCATTCCTTAGCTGTCTTGGAGATCTTCAAAGTAGCAGAGAACATAAGTCATATAAATAGTGAATATTGGACACTGCACTAAAACGCCTATCAAAGACAAGATTTATGATCAATAAATTCTAATTCCTAATAATTAATTACCCGAAATAAGTTGATAAATTATATCTAAAAATGCTATCAAAATCTGAGGTTAAGTAAACTGCTAACGTACACTTTATATTAAAAAAAATAGATAATCTTCAATAAGTTTGAATGAAACGAGTTGTTACAAATCTATTACAATTATAAAATGAATTTCCCAATCTGGGAGAAATTCATGTTGCAAAATTAATTACTGAGCTAGTACTTATATAAAGTTACATAACAAAAATGTAACTGGTGCACAGAGTTATTTAATAAAATAAAAAATTATATAACCATTGACATTTGAGGTGAATTCAACCTTACATTTAAAAGAGTAAATATGTGAGCATGGTTATGTGACAGGTGATTTTGCTGACAGACAAAATTTAATCAAATTAAATGTATTTATTTCCTCTTGACTTGTAAAAACGTCGTTTACTGCCTTTACAGGCACGGTGCCTGTAAAATGTTGTAATCGCGACTTTACAAGCACCTTGTTTTCCAATAAACACATCTTCTATTAATCAATAATATTAACTTTTAGGATCTTCAGCAAGAGGAAATAAAACGTTGTACGCAGATAGCTTATAATTAGTCTTTATTTTTTAGATACAATATGGCGTCACAATAGCAAAAAAGCAATATTTCGTTGTTTTTTATTTTTTTACCCCCACTCCGTAGGGTTGGTTAAAAATAGACATGCATTTAGTAGATAATTAAATTTCCTACAAATTTTACTCTGATACTTGTTTCCCTAGAATAGCCCATAACTGAATTACAGCGGCTTAAAGTTAGAAGTTTGAGAAATTTCCGGAAAGTGCGATTTTTAATTTTCTAGAAAAGTGCATATCTCCCTATCAATCCTAGGAACAAAATTTAAAACCTAAATTGTAGGAAATTGTATTCTCTACAACATTGAGTAGAACTCTTTTGTAGCTTAAATGCACCAAAAAGGAGATATAAGCGAAAACCTAAAAAAAGTGCGGATTTTTTTTTTCGGTTTTTCAAGATGTCTGCGGGCGCGGAGAGGGGAAAATTGTGCATTTTACATTTGAACACTTACTAACCATTCCAGACCACATATCTAAAATGTGGAACTACCGGACCTTTTGTAAGGTAGCCCCCCTCTATTCACTGGACTATATTACACACTTACGATTATTGCCATAAGGTTGAACCTCTTCACGTTATATGCTCTTTGATAATATCGATATTGTAACGTGGCTTTTCGTAGCTCCGCCGTTGTGTGTAATTTCTCTAACACGACTTTACTTTGTGCTCCGTTAGTTTACTTAGCTAGCCCAGTTTGCAATACGAAACCTCTTACTTCTATCGCAGTAATGGTTACAGAGAAATCTAGATACTCAAATATTGCTATGATATGATATGTGTGTTTTTATTATTATAGAATAAAATAAATTAAATTAAAATTGTCTACCACACCAATTATTTTTCAAAGATCGGTAAATGTTACATTAAACTGACTAATCTTGGGTTCACCAAATTAACTAGTAATATCTATGGTATTTTGCCCTCTTAAACATTGCATATAACCGTTATTGATAATATTTGCTAGCTCCAAAATTAGGAACATGAAAACTCAGCTCTCAGGTGTCGGGTTCCTTAAATTTATATGAAAATGGCAGCACGCCACTGGAAAATAATATCAAAACTGCACTGCACCGGTGCTCGAGTTGACAGTTAACCTTGACCTACATAAATTTCAGTTTGTGCGACTTTCTGCGTTGTGAAATGACTAGTAAAATCAAATTATGAGCAAATTAAAAATCAGGTGAGTTATGGATTGATTTTCGCGCCTTTGTGTGTTTGGACATTCTTTTGTTCTAGGAAAACCGGAAATTCGTTGTTTGCTCTTTTGTTTCTTGCATCCTAACCTCCAAATTTGGATTAAATTGAGATTTTTGGCTGATTATCGTTGCCTGGACAGAAACTAATGCTGGCCCTCGGTTGTGAAGCTCACGAGACACAGGTAGGCTCATATGTTTCACGCCCTTACGGTCGATTAATGAAAATTCCCACACTAACCTCGCTCTTGCATCGGTAGCTGTTGCGGAAAGCCTTCCCTGGTGCCTGCGGTACCTGCGGTCGCCCTTTGATGCCGGTATCGCTGCTGGGACCCTCGGACAGCCTGTCTCCACCTTCTGGACCCGTTCGTAGCCCTCCGGAACGCTGGAATCTCGATTGCAATCTCCTCGGGTGCCTGCCGTTGCTGGTTCGTCGAAATTTTTTTCTCTTTCAAGATGGATCGCCCCTTTTAACACCACTGGTTACACACATAAAACTGCACACTTTGGTAAAGTTTCAACTCTGTATATTTATTTTAACCATATAAAAACTTTAATTAATTGCAGAGTAAAAGGCAGATGCTGATGGTGTCAACGTTTAATAATAATTGAATATCCAAGCTTCTAAAAACAAATGAACATCAAAAATCAAATACAAGGAAATCAGCTTAGTACAAATTAACAACATTTAACATTAAGTTCATATTTTACAAACATTTAACTAGAACTCTTAATACTAAAATTATTGTCTTTCAAAGTAAATTGTTTATAACCTATCTTCTTGTCCATTAAATTGTTTATAACAAATGTCTTTTTGCTCACATCACTTCATTGACTCACTAATAGCACTAAATTATTCTATTTCCTGTTTACTGTTTCATTTTCTTCAAAAATAACTAACTGTGTCCTTTTTGCCAAAATCTCGTTTATGCTAATCTTGCTTGCATTATCCAATTCGTAAATCCTTTCTTACCTTAATCAAATAAGCTCACAAAGTCAGTTTTTCTTTAATTACTGTACTAACTAACGCTTCATCTCAAGTTCTGCACAATTTGAATTCGTGTGTCAATTTTAACTAATTCATGTCTGGCTTCTACATTGCCAAACTTTTGAAATTATAATTGAAATTCTTTTATTAACACCAACACTTGAAATTGAGTTCCCTTATTTGTATACTCATTTGAATGCTTTTAAAGTTAATCGTCCATTCTACCAGTATTATTCTGATTTAATAAAATTACATGACTTTTCCCAGTTATTTGCATTGGCTCGACTTTGTGCCTTTGTGACTGTATTTTGTATTTTCTGTATTGCAACCAGAGCCTAGTACAGGGCTAAAGACCATCGCAATATAACCCAATCTGTTCACAACCAATGCAATACAAATATATACACGGTGATCATGTCCCTGTACAACTTCGGAAAGGTAAAACGCAATATTTTGTAAATTCTACAAAATCATTTATTACATCCATCACAACAATAACTTAATGTATCTTAAATATTTTACGATTACAAAAACACATATCATTCTCTAGGTTCTATTGAAATTAAATATCCGTCTGTGGCTTTAATTATCAAGCTGCAGGAAAGTGGTATCGATTCCACGCTTTTGTATTCTGTTTTGAATTTATATTTTCGTATTAAGCAAACACAAATCGCCTTCATTTGCATCATCGCATAGTTTATACCTGAAAATAATTTATTTTAGACAGAAACCTTGCATAAGCAAAAGCAGTACCGAGGCAATTCCTAGGGCCTCCTGCAAACGGTATCCAGGTGTAGGGGTGGCGTTTAGCGACTTCTTCAGGAAGGAAGCGATCGGGATCGAACTTTAAGGGATCCGGATAAATATCAGGGTTCCTATGCAATTCAAGAATAGGCACAACGAAAGTGCTAGTTGCAGGAACAACACAACTATCTGCAAAATATCAAAAATTATTACAAACGTTTTGTTCTGTATATTATTCGGTTAAAAAATTGAAACGGGCTTACTTAAATTAATATCTTCATCTGCTATTCGACACACTAGCGTGCCAGCAGGCAGAATTCGAAGTGTTTCTTTGATTACTCTCTCTGTATACACCAAATTCTTCAAATCTGTATGACACAAAGTCCGGTCTGGTCCAAGAACATCTATTACCTCTTCATATAATTTTTCCTCGAAACATATAAGATTTTTTATAACTCTATTAATTTAACAAATAAATAACGTAAAACCGAAACCACAGAAGTTCAATTATTTTTAAGAGAATAAATTCTTTTTTACTATATCCAAAACATTTAATATTCTCTCTATCTACATTTTACATACCGCCTATTTTTTATGTTAGCTCACTTTATTAAACTTCATAATATTGCCTTGAAAAAAATAAAATATTTAATTAATAGACTACATGAAGTAAAGAAGCTAGAAAATCACAATGAATTTCTACTGAGAAAATATTAAAATATACGGTAGTATTAAATAAGTAGAAATTGTTGTATAACTTACAAATCCTTTTCGCTGATAAACAAACCTGAATTTCAATGAGTCTGTGTTAACTTCAACAACACTGTGAAAGCAACTTACCTGACAATCTGGATTCATTGCCAACAACATCAAAACGAAAGCTATTGTTGAAGCTGTCGTGTCACTTCCCTGGAAGTAATTTATATAATAGTTATTTGTGAAACAATTAAGGAAACAGTATTACAGGAGAAAATGGCGTTTGAAAAAGAAACAACCAGTAACAATTATTTGCTCCAGCTAGCCTTCAGTAGAGACAAGGGTGGTTTGAGGCAACTGAAATGGGTTTGTATACTACTGCAAAATAGGGGTAGGTAAAGAATTAATTAGGGCGAGAGCGCCACAAGATTAAAATAAAGATCCAGGTCTTCACAACGTCTCTCACTTTGAAGAAATATCAACGGAGTTGCAAGAAAGATGATGAGCTGGACCTCGGTGACTTACTTTTGCTTTCAACTAATACTTTTACTTTAAAAACACGTTCTGCACGTCTGCCTTACCACAGAATGCACCAAAGCACCTAATAATATTTAAATACTGTAACAAACACACCCAGTTACAAGAAATGTTTGTGCAATAATCTTAAGACCGATTATTTTCCTGCGTGACGTCACGAGAATACAAACTAATACGGAACTATTGACTTCAAATATGCAAACGACAGTCAACAAACCATCCAAATTTCCTGAACAGGTTACTAAATCATAAATACAGTAATATATACATTTAGACGGTAAAACTTTAAACATAAACCGAAATCTAAACATACAAGCACTTCAAAAAGAACAGTCAATTGGAGACACGAACCACAACATTTTTACAGCATGCAGTTATCTACTCAAATACATTCTAATATTACGGAATTCGTTACGATACATCTAGCCATGGAAGAAAAAAGGCAGTGTCCAACAGTTTGCCCACCAGAACAATCGATAAGATGATTGCCAGGTCAGCGGAAGATGATTACAAGTGACGATAAGATGCCTAGGCAGAGATGTAACAGGAAGTGGCTGATGGGGTAGAAGTTCTCATTTCGATAGAAGGACTTTGCAGACGTGCTTGGTCCTACTTTTTTTGAAGTGAAACCCTAAAGTTACTGGGCTAAATTATTAATATGCATAGCATAACTTAATAAGTCCGAAATAAATTGAGTTATTCTGCGACCAGCACTATTATGCTTTTAAGAACGCCACAGTCCCGAATTAAAACAACACTACCACGGAATCTAAACATACAAGCACTTCAAAAAGAACGGTCAATTGGCGACACGAACCACAACATTTTTACTGCATGCAGTTATCTACTCAAATACATTTTAATATTGCGGAAATGCGGAATTCGTTACGATACCTCTAGCCATGGAAGAAAAAAGGCAGTGTCCAGCAGTTTGCTCACCAGAACAATCGAGAAGAAAAGTATGATTGCCAGGTTAGCGGAAGATGATTACAAGTAACGAGAAGGTGCCTAGGCAGAGATGTAACAGGAAGTGGCTGATGGGGTAGAAGTTCTCATTTCGATAGAAGGACTTTGCAGACGTGCTTGGTCCTAATTTTTTTGAAGTGAAACCCTAAAGTTACTGGGCTAAATTATTAATATGCATAGCATAACTTAATAAGTCCGAAATAAATTGAGTTATCCTGCGACCAGTACTATTATGCTTTTAAGAACGCCACAGTCCCGAATTAAAACAACACTACCACTTGCGGTAATCTTTATCTTGACACAAAGAACCACCTCTGGCTTAACTGCGATAAATCACCAAACCATATTAAGGAAGCTTGCTGAATCAAGAGCGTTACATGTTAGCTGGCTTGGTAATACTCGACTGCTGAACAAAAAACCAGATTTGCGGCTCACCGGTTTTGTTAATCTTCTTTCGAGGGGTATAATGACAGAAAACGTAATTCTCTATAAATCTATATAAACGTTATTAATTGCAACGAAAACCCGTCACACATTTGTGAGATGCTTTTCCGATATTAAGTCAGCGGTCTGAAACGAGGAACCTTACAGTTGGGGACAAAATGGCGTCATGCTTTTAAAACCTGCATCGTAATCGAAATCTACAAAACTTTCTAGCAGGGCCGGTGCAGCCCAAAATGAACGTGAACTTACTAATTTCCACAAGCTGCGTTACAAATATAAATTAACCTAACAACAAAAGTGATTATTTTACTCATGTAAAAGTTGTAAAACGAGGCGTCAGTCGGGTTTTGCAATGGCATAGATAAAGAAATTGTCCTTTATATAATTTTTCCTTATGTGTTCCACACAATATGTGTGACAATCAAAGACCCTCTTTTGACTTAGTTACCTACTAGGGCACCGTGGTAAGTTAAAGATATTGCTGTATTGTCAGAAATTAGAAAAGGATAGTCAAGAACTAGATGACTGTCTACATTTCTTATCAGGGGCTTAAAAGCTATAAAAGGGCGCCGCTGACCTATAGGATGTGGCTGCATTAAGTACAACACAGTCATCGTTGCTCCTTTTGTGTCCTTTTTATCTAGGTAATGCCTGAGCTATGTGCAACTTATTACTGTTACTGATACTATTTCTAGATTAAAGCAAAAATAAATAAAATTTTAAGTTAGGAGAATGAATGTCCCTCAAACTTTTACTTAACCTTTTATCTGAGTTGCCGGCTGGATTATTGTTAGCCAACAAATTATGCTTCAGTACTTTAAAGCTTAATAAAACAGATACCTGGTTTTAAAACACCTTCGGTTAATAAAGTTTAGTTGTTGGGGAGAACCTGCAGCAGTTTTTCACTCAGTAAATCTAACAATTTATTTAAAATTTACCGGAGCTTCTTTAGAGATTGTGTCATTGTTGTACATGACAATTTGATCAAGTTTTTGGTCACTCAGCAGCAATAGAGCATATACAGATTTATGAAGCCAAAGTTATTTATGATATTTATATAAACCAGCGATAAGATTTGTGTATGATCTGTAATATTTAAATTGTTTGTAATATTGCTTGTGACATTTGTTTATTATTTAAGAGTTTCCGAAAAGTTGTTGATGCCAGTATTTACAAGTTGTTATTTATATTCGATTTATCGTTCTCATTCGAATTTGGACTACCATTATATGATCTAAAGTAAACTTCACTTGTGTTGCATTTCTTTTGCTTCAAGCTTGGGTTATTTAGTGGTTCGTCAGCCGCTTGGAAGTCGCTTGCCGTCCATTAATTTGAATTTCACCTTTTCGAAGGTAAGTGAGCCTCGGCCCTTTACCAGTTTTAGAGAGCGCCAAGTTTTCAAACATTAACGGCAATTAATAATGTCACAACATTAATTTAAAAAAAATTTGAATAATTCATCATAAAAAATTAACAGTGAGGGCACGGTTTGAATAAACTGTATAGTTCCAAGCCACTGTCACATTAGTAATGCTATTCAAAATGAACCCAGAGTTCTAATTATAATTACATAAATTATGACTGACTATTCAATGCACAAATAATATAGAGGATCTGATTTGATCAGAGCACACGGAATTGATTTAGCGAAGTAGTAAACGGCCCTAAATGAAAAAGCATTAATTAGTATTCGATAACGCTATAGCTTAAAGTGACTCGCGCATGCAATCGTTGACGAAACCTCACCGAACGTAACGCATTTATAAATAATAATAGCACAAGTTCTTTGCATAAACGCCGAAGACCACGCTTATGTATGTGTCATCGGATTTACCGTTTACTATTCTTAACGAGCAAAAGAAACAGTATAAAATCAGGAAACACACAGAATGAAAGTAATGGTATACAACGGATGGTCGTTCGACAGCTATAAAATTATGCTCATATAAAATTAGTGAACAACTGATAAATTGTTTATAAAAATTTTGGATCTACAATAAGTAACCGTAAGCGTTAGAGGCGACTGCAGGTCCGCGAAATGTTGAAACAAATGAAAAACCTATCCTGCAATCCAACAGGCAGGTACAGAAGCAACGTGGAGCCACTTTACATGCATGACTTTCAACAGGTAGCACGGGGAATCTCGAGATAACTCGTAGAAATATCATAGAAGGAAGGCAAAATAAAGAGAGCAGCCAACAGGAAAAGAGAGAAGAATAGAAAAAGGCCTTCAAATAAATTCGAATTAGCGTTATACCACGTGAAAGCAAAGATAACCAACCTGTGATTGCGGATGATCAAAGTATTCTTGAAGTATTCAGATGGGTGCAGCAATTCACCAAACCAATCAAACCAAGCGATTTTTCGAGATCAACTCCGCTTGCAAAGCGTCTCGAAAAGAAGCCCGAATAAACGCTTCTTATATTTTCAGATGTAAAAGTGTGACCCTTAAAAAATTCCTAAAAGGAAATTAAAGCCGGAAAAATAACCCCACCCTGAAATTAAATACGGGAAATTTTCAAAAGAAATGAATGCCAATTGTAAATTCAAAAGTCACTCAAACCTGTATATCTGAAATGCACCACGACGTCCAAAATTGCTGAACCCACAGCAACAGCAAGAGTAAAAGAGACGAAACACTTTTGTATCGCAACAAGGCAACGATTTTGGACCGGAAATTGCCTATAGCCCAAGCGGATTGAAGGAATTAGTACACTGAATGTGTATACCAGAACTGAACGAAGAAGTTATTACTATAATAACAAGAAGAATAATCATCATAAAAGGATAAAAATTGTAGACATTGTTAAAGAGAAATACAAAAAGGTATCGTTTTGTATTTACTTACAGCTGCAATAATTGTATTAACTTGGTCCCTTATATTTTCGTTGGTAAACACAATTCCATTATTCGAAGGCTGCATCATAAGATCCAAAATAGACTTGCATTTTGGGGCTAAAACATTACTTTGTTATTCAGCTTTCTTATTTTATTCTAATATCTTGCTCTAGTGATGGCAAGAGTATTAAAATATGTAACTCGCTCATTTCATCTACCAATTTGTTACAAAAACTGAGCTATACCATCATCAGTTTGATGAATTTAAAAATCCGCTAACTCTCGAGACAGTCAATGAGAGTACGAAAAACACATGTGAAGTGTTGGTCAATTCTTTTACTCTTCTCATTTACCTTCATCTGATGACACATCGATTACACTTTCTTCTTTCTTTTTTCTTGTGTATTCCTTCTTCCTCTGTTTTATGACCTACAATCACCATGTAAAGATAAACGTTAAAAGAATTAAATATTAACATTAGATTATGGACATAGTTAACTTACGTTGTCTACAAAATATCGAGCTTTTGTTACAACCTCTTTCTCTTCTTTTGCATACTTTGTTAGCTTAAAAATTAGATCTACAGATAGCCACACCTGCAACATCCTTTTGGTTGCTATTTCCAGGCCACTATACAACAGAGCAAATATATAATATTATTTATATGCTGTATTCCCACTGCTACACCTAATAATGTAGCCCAAACAGTTATGAAGGCCAAATCACAAGGACAGTTTTAGTTAACACTTGAAGCAGGAAATTTAAAAAAGACTAGAAAACTAAAAATAGTATTTGACAAGAATTGCTGCAATAAGACAAACAAGACTCAGTTGTCTGCGTCTAATCGTCTTCTTATTTCTTAAAGCATATTAAAAGCACAGTTTGCCTCCTCATATTTAAGAAGAAGAAGAAAACGAAATTGTACCTGTTTATCCAAAACAGAAAAGGGGAACGTTGTATTTGAGCATTCATTTTAACTCCCATCGTAGTTTCTGTAAATGTGTGGTTATCGTTAGTATGTACTGTAAAAAATAAAAATATTTGAACTAAATTTACCACAAATCGAATCCACAGTGCAGGCGCTGACATACCGAAAAACATCGAATGATCCTTTTCCAATTTCTTTCTTCAGCTGCTCTATCAATATATCGCAGTGAGCTACAAATATCTCTACAAAGGTATCCAGTACCTTTTGATTGAATGTTGGCATTATTATTTTACGATGCTTCTTCCAAAGGGGCACTTCAAAATATATGTTATTATTTTGCAACGGGAATCCTACGGTGGTACATACTTGTAGCTGTAAACAAACCATCTCCTAATATTGGCTTTAGGAAATTGTAAACCTTGTGTTTGTTTAATCCTTTGGAATGATTTAACAGAATCTGTATGTCTGATGGATTTGTCACGATGATCGTCGCAGTATTTCCAACCCAGAATTTGAAAGGTGCTGGATATCGTCTTGGTATTTCTATTAATGTTTTCATGATATCTGAAAGACAAAATTAGTTCACATCTTCCAACACCTGAGTTTATTCTTAATTTTTAATTGGGGTCAAAATGTATTTATCAGGAAAATAAATCATAAAAGCAGAAAAATATAGTCCCAAGAAAAATTAGGTATTGCTGAAATACGTTTAATCACTCAGTGCATCTACTGCGGTGTTATGCAGGATAGCAATAATTTTAAAGAAACATTCTATTTATAGCAGGCAGCAAGCATCTAATCAAACGGAAGAGCAAACTGGAAAGAATATGATTGATACTGAGGTAGAGCATGTGTTATGTGGACTAATATTAACATTTAATTTCTTTGGTTTGCATTTGACCTGATACCAATTAACAAAGTTGCCATATGACCAATTTTTGTAGAGACCCAACCTGTGAGAGAGAGATTTTCATGTTCCTAGAGCGAATTGTTCTAATAATAAACTTACGATTGAATTTGTAAAAAGGGCATATTTGGCTAATTACTTAAACAATAGATAAACTAACAAACGACTTTCGGGATTGGACTGTGTTATTATTAAGGTCGAAGAACTTTACGTTTCGCCCACTTTCGCAAGGAGCTTCATCAGGAGGAAAAACAAAAGAGTACAGTATCTCAACGTGTAAACCACGCCAGAGACAAAACTCTTCAAAATTTTCAAATTCTAGATTTTTTGTTTTATTTTCACTACAGATTAAAATAAGTACAATTGAAAACGGTCAAACTGAGAAAACTATTTTTTTTTTGTTTTCGGTAATAAATATAAATGGGTTAGATCTAGTGCTAGAAATGAAATTATAAGTGGAAAACCAAATACAAAAAGCAAATGAAGACCTGCAGATTTGGTGTTTATATTATATCATTTAGTTAAAATGGCTGTATAGTTTCTTGTTTTTAAATTTTAATCTTTAGTGGTATATTTTCCGTCGTTTGTTGAATATTAGCTATAGCCAGCCTACTATGCAAAATTAAACTCATAAAATGCTACATCCTGAAAAGCAAGAACTCTTAAATAATGCACAACACTACATGCCCTGTTAAACCGGAAAAAGTACCAAGACTTCATTCAACGGATTACTATTTTCGAGTTTTTCTAAACAAACTTCCCATTACTTTTAATAGCGATATTATCACAGAACACAATTACTTATTATACCTACTGGTTGTGTTCTTTAAAACTACGAACACAAGTACATTTCATTTAATAATAAGGAGGGTTCATTACTGCCTGGTTCCACGGTCGCCCACATGCTTTGTTTAAACACATCCTTATTATTTCTGTGATAATGGCCTACTGTGCAGCAGTCTTACATGTGGCATACGCCGCGGGCTACAGCTAATATTTTCTATATTGGCGTTAGTATCATAATTAGCCGCAGTACAGTAACGCGAATTAAAAATTCTTCTTCTTCTTCTTTATCATATGCCCTTATGCCCTACTAAAGCGTCGGTCCGGTTGCCTCGATCCATTTCTTCCGGCCTTTTCGATCTCGAGCCAATCTATTCATTTCTCCTTCGTTCTTTCCTCTTTCTCTTGCTATTCTGTTTGTTCCTTCTATCCCTTTTATTGTGGGCCTGCCTCGTCCTCTTGTTCCCCCTGGTCTTGCTTCGAGTACTTGTTTGGGAATCCTTTCGGCATCCATTCTAAGCACATGTCCGTACCAACCCAACTGCTTGTTGAATTAAAAATTGGTGCTCGTTTATTTTAATAGATAATAAACCTCATATACTGTAGACTAATCATATGTTAAGAAGAGGGTCACATGCACAAATCACTAATCATAAAGGAATTATTACACTGGAAAGAAAAACGCGGTACCTTTCTTACCTTTATGTCATTGTTTGTAATTTTGACATATGTAAAATTTGACAAATAACTATACGTTTTTCTATAATTCATTTGTTTAATTTCCCAACCAAAGATCATTCATACAAAACCATGTTTAGCTAAATTTTTATTTTTGGTTCTTAGAAGGAAATGTCCAAAGTCTTAGGAAAAGAATCCTTGCGCTACACGCTCGTGTTCTTTTGTGGATGCGTTCTCGTTTAACTGCTAAGTAACTAATCCTCATAAAATCAAAATCTTTCCGACAAGAGTTGAGCAGTAAGCACTCATGATATTACTGTTGAAAATTATTTACCTGCATTGCTTCCTGCAAATTCAAGGGAACTTCCTATAAATGGGAGATTTGGCGGCCCCGGTAGGTGGGCAATCATTCTACGTACTCGTCTAGATTGCCATAGCTGATACAGCCAAAGTAAGACCACTATCACTACTACTGCACCCGCATAGGCTATGGCAATCATCACCATATCGCTGAAAGGAACAGAAGTTCCATCACCAGAAAAATCAAATTATATACCCGCTTAAAATGGAATTGCCTGTTACATAGTAATTGGTTTGGTGCATTTTACTTGTAAAACACTACGAATACATGTGTTACTAATTAATTAACTATGCTAAATTAGTTTCCGGCTTCAATTAATTAATAATTAAATGCAAAACGTTTTCATTTCTTTAAATATAGCAAAAGTAATTTTCCAAATATCAACCATTAAAGGAAAGAATAAGGGATAATTATGTTAATGCAATGCACAAATAACTCTAAAATCGTCCTAGTATTCTTTGGATTTACTTGAATTTTCCTCTTTACCACCAATGAAAGAAGTGACATACTGTTACTGTTTAGTTTTGCTTTATCTGTATCTATTGCATTGCAAATATCCTGCCTAAGTAAAACTTTTAAAATGTTTTATTTAAATTCTATTTGATTTTCTATACTAAATAATTAAAGTCAATTAACCACCTTGAAAAATTTAAAAGAATATAACTTGCAATATAAACTTCACATAGAAGTGTTTAAAACAACTGGACCGCATATAGAAGAGAGCAAGTACAAAGTCAACATACGGGCTAGTTAGTTCATTTACTTGGGTACCATTATCATAACGAGGAAAGAAAATTAATTGTACAACCAATATTTTTATTAAAAATTACTATGGTAAAATGAATAATAATCTATTAGTAGGCTACCAAGCAAATATACCAAATATTCAGTTTTCAGTATTTTATTCTTGTATTTAGGTTTAACTTCATATTTTTCACGTTTCTGCTTTGTAGGAAAACTTGGAAAGTAAAATA
Organism: Agriotes lineatus; assembly: GCA_940337035.1. NCBI lineage: Eukaryota > Metazoa > Arthropoda > Insecta > Coleoptera > Elateridae > Agriotes > Agriotes lineatus. The sequence continues at coordinate 70,645,625 of OW679196.1, forward strand.
ATAATTCAATTAAATAGGCCAAAAGACCCCTAAAACCTTTATATTTACATCTTGGCTCTAAGATTAATAGAGGAACAACTATTTTAGCATTAAGAATTTGACATGGGGTTTGCGCAAGCAGCTTACACACATTGTACTAGTATAAAAGATGTGGAACAGTTAGATATAGACGATCTTGTAAATTATATCATAGCTGCTTTGCCAACTAGAATTTGTTTTTGGTACAGGTTCCTAATTTTTTTACTTCTCTCGTATGAAAGACGAAGAAAGTATAGTAAATGACATCATTCAGAAAACAAGTGTAATCCTGAAAAATCACCTTCCAAGATTTCTCCAGATTTTCACATTTCAGGGTCCCCCGATGACGAAAAACATGTTGTCTCAATTCCGTCTGTCTGTTCATCTGCTTTCTGGTGGTATAGCTCAAAAAATATTTATTGAAGGAAGTCGATATTTTGTAGGGTCTTCCTGGTTCGAAACCGAATATACTTTTGATCAAATATATTGCTACAGGAAAGGCCCCTTTTGCTGGATGCCATAAAAACTACTGTAGAAAATCCCCTTCCGTTGAACGAACTTAAAAACTGCAACGGAAAAAGGGTTCAATAATCAATGTTTATTTACGAAAACACATACAACTTAAAATATCCGTTTACTGCAAAAAATTAACTCCATATGAACGTACACTTTTATTTCGTACTCTATTTGAATTTAAAATAAACGTTAAAACAATAAATTCCACAGCCAATCACCTTTTTCACTACTAAACATCCCGCTTCAAGAAAAGAATAAATACGTATGAAACTCTTATCTTAGGGTTGTCATTAATGTACAATATTCCGTGGCCTCGCTTAAATTTTATCAAGTCACAAAGCAATAAACAAATAGGACACCTTATATCAATACAAACCAAGTTGAACCAGAAATTTAAGAAAAATCACTAACCTCGAAATGCACCTTTAAACATTCAATCCCGGCAGTACATA
>OW679196.1:70646710-70688138 GCA_940337035.1 Agriotes lineatus
ACCCTTACAAAAAATGTATGTATTGCAGAAGTGCGTGTTCAATTGATCGATGGATTAGCAGTGCCGTGAGAGCCGATGGTCTCAAAATGTTGTCAATTTTGGTCACTTGCCTTTCAACAATTCACATGTCAAAGTCGTATAATATATTACCAGCTATGTTTATGTTACAATACAAAAGTACATCAATAAATTAATTTCACCAATAAAAATGTTTTAAAAATTAAACACCACTCAAAGTTAGAACAATAATAAGTTACATAGCAGAGAATAAATACTTGAACATATACATACATTTTCTAATAAAAAATGCAACTAATCAAATATACAACACAAAAAAACTATATACTGAGATAGATAACCAATTAACAATACTTCAAAGAAAGAAATTTAATTTTCATTATATCCATATAGTGTGTTCAAAATGAAATTACCTAATGGTTGGCCATGGAAACTAAAAGAAATGTAAACAGTAAGCTTTAGAATTTATTAACTGTTATTGTTGTAGTCATAAGATTATATTATAATCTGATGTGGAAACTCTAAAGTTTGCTGTCTCTAAAGCTTGCTGTTGACCTTAGTTTTGCTTTCCATGGCCAACCCTTATGTAATTTCTTTTTGAATATGTAGTAAGGAGTCAAACAACCCTTCAAGGTGTCTATGTTTATTGTAGTGAAATCGATATTCTTTGCATTCAGGGACTGAAATTATAGCGTAAGTATGAGTGCACACTATTTTTTTGTCTGATTCAACAAAGGCTGAATCAGTATTATAAACAATCATATTTTTCAACAACTCAAAATAGTAATTTAGAATAATGCTCTTCGCTTTTAACTTCTTTCCTGTTATTTTTAGTAGAATGTACTGTATATGAATAATTTTTTGGGCCACCGCTTACATAATCTGTAGTTTTACTACTCGTACCATATTCAGCTGTTTTATCAGCCATATCTCCTAACAAGCCACCTACCTGTGGAGTTCATTCACTTAGTCTAATCCCCACCTTAGCACAGTAATTTTGCATAATAATTCATTCCTTGTGACACAATTTACTTACATACCACTACTTTCTAGTTTATAATTTTTTTAAATTGTCTTTGTATTTTCCAAATAAACCTCCTGTTTTACTTTAATGTCATATTGTGTGACAGAATATTCTGATACTACATAAATTTCAATAAAAAGATATGCTACCTGGAAAAAATTTCGTACTAATCAGACACCTTGGTTGTTGCGTATGCTGTAAGTAGAATATAAAAGTTTTATGGTGACGCATCATAGCTAATTGTTTTGTAAATAATATGATTACATAACTCAACCTTTCCAATATTAGCACATTTTTAATTTGACTTATCTTAATTCCAGTTTCTTTCATTTCGGTTTGTATAAAATTTAATCGACTTAATACATATTTATAAACCTCTTCTAAAAGTTATTGTATGTACTCACATTATGGAATGCAACTAACTTGAAATCTTAATGTACTGCCTCGCTCTTATGCATAAAACATTATTTAAAAACCTCTTACCACATATCTGAATGAACAATGTTTTGGTGCAGTTTTAAATACAATACACAAGTAGTATCTTGCTCTTGCATATTTACTAATATTTTTTCCCTGTACTTCTTCACGTCTCACTAAATACGTCTGCTCTGTAGTTTTTTCATTCAACTAACTTCTAAAGAAGTACAATACCTACAAACTGAGTCAAGTAAAAGCCTTGTACAAATGACACCCCCTATTCCAAGGGTTTCCTCTAGCATGTGCCTTCACATATTAAATAACTTACGTTCCTTCATTGTGACATATTTTTATTGAATGTGTATAATATTTCTCTCCTGCATAACCATTTGTTGTTAAAGTATATTCTGCGCTGCTCTGTGCTATCAAATAACGTAAATTATTTATTTCGGTTGCATGTGTCCTCATATGGTTACATAAGCCAAGTCTCCCTTATAGTTTACAATCGCAAATCAAATATGAACAAGCTTGTAGCCTGCTTGTGGCATCATATGTTTAACTAATATGAGATTCTGTTTAGCTTTATACTCGCAAAATAGAACATGTATCAGGTCTTTGCTCTAAATGTCTCTTCATGTGTTTCACTATCTTTCTATGTAGCTTTATAATCACAAATGGATAGCAATAAGGTTTTTCACCTGTATGCGACCTAAAATGTCTAACAAAAACGGTCTTTCCTCTGAACGTGTCTTCACTAAAGTATATTTCACTGATTTATAATCGCAAATGGAATAGAATAAGGTTTTTCACCTGCATGAGTCCTCAAATGGTTAACTAAATTACCTTTCTCAGCTGCTTTACACTTACACATAAAAAATGATTAAGGTTTTTCCCCTGTATGTGTTCTCATATGGATAACTAACGTGTGATTCTGTTTAGCTTTATACTCGCAAAAGCAACATGAATAAGGTTTTTCGTCGGTATGTGTCCTCATGTGCTTTACTAAAGTACCTTTAGCTGCTGCTTTATAATCACAAGCGGAACAGAAATAGGGTTTTTCACCTGTATGTGTCCTCATATGAATAACTAACGCGTGTTTCTGATAAGCTTTATACTCGCAAAGAGAACATGAATAAGGTTTTTCGTTGGTATGTGTCCTCATGTGCTTCACTAAATTACCTCTCTCTGCTACTGTACAATCACAAATGGAACAAGAATAAGGTTTTTCTCCTGTATGTATCCTCATGTGCTTCACTAAAGCACGTTTTTCAGCTGCTGTATAATCGCAAATGGGACATGAGTAAGGTTTTTCCCCTGTATGTCTCCTCAAATGGTTAACTAAGTTAGCTTTTTCTGCTGCTTTATAACCGCAAATGGAACATGAATAAGGTTTTATGTCTGCATGTTTCCTTATATGGATAACTAAGTTACCCTTCCTTGCTGCTTTATACTCGCAAATAGAACAAGCATAAGGTTTTTCGTTGGTATGTGTCCTCATGTGCTTCACTAAATTACCTTTCTCTGCTGCTGTATAATCGCAAATGGAACAAGGATAAGGTTTTTCCCCTGTATGTGTCCTCATATGCTTCACTAAAGTACTTTTGTCTGCTGCTTTATAATCGCAAATAGAACAGATATAAGGTTGTTCGCCTGTATGTGTCCTCATATGGATACCTAACTTGCGTTTCTGGTTAGCTTTATACTTGCAAAGAGAACATGAATAAGGTTTTTCGTCTGTATGTGTCATCATGTGCTTCACTAAATTACCTTTCTCTCCTGCTGTATAATCGCAATTGAAACATGAATAAGGTTTTTCCCCTGTATGTGCCCTCAAATGGTTAACTAAGTATTGTTTCTTTGCTGCTTTATAACCGCAAATGGAACAGGAATAAGGTTTTTCATCTGTATGTCTCCTTGTATGGATAACTTTTTCTTTCCTTGCTGCTTTATACTCGTAAATAGAACATGCATAAAGTTTTTCTTTTGTATGTGTTCTCATATGCTTCACTAAATTACCTTTCTCTGTTGCTTTATAATCGCAAATGGAACAAGAATAAGGTTTTTCCCCTGTATGTGTTCTCGTATGCTTCACCAAAGTACTCTTGTCTGCTGCGTTATAATCGCAAATGGAACAGATATAAGGTTGTTCGCCTGTATGTGTCCTCATATGGATAACTAACTTGCGTTTCTGTTTAGCTTTATACTCGCAAAGAGAACATGAATAATAAGGTTTTTCGTCTGTATGTGTCCTCATGTGCTTCACTAAATTACCTTTCTCTGCTGCTTTATAACCGCAAATGATACAGGAATAAGGTTTTCCCTCCTTATGTCTCCTTGTATGGATAACTAAAGTTTCTTTCCTTGCTGCTTTATACTCGCAAATAGAACATGAATAAGGTCTTTCTTCTGTGTGTGTCCTCATGTGCTTCACTAAAGTACCTTTCTGTGCTGCTTTATAATCACAAATGGAACAGGAATAGGGTTTTTCACCTGTATGTGTCCTCATATGTCTATCTAAAGTTTGCTTCTCGGCTGCCTTGTATTCACAAATGGAACATAAGTGAAATGGTTTTGCATGAGTCATCACATGTTTAGCAAAGTTACGCTTGTCTTCTACTTCATATCCACAGACCTCGCAGACTAACCGTTCTTCTAAAATACTTCTACTTGCTGCATATGTAGCGAGCAATTCATCTTTTAGAACAAGTTCCTCCTGTTTAATATTCAATTCGTTATTAGCTGTGTTGTCGATAGTGCCTTCGATGGTCTCTTGTATATTTAAGTAAGCGATTATTTTATTTTCTTCGACTTTCGTTCGAGATTTGTGTACGTTGCTGGCCATTGCACTACACAAATTATTTTCTAGCAACTCCTTCTTCACGTCCATTGTGATAATATGAAGTGTTCGGATTTACCAAATGCAGTAACTGAAAACAACGATAACAGAAATTAAAATAGGTTATGTTGGTTTATTTACCAACTTTCTGTAACTCAGTTAAATATTTTACTTACACGGAACACTTTGAAGAAGCAACTAATACAGGGAATGGATTAGCAGCAAACCTAATGTAAGGCAAGATAATCTAATTACAGTTAAGTGGCTGTTAATGTGCGTGACGAACAACATATTTTCTGATGATCAAAATCAAATACCTTACCAGCGTTGCCAGAATGCCAGATGCTCAGTTATAAATTATGGTACCAGCAACATTAATTTTATGGTATTTGGAAACAAATGATGGTATAGTCAAGCTTTATTTTCAGGGAGTATTTCTATTATTAGAAATATTATATACTTATATCCTTTAGAACAAATACCCAAATTCATTCGATTAATCACTAATATGTACATACAACGTAAGTAAGTATAAACATTAATACATAAAAATGCATATATTATTTTATTGAAAAAAAAACTTGGTAAGCATAACCTTCAATTAGCTAAATTAAATGTAACGTTAAAATAAAATAGGTAAATTACAAATAGTAATGCACCTATTAATTAATATCGTAAAACTCAAAATAAATCGTCTAACATCATTTATAGTCTATCTCTATACTATCCATGACTTCAAAGTATTCTTAAAAGTAAATAAGAAATTAGTTAACAGTGAAGCAAAATCATTATTTTATTTTTTGTGTAATATATTTGAACTCATGTTTTTTAAGTATTTCTTTAGAGGGTTGATATTCATAACAGCAACCATATTTTTCTATGTGTTCTGATACTAATACTAAGGAATTTAATGTTTTTAGCGACAGTTTATTTTGAATTTTAGTTTTTATACATTTGTCTTAGAGAACACCCTCATATGTAATAGTAGGGTGGCCATATGCCTTCTTTGGAAAAAGAGATCATTTTGGACCAGCTAAGAAAATAACAAAAAGATGGCATCGCAAAATTTTTATTATAAAACAAATGAACAAAAACAGTAATTATTTCTAAAACAATAAATAAAAAACATTGCAGTTGCGATAATAATTTTTTCTTATATAAATCAACATCAAATTCACATATAAAATACTGTATAAGTAAAATATATAAAATATACTGCTCCACAAATGAACTGTACCACCCATAAAAATTGTATTTTTGCACTTGCGGGACTAAAGTTGGCACTTTAGTCACTTATTTCAGGGACTAAAGTAGCTCATTTTATCTCTAGGGACAGAAGTAATTACTTCGGCAGGCAACAAGCCGCGACTTCGTCTTGGCTTGTACTTGCCTACCTCAAATGTTAATAGATCCTTACATTCCTTGTTACTTAAATAGCTATTTAGGCAAGCCTAGAACAAAAAAGTGTGTGATAAAGCAGATTCCACAAACAATCGTAAACTCCTCATTATTTAATAATATTGAGGGTAAGTCAACCGCATTTTTTACTTTGGAAATCAGTGTAGTTACACAGGTAATTTGTTTCAGATTTTAAACTTTGGAAAACAGATACAGAAGAAAACGAAAACTGTTCCTACATTATGCCCCGAGGAAGAAGGAAAATAAATTCGGAGAGTACTGAAGTTGTAACTCTAGCTTCCGCATAAATGATAAACATTAAAAATGTATTTAATTTATGCATTGCCCATCCAAGCGTTATCACGGATTACATCTTGCCTACGTCCGAAGAAGAGATAACGAACGCAGACTCAAGCTGCGCCGAAGACACGAAGAGTCGATCCTAGCGCCGCTCTCTCAACTAAGGATGTCCGAAGTGGTTGCTTTGATAACACGATGCGAGGCATATAAAAGCAGTTCCGCGACCAGTTCACACGATCTAGACCTTTTTCATTCCGAGTTTTATCCCAACTCAAGTTTACCTGTCCTGCTCCTGTCCTGTCTGAATAAATGCGGCATTCGCTTGGAATGCTAGATGTGAGCTTATGAATTAATTTACTTACCCCGGCTCTGTGGGCCGCGATGCTGGCCTTAGATTGCTTGCTGGTTTGAATCCTGTAATGTATTGGGGTCTCAGTTATTCTATTAAGCAACAGCAGGACGTTTGGACTTACCTGTGATACGTATTAGCTGTGTTTTTCTGCGGGGACCGTTGTGCCTTCGCATTTTAGCACGAGTTCATTTTTGAGGTTATTTACCTGTTTAAATCGAGTTTCTGTTCATCTGTCAAATTGGCTGTGGTTACTGTATCACCCGCGGATACTTAACTACCAAAATCTGAGTAATTGAGCTCTAGGATTATTATTTTGTTAGGAGCGCATACAAGCTATTATTTGAAACGTCATCGAAAATACAATCAGTTTCCTGTAGAAATTTCATCAATCTCTGTATGGTCATACAATTTGAAGGATGTCGCCCCTTCAAAATCTTGATTACCGTCACAGCGTCAGATAGAGCTAACGATCGGTGCCTATGTTAGCCTTTCGTTTGCATCGCTCTGCCCCGAGCTACCCTGCCTAACAGGGTGCGTACTAATATACAGGGACCGGCAGAAAAACCGGACGGTTTTGAAATGGTTGCAAAATTTACAAAATTACAACAACATACATTTATATTACGAAAAATGAGAGAAAAAGAATTTCCATTTACTAAAATATATCTTTAATTGCATTTCGGCTAGGTATAGCACCATGACGACCGATATTGAACTCTCTTCGGAACAATCGCTGAGTATTGACTACAGAATCACCAGTTTTAAAGTAGGTTTCTACTGCGAAAGCACGGTGGCTTGGGTTCCACTGCTGCATTTTAGCTGTTACTAAATTAAATGGCGTAGATTGAAGCAACCAATTGTCTTTTTCTACCCCGCCAACCTAAAATAGGAAAAACGTAGAAACCATTTCAAAACCGTCCGGTTTTTCTGCCGGTCCCTGTATATGCGGATTTGCTGTTATTTGCTTGTCGGATTATTCCGACCCGTTTTACTTTGTTTGAATCTCCGCCTCACGGAGCTTTCTTTTTTTGTTCTTATGCCTTACCGGGTAACCTTAAATTAGGCTTTAACATAATAGCTATTGCTTTATAATTAATTTCATCTACGCAGCTCGTCCTTTCATACATATGCTGCCTTAAAATTACTTTTATTTACGCAGCTCGCCCCTTTTATAGATATTTATGCAGCACCTTTTTAATATGTCGTGCGTTACTACCCCCATCTATATTTATACCACTTGTTAAATTGTTACTATTTATTTATGCGTATATATATTTACATGTCGTTATTTATGTTATTCTGCCTGATTGCACTATAGAACCAAATGTTGAATAAATCTTGTTACTAGTCTGTTCTGCTGTCATTTTGGTTTTCTGGGTATACCTATTTCTTGCCTGGGAGGTCTGACTCAGGGATTTTTAGATAATCTCAACATGTTTCAATATAATCACCGTTTGTATTCATGACATTATTTGTTTATGTAGTAATAGTAAATAATAAGAAAATAAACAAAATTGTTGTTTATTTAGTTATAGCATAGGCGAATAAATATGTAGACGTCTCGAGTATATGACAAAGTGAATTCAATCTAAACCCGGTGGGAGCCTTGCGAAAGATGGCACTGTCAGTTATTTCCAATACTACTTGCAGTTGACCAAATACACTTTCAGTACGCAGATTTTCTACATCATTTACCTGGTCCACCTTAACGCTCAAGCAAGTAGAAAGGCCCCTATTGGAGGACCGCCTTAATCCTAACATAGACGATAAGAATAAGGTGTTATTATGGCATTATTAGGTGTAGAAAGAAAAAAGAAATTTGCAAGCGTAGGTAATTTTATTAACACAGTTTATAATTGCACAAACAATAGTAGGTACAGTCGTGTGCAAATAAATCTGGGACAGTGTTTTTTCACATGCAGATTCAGTTAAGAATTTGAAGAATATTTCCATGGATTTCCTCTTATCAGAGAGAGTTACGGGTTTCAGTACCTGTTAAAGTTTAATGTAACTCTTTCTGATGGCAGGAAATCCATGGAGATATTCTTCAATTCTTAACTGAATCTGCATGTGAAAAAAACACTGTCCCAGATTTATTTGCACACGACTGTACATCTAAATGATTTAATATATAAGGCCTTAACCCACACTTAAAGATGCATACGCTCTTGATGGTTGTTGCTTAGTCGTTAGATCATCTTGATAAAAATTTTGCAAAGTAAACAGATTTAATTATATTTACCTCCGGAATTTAAAACCCACTGCTTGAATCTTTCTAAATCTTTTACAGGAAAGCAAAACATGTGGAGACCTGGATCGGTTCGTTGACTTATCTCACAATTATTTCCCGGGGGACGCATGTTTAAATAATACTACTTAAAAGAAAGTTTATAATACACTAGGAACGTTTAATGTGCATATGTTCGAAGGCACTAACTGTTAGCAACGTTTGTGACCTAAATGACTTCAATGTCAATGTCAGCTTTAATTTTGCAGTGAGAAAGGAAATCCCTAGGTGCTTGAGTTCTCACTCAGTTAATAATGCTGACAGGACGTAGCGCGGTGATTGTTACGACATTGTGGCCGACGGTGGTACCGTCGTTAGAACGGCTCCCACACTACCCCATAAAATGAATACATGGGTCAGACGTCTAGATATTTATTCGCCTATGGTTATAGTGACAGTTAAAACACATTGCTATTCACCTGTCAAATAGTAATTACAACATACTGACTCAATTTTTATGCAAATGAACAGTTGTGTGATCGAGCGACCGCCACCTTTGATGACGTCATAGCTGGAAAATATACCAGGTGGCGGATGTCTACCCAAGCCCAAAATACTTACTAGGACACATACTAAACATTTCTGAAAAATAATGTCTTTACTCATTTTTTTCACAGGACTGCAGTCTGGTCCAGGACAACTAGAGAAAATTTGTAACTACTCAGGCTATAAAGTTGTTTATAGTTCAAACAACAATATCCGAAATTTATTAGAGAACCCAAAAGACTTTAGAGGAATCTGGAATATACGAAATTAAATGTTCCCATTGTGATTCTAAATATATTGAGCAAACATGTCGTAATTTTGGTACTAGCTTTAAAGAGTATATAACTCATTTTAGATTCAACAGATTCGGAAAATCTAGTATTGCTCAACATATTTACGGAACGGGCCATAGCATTACGGAAACTGACCTAAAAATTTTAAAGGCGATAACTTCAACAAAGCGCTACATTCCTTGAAAGTTTGACCATTTTTAAGAATCATTTGGAACTGACACCAGATCAGACAGTATAAATACCGTTAGAATGTGCGGGTGTGGTGACAGTTATAGTCTAAGGCATTTGGGCGTATTATATGTTTCAAGGCTGATTCTTTGACCGTTACCGCTACTATTCTAACGTATTCTACCATCAAAAATAACTTAAAAAGTTAGAATAAACCCATGCCCGCAAATAAATTTTAACGTAGGTAATAAGAAAAAAACAATTTATATGCATTTTATGCGTAAATCTTAATACAAACTAACAACTAAAAACTATTGATCTTCGACTAGAGCGGTGGATCGTCCTTGTAATTCGATACATGCATAAACACATACCACGTAATACAACATACAAATGCCTGCAGTATTTATAGCTATTTTTGAATCCAGTCAGTTTCAAAAGATATTTAAAAGAACAATGGTATGAATGGTTGGTGAGAGCTGATATAGGAACTGGTTACGATGAGTGATTTAATATTACTACAATAATTTTGACTTGGAAATTGTTAAAAAATACGCTAATGTTTAGAGGCTGTGGGGGCTGTAGTTTCGGGTTTTACCTCAGACAAAGAATAGAATTGCCTGAGGGTTTTAGGACCGATCCGAAGTTGAACGTACTTAGCTACTATATGAATAACGGAATATGGATGTACTTAGAGTAAATAAAAATGTTAGTAAAAAAATAAAACGTTTTCTGAAATGGCATGTTGAAGACAAAAGCTTGTAACTTGCACATGCCAATTTCAAATGCGGTAGTATTAAAACTGTTGTTAAATACCAACTTCACTTTATTAGCTGTAAGTTTATTTTTATTCGACAAAAGGTCTACTGTATATGAATTAGTCGGCCTATTTCCACAGTTTATATTATTGTAGCGCGACTCACAATCAAAAGGGGAAGCATATATATGTAAGTTTTAAACTACATATATCAGATCCCCCGGGGACTCAGTGGTAGTGGTAAGGCATCCAACTTACAAATGGAAAGGTTTCAGGATCGATATCATTCAAAATCAAATGTCAAATTTTGACATTCACGTGTAAACATAGTTTGTCAAGTACTTGTGCAGTTAAAAATCAACTCCAAGTGCGAAATCAGTCCTTCTCAAGACTACGCCTGATGACGGAAGCAGAATTAGCTTCTGAAACGTCGCGCTACAATAATATAAACTGTGGAAATAGGCCGACTAATTCATACACAATGAGACCACAGTTACAAATCGACCAATAGCATCAAAATTACACTGACTATTTGCTAGTAGCTAATTACACGGACTATTTGCTAGTAGCATCAAACTTACACTGACTATTTGCTAGTAGCTGATTACAGCGACTATTTTTCGAAATTGTCAAAATCCAAAAAGAGCTATTTTTCGCAAATAAGATAAGACTTCAATGCGATATTTTAGTGTTATTTTTAGCTAACTGAAAAATATCAAGACCAGAAAACACCTATTTTTTAACTTTAGCTAAAAATGAATTTTTCAGTTTTTAAAATATTTTTCAAAATTTCACATACAAAGACTTAATATTAAAGCTGAAATTTTTTTATGTGGACACTTTAAAAATTTGTAATTGGGAAAAATAATATAAAATGTTAATTACTCCTTTGAATTTTTTATTATTTACCGAAAATTAGATGTTTGCATAATATTTTCGTTTTCTATGGAAGGTGCGTTTTAGGAGAAATATTTTTCAATTCTAATTACTATCTATTTAAATTGCTTCTAGCAACTTTAATCTAGCCCTTTTAATGAATTACTGTTACAAAAATCCTGTAAATGTTCTTTTACAGTTGTCTAAATGAGTAGATTTTTCTTTATCCAATTAGTACATGTTCTAATGAATTTCTGCATTCAAGAATTAAACGAAATTTGTCAATTAGAGATATAAAATTTTCCGATTTAAATAATTAGATAATAGAAAAAATATTTATTTTATCACTTTTTGTGTTTTTCTTATATTAGTAATTAATTCATTGTTATTATAGTATTATATATATTTTTTTTAATAACTTCAGTGAGCAGTGACTAACTTTATTCTTAAAACATTAAACTTCTCTTTCTAGGAAACTACCTCCTCTTAAAATATCTGTATAACTATTAAAAACACCCTGTATGTATGAAATAATTTTAATCAATGGAAATGATCAATATATTGATAGGAAATAGGTACCTATTTAGGTAATTGCAAAAAAATTGTTTGGCCATGTCGAAAAATAAATGCTTTGAAGCTACTTGTTTTATGTTAAATTTCTCTGGCTTGGTAACGAAAAAGTACCTGCTGAACTTGCTGTTCGAGAGAATGGTTGCTGCTTATCTTAATCTCTTTACCCCCCGCTGTCAACGTTTGATTTGTGACGCTCTCTTGGACCCTTAGACATATGAAGGTTGGTTATTGCCAGTGCATTTTCGCAGCAAGAAACGATTTCAGGAATGAGTAAACACTGACCTTGTATGCGCCACCTGTGATATTATAGCTGAACTTTTACTCATAAATTCGTTCAACAAACATGGCGGAGGCCGTTTAAAAATCTTATTTTCTGGTTTTTGTATTTGTTACTTGCAATAATGGTGTTATATTTCAGAAAAACGTACTGAACTACAAGGTGAATAGATTCCATTATGTTAGAATCTAATATATTACCAATAATTTTACAATTATAGATGCCAATAACTGCAAAAATCATGAACAAATCATAAATCCAACTAGTGGAATCTATTGAATAATGTCTTCTCTTAAGAAAATAAATTTAGGTTTCCTTACTTTGCTATATTTTGGGTAAAAATCAAAAAATAAAATAGCTTATGTGGCGCTCTCTTATAATGTGTCTTGAACTAAGATTTCGCAGTGCGCGTCTTAAAGTGCATACATATTTCAGATAATCTTTACCAAGGCACTGAAGTTCAATTTTTTATCACAAATGTGGATTGGCAAATAAAGCACATGAAGGATAAAAAGAAACGTCAATGCCGAGGGGTGCATTACGATTTTCTTTAGATCAAAAAATCATAAAATGTCAACATTTTATTCAACTTTTGCAGGTTATGTTGACTTCGGTTGACGTTTATCTGTCGCCCCGTCACCTACACACAATCGTAAAACAATGGAATACTTTACTGTCGATTTCGCGTATTTTAGTTATGGTTTCGGCGTTGTTCACTGCTGATTTGAAATAATAGTAGTTTGTATACCAAGGCACTGAAGTTTTAGCTTTTATAATAAAAAGGAACTTCAGTGCGGGGAGTATATTATGTTCTTTTTTTAATCGTGAAATTACAACATTTTAACCAACTTTTGTGGGTTATTTTGATGTCGGTTGACGTTTATCAGTCGCCCGGCCACCTACAAAAAGTCGTAAAACAGTGGATTACGTCACTGTCGATTTCCCCGTATTTTAATGACAATCTCGACGTTCTTCACTGCCGATTAAAAAAAATTACTATGACGTATGATGGCTGTTTAAAAAAGGAAAAGAGGAAAAGTTCATTATAAGAAAGATAGTTAAATGAAACACATCAATTTGTCTAGGGATAAGTGGTCTCCTTGCTTTAGGCTGGTTAGTCGTGGTTTAATTAATTTCATCTTGACATAACTTACCTACGTTGAATGTCAAAGTTTATAAATTGTAATAGACGTCAAATGTGATAGGTTTATAAGTTTCTTGTGGTTTATAAAGTTTTTACTAATTGAAGTAAGTTATCTAAATTACATAAAAAAGGTGCTATATTAAGAGTAAAATGTATATTTGTAATATCGCAGCCAAGACTGCCCCACTCTTTCAAAGATTCCCGGACGGTTACGTATTGATTCGCAAAAATTAATAACACCTCGATGTAACATGTTTTCGTTGTCAATTGGCACCTTTTTTATTGAATCCAGGAATTATTATCTACAGATATTTAGTAATACCGTGAAATCATTTAAAAGTGGGACAGAGAGTGCCATGGAATTTCTGTTTTAGATTCGAACTTTGGTTAACAGACATTTGTCAATTTATTAAATTAACCTCAAACAAGACATAAGCTGTATTAAACTTAAAAACTTACAGTAAGTGTTCAAAGTGGTCTCCTTCATTCTCGAAACGTAACTACCTTCTTTTTTAAAATTTCAAATATTTAAAATAGGTGTAATTTTATTGATTTCACCGGCGATTGCGTTTCTAAGTTTTATTATTTTTTTGTGAATTATTAATGAAACTGTGTTTTTCAAACACGGAAATAAAAAGAAATGTGGTACTTAATGCTACATCCGGAGACTGAGGGGGAAATAAAATGGCACTAATTAAACGGTTGTCGTAAAATTCACATAAGAAATTTAATGTTATGTTTGCAGTGTGCGCAGTGCATTATCCTGCTGAAAGTAGCCTCTTCTGATTTCATCATCATGAAGTTGATTTATGAAGGGTAGAAGCATAGTCTATTGCTTATATAGAAATTAGCGGTAATGTTTTCTTTAAAAAATGTGTATATAATTCGCCGCCTTGAAATCGCTACCCACAGTCCGCCATTAAGAGGATTGAGAGGAGCTTTTAAAAACATATGAGGATTTTCTCCAGACCAAAGCCTCATATTCTGTGAATTCAAATATCCATGGAAATAGAACAGTCTGTGTAAAATGTGATGTCCAGGGTATCATCATTGTTTAAGTTGTTCCTAAACTGTTCAGAAAAGATTTGACGTACAATAAAATCTCGTGGTAACATTTAGTGACGCATATGAATTTTGTAAGGAAATAGCTTTAAATCTTTTTAACATTATATAACAAGTTCCATAAGATAAAATAATTTGTTGACTTAATCTTTTTATTGAAGTTGAAGGATTAGCCTCAATAATGTTTCGTGCATTATCAATAACACCCTGCGTTCTTCGGATTGGGTGTCCAGACCCTGGTTTTCTTGCTACACTACCTGTTTGTCTAAAATTTCTGAGTAGTTGGCCTACGTCCGGCCCTGCCAGCGTTAACAATACAAATGCTTGCTGCGTCGCCACTTGTGCGCGGTCGGCATGTGCGCGTGCTAGCGCTTACGGTCTGGACGGCCGGCGCCCGGCGGTCGGCGCCCGGCGGCATCAGCTCTTATAATATAAGACTAGAATGGGTTGGCCAGTCTACGTCTGGCCCTGCCAGCCTAAAGATACGGTTAACAATAAAAATGCTTGCTTAAGCTGGTAGTGTAAGGGAAGATAGACGGTCGGCCTTACCTTTTGGCGAACGTTGTATTGGTTATTTTGCCGGCTGGTAATTATCGGCCTAATTGGGCTAGCTCGCCGCGAGGGTCGCAGGGTTCCAGCTATGCTGAAAGAGAATAATAGAAAAAAAATAGGAGAGGGCGCCAGGTCCTCGACGTAGATCTAATCCTTGTGCCGGACCTATCACAAGGTAAGGACAATTTCCAGCAGATCAAAAATAAAAAAACCAACAACCAATGAGTATATCACAGCTTTATTTCAATATTGGTGGGTACTATAGTGCATAGCAAACATATAAGTATAGATCCAATATCACAGCAGGCAGTTTGCAAAAATAGATGCAAGTAACATAGGCAATACGTGGCAATAAATATGTATATATGTATATTTCTAACAAAAAAAAAACACAGTAGGCGACATGCAGTAATAATTATAAATATATGTATATCAAACAAACAGTAGCCCACGTGCAGTAATGACTATAATCTGTGAATAGGCTAACACATTAAGACATTGAGGGCACGGTATAAACCAATCGAATTCCCTACTCAGGTGCCGACATTCCGCGGAAGCATGAAATAACGCGGGGTTTAAAAGGAGCGTAGCGAGTATTAAATTACGCAAAAAAAATAATAAAATAGACTGGAGGTACCCTGTGAGGCAGGATGTAGCAGAGCCGGGTTATGCAAGCGCACAGCTGATGCGAAACCCCGAGTATCAGCTCAAAAATATCCTAAAGTAAGTATTAAAAATTTCTAGGGGTCAAAAACAACCAGGATATATGGTCATATAAAAGCATGGTGGTTTTCTCAGTGGAAATACATCAAGTACATTTATGAACGCTAAGGCAATCGCTTGAATAATCCCTCGGCAAAGTTGTACCTACGTAGAGTCTCGCAAATAATTACAATAACGCGGAATTGACAATGAGCCTACCGGCGGCGGGCCTTGTGACACAATCGCTACTAACCCGAGATTAATTAGCCATGAACTTCAACTGCAAACACCGCGAAAAGGGTTCCGACAAAATAGTTAATGAGTTCGCGGCGACTCCAAAGTGAAGCAGACGGCTACCGTCGTCGCTTCTCGAGCCACTATCAGCACGAAACAAAACTTCAGATGTCAAGCGGCCGACACGCAGATGGCGACGAACGAGCTGTAAGTACGACCTTAAAACTGAAATAATTGAGCGAAAGACCTAACATACAGGTTGCAGGAGGGCTCGACGGGGCGCGGCGACCGGCGGGACCGCAGTCCTCAGCAGCGGGACCTCCTAAACAGGGCTCTGGTAAGTGGATCTAACGTCTGACATTAATTTGCCAGGCTGCACATAAATGAAAGCTAGGCAGCAACATGAAAACTGACTATTCTGTAATTCGTAGGTTCTGCAGGGAAGCCGTGGCTCGGGGCTAATTTAAAACCGAAAGCTCCTACACGATTAAGCTGCAGGACTGTCTTCACTGACTCGGGTAAACTCGATTAATGATTCAATAAGGTTCACTACACTGCACAAAATGGTCGCTCGAAATTTGCAAAAGCCCTATCATATGAACACATCTGACCTATACAAAAGCATGCCCTAACATCTAACTATACAAAGCATTGCTATGCTAGAAATATCACACATGCCCTAGCTACTAACGACACTACTAACTACCTATAAAGTACACCAGGCGCAATGAGTAATAACTATATCAGTCTCTTGCCTGTAGAAAAAAAAGACATGGCGAATCCTAACCTGTCTGTTGGCTTGAGGGGGTCGAAGAGGGCTGGAGCAGCGGGGGCCTCGGCAGACGCAGCGGAAGGCCGAGCGGGCCGAGGAAGCGATGGATACGTTGCAAGTGAGTGCGGTGCTACACTCTCTAGCGTAGCCCACAGGAGTTACAGGAGCCCAAATCGACGGACTGGATGCCCGCAGAGTGCAGCCGAACGGGGAATGCTAAGCTCCTTCCGGGAGGAGTTTAACCTCTCGCAGGAAGCGTCCAAACTCTCCCAAGTAAATTTGGCTGTAGCGATGACTGGCATCCAACAGGAGATGGCATCCCACAGAAAAATAGCATCCAACAGGAGATGGCTATAACGCACAAAGCCCAAATGAGTTCCAAGTAAGAAGAAACGGGTCTTATCTTACCTCACGCTGGAATTGAGCCAGAAGAAAGTGCAAGAACAATGCTGGCCTCAGACGAATCCGCAATTGCGAATGACGTAAGTACAACCAAATCAAATAAGAACGTATTAAGGGCACATGTGCTTTGTAGATCCTCCAAGGAATCGAAGCGGAGCAGAGCTACACTAATTAGCTCATAAATTTAAGCACACGGCCGAGGCACTAGCAGCCTGCACCAAGTTTAAAATAGGAAAGGAACTCAAAAATCCACCAGTTACCAGTTATCAAAACTTTCCAAAATTTTTGGGCCAGAAGATGCTAAAAAACAGCCTGAAAAGTGTGACTGCAAGAAGAGATATCCTTTATCTAGCAACAAATAGAATAGTGCAGAATAATTGCAATAAGGGTTGCCTAAGTGCCATACACAAATATCTGTAGGAATATAACCAAATTAAATTTAATTTGTAAAATATGGGTAATTATTCGAAGAGTTGTTTACCAAACTGCTTGATAATTATAGGAGAGAATTTAAAATTAGGGCAGCGCTAACCAGAACTAATTTAAAGCATGCAAAAATTCCAAAAAGCCACCTAATGAGACTCAAAGCTAAAAATTCAACTAGCAAAAGTTTACTAATACGAGGGTCGCTCCAAAAATATCGTAACAGTAGCCAGCCGACGTCCGGCCCTGCCAGCGTTAAGAATACAAATGCTTGCTGCGTCGCCACTTGTGCGCGGTCGGCATGTGCGCGCGCCGGCATCAGCTCTTATAATATAAGATTCCTTGTAACATTCCTGCTCAAAATATTTTCATACGCCATCATCATTTTTATGTCCATTACGAAAATATGCTTCCAATAAGAACAACTTTTGCTCAATTGTAAGCATAATGCTAATAACTGGAGAGTACTAACAATTGACCTTTTTTCACTAATTGACAAGTTGCAATGTCAATTTACATTTAGGTACTTTATTCACATGGCTGTCTACCAAAGTTTGATGCACTTATTTTAGACAGAAATTCCAAAACACTCTCTTTGAACATTTACTTTAATTGTTGACGTTTAATAAAGCTTATGTCTTGTTTGAGGTTAATTTAATAAAGTGATAAATGGCTGTTAACCATCTCACGGTATTTTATGAAATAATTATCTTAACAATAATATGTATATGCTAATTTATGTACATGGAAATAAAATGATGCAGCTTAAAATCTACCTGGTAAGTCCATAGCATAGGTAGGTAATAGGGTGATTACGATGGCATTCTTGGTAGTTAGTGCTCAATTTGATAATGTCTTCTTGTATTGTGGGAGTGTTTGTCTGCCAGTGTACTACTCTTTACGAACCTTTCCGGTGCTTTTTTGGAATTTAGTTGTTTAATTACTTTATATACCGTCTTTTTTATCAAGGTACTTATGGATGAATTACTCAAGCGGTGAGAAAACTGATGTAAGATGTTCAGCAATGGTGTTACCTTTTACGATATCACATCTTGCCCATTTGTTTGGTTATATTCTGATCGGAGGGATGTGTCTCTGTGATATTTTGAGTTTTATTGTGGCTTTTCAAAGCAAACAGTTGCACTCCGCTGTTCCTGTATCCATTTAGAAGATTTTTAATGGCCTTGCGACTTTGTTGTATCTAGTTTTATTGCTCGAAGCATGAGTTTGTTGTCATTAGTTTGCGTTTTTCACTAATTTTCTCTTAGCGTTTGCTACAAATTCCTAGAGAAGTTAATCTACAACAGAATATATACAACAATAGATAACGTAATTTCCCCAGAACAGACGGATTTTAGGTCGAAGCGAAGCTGCTGTGAACAAGTATTGGCCCTAACATCGTATATTAAATCAGGCTTCCAAACGGGACTAAAAACATCCGTGGCATTCATCGGCTTAACTGCCGCGTACAACACAGTATGGCTAGAGAACATGCTAAGAAACCGATATTTTAAAGTCACATTGGGCCAAACAACAAGCAAATCATATACCATTAAAAACGGTTTACCACAGGGATCAGTGTTGGCCCCTCTTTTATTTAACTTATAACGAGTGATATGACAGACACCAACTCTCAAAAATTCTGCTATGCTGACAATATAGCCATAGCTACACAAACCAGACGCAAGGAGGAAGGCGAAGAAACCCTAATAACAGACCTAGAAACGCTTAACCAATATTATAAAAAATGGCGTCTATGCTCAAACCCATCTAAGACTGAAGTAATTGTCTTCCACCTCAATAATCGACTAGACTAGCTAAAAATGAGATTAATGTAACATTCAGCGGTAAAAGGCTAAAACATAACTCCAACCCTAAATATTTAAGAATCACACTAGATCGCTCCTTAACATACAAACACCTGGAACTGACTTCCCAAAAGCTAAAGACCAGATACAACATGATCAGAAAACTGGCTGGGACTACTGGGGGGCACGAGCAGACACATTACGAATAGCAGCACAAGCACTAGTTTTCCCCACTGCAGAATACTGCGCACCAGTATGGCACAGAAGTTTCCATGTAAACAAGATTGACGCACACCTTAACGACATCCTTAGAATCGTGTCACGAATCCTAAAATCCACTTCTATTCCCTGGCTCCACGCTTTAATCAACATTGCCCCACCTGATCTTGGGAGATAATAAGCTACTGTCAACGAAATAAATAAACTGGTAGAGGAAACAAACCTTAACATCATACAAGAACTATTCAACACCATATATTCAACAGGGGTAATACCGAATGAGTGGCTACTATCGACTTTCGTAACGCTTCCCAAAAAATCGAATGCAATACCATGTACAGATCATCGCACAATCAGTCTCATGAGCCATACCTCGAAAATCTTTTTAAAAATTGTACATCGTAGAATATATAAAAAATTGGAACAAGACATCAGCGAAACACAGTTTGGTTTCAGAGACGGACTTGGAACGAGAGAAGCTCTGTTTGCACTAAACATACTCATACAACCATGCCTAGATATAAATCAAGATCTACACATTTGTTTTCTCGATTACAAGCTTTTGACAAGGTACGGCACGAACAACTAATTACATTACTGAAAGAGAAGAATCTAGACGGGCAAGACATAAGAATTATTAGTAACCTATACTACTATCAAAAATCAGTTAAAAAAATAGACTGTAATGGCACTAAACAAATAGAAATAAAAAGGGAGTTAGGCAGGGCTGTGTGCTATCACCAACATTGTTCAATACGTACGCAGAAGAGATAATGAGGAAAGCTTTAGCAACAACGTAAGATACGCTGACGACACAATCCTGATAGCAACTAGCGTAGAAGACCCCTCCTACAGATGATACTTAATAAGGTAGTAACAACAAGTGAAGAATATGGACTTTCTCTAAATGTAACAAAAACGAAGTATATGGTAATAAGTAAAACAGCGGGAATGAATGGAGATCTCTATATAAGACACGAGCCCATAGATAAGGTAGAAAAGTACACATATCTGGGTAAGACAATGAATAAAGACAATAATTGCTCAGAAGAAATAAAATCAAGGATAGAGAAAGCAAGGGCAACTTTTATCAAAATGAAAAAGGTATTCTGTGCAAAAGACCTTAGCCTAGAGACAAAAAAAAGATAACTAAAGTGCTACGTATTCTCTGTACTATTTTACGGGATGGAAACATGGACACTGAAGAAAGCAGATGTGAAAAAGTTAGAAGCGTTTGAGTTATGGCTATATAGAAGAATATTAAAAATATCATGGACCAAACGTGTAACTAACCTAGAAGTGATGAGAAGAATGAAAAAAGAAACCGAAGTTATTTTCACTATTAAAAAAAGGAAAATACAGTATCTCGGACACTTAATGAGAGGCGATAGATACCATCTGCTCCAGATAATACTGCAGGGAAAGATTCAAGGGAGGAGAAGCGTGGAAAGAAGAAGACATTCGTGGATGAAGAACTTAAGAGAATGATTCAACTGTACTACTAGCCAACTGTTTAGATCAGCAGCATCGAAAATACGAATAGCGATGATGATTGCCAACCTTCGCAACGGAGACGGCACCTAAAGAAGAACGAAATAAATAAAATAAACGATAATGACTTTTTTAGAACGCCCCCAATCCATAAAACACTGGATAATCCTCCTCGTTTCCGCCTAAAGTTCCGAAATCCAATATGGACTGACGAAATATATCTACAACGCGAAGAATACGACCTAAAGGGAGCATGGAAATCAAAATGAACGTTAAATAATAACTTTAACTAAAACGGTCTTCAAGATCCAACTACCACTCTACCAGGAATGCAGTTCCAGAAAAATATGGTGCCGACTAAACCGCATTAAAACCGGCCATGCAACTCGACGCTCCATAAATGGCAAATACCTGACTCACCCTATTACGACTGTGGAGTGCCAGAAAAAACGGTAGCCCACATAGTACAAGATTGCCCCCTCCGTAAATACTAAGGGAACTGGAACGAAATTATAAAGGCAACCCCTGAAGCTATCAAACGATTGACCGACCTGTACCGGGTGGCCAATTAAGAAGGGCACTCGGCCCTATCTCGAAAAGTAATTGTCGTAAAGACTTGAGGTAAAAAAAATTATGACTAAAGCGGCCAAGAGAAAATGCTGGAAATTATTTTTAAGTTTCTAGAATGGCCGCCAGAGGGCGTAATAGCATTCTTGAATTTTAAATCTCGTTTTTTGAGAAATATTCTTATATTACAGATTGCTAAAATGGACACCGTTTTAAAGCTGATATAAATTCGATTCTTTTTTGTTAAATGCTTTTTGCTCTATCTCTTAAGGGAAAGTGGTGGGGGGTGTCCGAACATTTTCGGAAAGAAATGTCAATAACTTCATAATGGCTGAACTGATTTTGTCAAACTTGGAGTCGTTGAAAAGGGCTTTTCTTAGGCTATCAACATCGCTTTGAGCGGATTGATTTAAATTGCTTGTGTCGCCGCTAGAGGGCGTTTTGCGACAACACTACAAATGAAATAGATTTTCTCAAAAAATTAAATGCAACGATATCACTTTTATTGCAAAAAAAGGTAGCCAAATAAGGGTCTAACACGCTAGTGAAAAACCGCATTTCGATATTTGTTTCCTAACCTAAAATATCAGTAAAAGAAATTAAAACTCGAAATAATGTCGCATCTTTGGGAATATTTTCAGTATACCTGCCATTATTAAAACCTAATTATCGTTCTTTTGGCAAAATATAGGTATATAAATTTACTTTTAAAATACCAACATTATATTTAAAATGTCAATAATAATTAATACTCATTCACTATGATTGAATATTGCCCTTCTGTCCACACGAAATTCGAAATTTTTAAAATGCAAGTGTGCTTTGGAAAACAAAATAGCAAAAATTATAATGGTGGTGTTTAAGTGCCAATCATATTAAGATTGCAGCTATTTATAGTGCATTTTGGTGGCCTTATTTGTAAAAAATGCCTTTTCCACCTGTAGAAGTGTTTGATATGTTTCGTGTTTATTTTCAAAACAATGAAAACGCAACTGTTTCTGTTAGAATCTATGCGATGGAGTATCCTGATAGGCGCCAATCAACTGTCAAAGTTTTTCGTGTGGACAGAAAGGCAATATTCAATCATATTGAATGAGTATTAATTATTATTGACATTTTAAATATAATGTTCGTATTTTAACTGTAAATTTCTATATATTTTGCTAAAAGAACGATAATTAGAATTTAATAATGGCAGGTATACTGAAAATATTCCCAAAGATGCGACATTATTTCGAGTTTTAATTTCTTCTACTGATATTTTAGGTTAGGAAACAAATATCGAAATGCGGTTTTCACTAACGTGTTAGACCCTTATTTGGCTATCTTATGTTGCAATAAAAGTGATATCGATGCATTTAAATTTTTTGAGAAAATCCATTTCATTTGTAGTGTTGTCGCAAAACGCCCTCTAGCAGCTACACAAACAATCTAAATCAATCCGCTCAAAGCGATGTTGATAGCCTAAGAAAAGCCCTTTTCAACGACTCCAAGTTTGACAAAATCCGTTCAGCCATTTTGAAGTTATTGACATTTCTTTCCGAAGATGTTCGGACACCCCCCACCACTTTACCTTAAGAGATAGAGCAAAAAACATTTAACAAAAAAGAATCGAATTTATCTCAGCTTTGAAACGGTGTCCATTTTAGCTATCTGTAATATAATAATATTTCTCAAAAAACGGGATTTAAAATTCAAGAATGCGATTACGCCCCCTGGCGGCCATTCTAGAAACTTAAAAATAATTTCCAGCATTTTCTCTTGGCCGCTTTAATCATAAATTTTTTTACCCCAAGTCTTTAAGACAATTACTTTTCGAGATAGGGCCGAGTGCCCTTCTTAATTGGCCACCCGGTACATAGATCTATAGGATAAGGAACTACAATAATAATAATTTCTAAACTTTAATAGCTTTAATATTTTAATCATTTACAATTAGTAATAGGTTGACTGTTGTATATATACTTATACTTATATTTATATATCTTTTATAATTAGTTATTAGGCGCTATGTAGATCTCCATACGACAAATAAAAATAACTAATTTTCTGTGTAAGGAAAATTGGACACTTCGTTTCTGTATACTTCGGTTACAGTGGTTGAATTCCAAGCTGCTTCTTGTAGGGATAGAGTATAGAATACTACTACTTAGTTAAGTGGCAAATTTACAAGCTGTTTTCCAGTAACGATCATTATAAATTGGCCCCAGTTAGTTTTTCCGCTACTTAAGGTGAGTTGTGTAGCTATTTTTTTGTTTCAGTAGTTTAGTCAACTATTACGGGGAATGATCCGATGGGAGGTCATATATGGTGAAGCAATTTTGAAGTAATTTAGAGCAAAGCTCCTTATTATACAAAAGTCGAGGGGATCTTGTTACATGCGAAATTGTATTTACGACATCAAAACAGGCCGCCCGTTAAGGGCGCCAAATTTATGATATATAAAACGAGATTTACGACACAAAAATAAGTCCACGCCTTAGTTTGATAATTGTAAGACGACAGTTTGGTAAAAAGTAAATGCCATTCGCCCTAATAACGTTACGGTGTTTATGTTACAGAGGTTTGTCAGCTTATCCCGGCAGTAAGGTCATGGTTCAATTAGATACTCGTTAATTAAGGCAATGGCTTTGTTAATGAGGAAGATGTTAATAAATTTGGACGTCACCGACATCAATTTGTTTTCCATCGCAAGAAAAGAATTGCCCCTGAAGTTAGAAGTAAGAGAATCTTTTAGGTTTGCTAACAGTGTTTGTGTGCGACGGTCCAACTTCCTGCCTTCACGAACTTACCTTAGGATTAATATCTTGTAGTCGCTAAGATTCTTTAAACAAATAACAAAAGGGAGGTCTCATGCTAACACTATAAAATAAAGCAAGAGTTAGTTTAATGTAATTATATTGAATTTAAAAAATGTGCAGGTACACAAAACACAACTAAACTATAAATAATTATTTTCCCTATATCTATATGACGTCATAGGGGGTTTACATACTGCTAAGGGCAATTACTAATTCCCGTCAAATATTGACACGAATTTATGACTTACAGTCGGGGCCATACGGTGTTCTCAATATGTCTTTCTAAGAGCAATTACTAATTCCCGTCAAATATTGACAAGAATTTATGACTTATAGTCGGAGCCATACGGTGTTCTCAATATGATTGGTTATCTAATCGCTACATTTTTCAAGTAAAATGTCGGGATGAGCGCTTAATTACTACAGCACCATACTTTCTAGAAACTTTAACAACCTCTCATTCGCTGTCCGTCGGCAAGCGTGGCTGTCGCACCCGTCACGAGAGTCAACAATCTCCAACCTCTGCAGAGTGACTCGAGGGAAATTCGGTAGATGCGGAAATGGAAGAACCTCACAAATCGGGGTTATGTTGGCCAGGGGTGGATGCCGTTGATATCCTCCAGAAGACTACGAAAGGCGTGCTACGTGAATTGAAAGTTCCGGAAAACTTCCAAACATGCAAAATGCAAAATTAACGAGATTGGTTTTCACGGAAAAATCTTAAGCTGGCGTTACTGCATTTATATATCGCTGTAATCGGAATTCATGCCCAGTTGCGTTAGCACGAGAATTTCACTTACCAATCGGGTGTTTTGTTTGGGTCAGTGGACCCGTATGTTGGATGGCCACTGGACAGACAGATTTTCAGGGCGAGATATAGTTGTCGTTCTCTAGGGCACATTATTCTGGATCCCCATTAAGGGTGTTTAGCGTCACAGTCTCCCCCCAATGATAAATCGATTGTCAAGAGTATAGAAAAAGGTTTCAAAATAAGCTTTTTGATACTTGAGTTTGGGGGACAATATACCGCTGAAATGATTAGACCGCTATTCCAGCCCTCGTTATGCTCGTACTTTACAGATTACTTTTCTGGTAACATTTGATCTCATAATGTTTGATAGCCATTCTAATGATAGCTGAACCGTCACGTCCATCGACTTTGAGAAGTTGCGTGTTATACAATGAGTATTGGGAAATTTCAGGTAAGCTTTTTTTGTTATATGATCTTCCGAAATTAGTATTATGTTGATGTTGTAGTTGATAAGGAAGTACTTAACTTATTGTTTGTGCTGCGCAAGTCCAGTTGCTTTCCAAACACATATACGCAATGGTCGAACTATTATGGCATTTTAGATACCATAAAAGTGAGAAAGTTTAGCATTGTATCTATCCCTCCCATATTTATCATCGTTTCGAGTTTGGATTGAGCGGCCTCGTTTAGGATTTGGGGGTGATTTGGAATATGGATAGGTTGGGAAGATGGTGCTGCAACTAGTGCGCAAGTTATTCCGGGTTTTACTGACTGTGTTGGTTGGTATATGTTTTTACTGGGTTGAGTTGATTCCATGGGCTGTTTAGTATTCAAGGTAGGGTACTTTAGCTTTTGCAATTCTTTTCTGTAGCTACAACCTCTGTAATATGCAGGACGATTGCCACTGCAATTAATGCATTTGACATCCGCATTCACTTTCTGCTTTTCCAGCACTTGGACGTCCAGTGGTTGTCTGTGCATTTAACAAAGTGTGGATTGAAATGGCAATAGTTTTTTGTGTGGTCTGGCTTTTTGTTCACTGGGGAATTTCACGCTTTGTACGGGGCGGTTCGAATTTGACTATTTGACTATTAAGAAGTTTTTCAATTGGGTAGATTTCTTGGTTATTAGATAATGGTTTGAGGCCTATGTTGAAAATAGGTAGTGCTATTTTAGTTTTGAGTGGTCGAATGTTACTAATGCTGACTAATTTGTACTTGGGTACATGTTTCTTAATATTGCTCGGAATGGTTTGTTTGCTTTGCCCTTCTAAGAGTTAAATTTTGTTCCTTTTGCGTCTAGTTCTCTAATTATTATGCAGTAGGGTTCAGGTTGAGACTTTAATTTTCCTTGGTCATTTTATTTATTTTTGATCATAGGATACTTCTGCAAATTATACCCGCTTATTTTAGAAACATTCTGTACGTTTTCTACAATTACATTTAATTGATGAAAAGAATATTAAGAAAGATATGATATTAATTATTTATTACATATACATTATATAAGTAAATCAATTAATTTGGCAAATGACACTTTCAGTTATAATGATAAGTTGTACATATAGGTAGAAATATTTTGAATACACTGCTATGAATAAATATATTTTCTACAATTACATTTTGTTGATAAAAGTAAGTTTAAAGAAGATATTATATTACTCTTATTACAAATATAAAGTACTACAATAAATACATAAATTAATTTGATTAATGAAAACGTTTATAAAATTAAACAGCGAATAATAACTTGGACATATGCATACATACATTTTGAATAAAGTGCTATATATTTTCTACAATTACATTTTATTGATAAAATAAATATTTAAAAAATATATTAATCAGTTACTACCAATACTGTAACACTAAAATATATTTATTTTATATGCACGGCAGCTACTATTACAGAAGCAGGTATAACGTTAAATAAAATCCAGTTGAGGGGTAAATTGAATTTAATATAATTGTTGAGGCAAGAAAACATAGACTTTATAGTAATAGCAATTAGTAATTTACTAAATTTTGTTAATTAGTACGAAATATAAACTTGGATATTAATATCAGTCCTCGTACTCGAACTGCTCTATAACTAGGTACTGTGGATCCAGTCCTCTCGATATGTAGGTATGTAGGTACTTTTTGAACCATCCAACACCTTTGTTGCCCCCTGGATATAAGATTTGATTTATTTAAAACGTGGCTTCAAATTAGACCGAAACTAGAAACCTGCTTAGTAAAATTTAAGACACAAGATCATTCTTACCAGTTGGTGGTTTCTTTTATATGAAATCATTTATTAGGGTGCGTAAAATATTTCAAATAGCAACCCTTACAGAAAAATGTATGTATCGCAGAAATGCGTGTTCAATTGATCGGCGGCTCATTAAAAGTGCCGTGAAAGTTGATGGTCTCAAATGTTGCCAATTTTGGTCACGTGCTTTTAGAGCAATTCACGTGTCAAAGTCGTATTACTACCTATTTTTATGTTACAATACAAAATACAATGAGTACATCAATAAATTAATTTTACCAATGAAAAAGTTATAAAAATTAAACACCACTCTCAAAGTTATAACAATAAGTTACATAGCAGAGAATAATTACTTGAACATATATACATACATTTTTTCATAAAAAATGCAACTAATCAAACATAAAACACAAAAAACTATATATTGAGATAGATAACCAATTAACAATACTTCAAAGACAGAAATTTAATTTTCATTATATCCATATAGTGTGTTCAAAAAGAAATTACCTAATGGTTGGCCATGGAAACTAAAAGAAATGTAAACAGCAAGCTTTAGAATTTATTAACTTTAATTGTTGTTGTTGTCATAAGGTTATATTATAATCTGATGTAAAAATTCTAAAGTTTGCTGTCTCTAAAGCTTGCTGTTGACCTTAGTTGTGCTTTCCACGGCCAACCCTTGAGTAATTCCTTTTTAAACACGTAGTAAGGAGTGAAATAACCCTTCAAGGTGTCTATGCTCATCATAGTGAAATCGATATTCTTTGCATTCAGGGACTGAAATTATATCGTAAATATGAGTGCGCACTATTTTTTTAATCTGATTCAACGAAGGCTGAATCAATGTTATAAATAATCATTTTTGAAGAACTCAAATTCAATTTTTGTAATTTAGAGTAATGCCCTTCACATTTAATACCTGTTACTTTTAGTAAAAAGTACTTTATATGAATAATTTTTTAGGCCACCGCTTACATAAACTGTAATTTTACTACCCAGACCATACTCAACCGTTTCATCAGTGATATCTCCTAACAAGCCACCTGCGGAGTCCATTCTCCAGGTTTTAAAAAAAATAACGCTATCCGTATCGAAGTAAAGTACCCTTCTGTAAAATGTTTCTAAATATTTGTACAGCTCCAATATAGCATTAGCTATAGTGTACGCAGCTATTGTTACATTTATTGTGCTTGATGGCTCTCATCCTCATGGTTGTTCCCATTTACTACTGTAACTGCAGCGTTTTCACAAAATCAGAAACGTTAAAATAATCCTAAATTTTCGTTTACACACAATAAATTTAAATTTAATTTTGCTGTCAGAGCCCTGGGTTTACACTAATTTTATTCTTATCTAGTCTACTTCTCTCCTAAGCATAGTAATTTTGAATACGCTCAATCCTTTTGACACTATTTACCTACATACCACTACTTTCCAGTTTTGAAGAAGTATCTATGTATTTTGCAAATAAACCTCCTGTTTTACTATTAATGTCATATTGTGTGACAGAATATTCCCAAATTTATTAAATTTCAATAAAAAGATATCCTACCTGGACAAAATTTTTTACTAATCAGGCACATTGGTTGTTGCATAGGCTGTAAGTAGAATATCATTGTTTTATTGTGACGTATCATAGTTGAATTTTCCCACAAAGCTAAATGTTTTGTAAATAAGTAATATGATTACATAGCACCTTTTCTATTTTGATTTATTTTAATTTCAGTTTCCTTCATTTTAGTTTTTACAAAATCCAATCAACTTAATATTTATAATCCTCTTCCAAACGTAATTGTATGTAGTTACATTATGAAATGCAACTAACCTGAAATCTTTATGTACCAACTTATTCTTATACATAAAACATTACTTAAGAAACTCTTACCACATATCTTGCATATTTACTAATACTTTTTCCCTGTACTTCTTCACGTCTCACTGAATACCTCCGCTTTGTAGTTTTATATTTATAAATTATGTAGGCCACATGGTGCTGTGCTTGTCCAAATTCAACTAACTTCTAAAGAAGAATACAGTGTGAACTGTGAAAGTCAAGAAAAATTCTTGTACAAATGACACCCCTCACAAGTTCTCATTCCGTTTTCCTCTAGTATGTGCCTTCACATATTAAACAATTTATATTTCTCACGGAGATATATTTGCAAATTGAATGTGAATAATATTTCTCTCCTGCATATCCATTTGCTGCTAATGTATATTCTGAGCTGCTCTATGCTATCAAATAAAACGTAAATTATTTATTTCTATGGCGTGTGTCCTCATACGGTTAGGTACATAAGCTAAGTCTCTTATATTTTACAATCGCAAATCAAATACGAACAAGATTGTTAGCTTGTTTGTGGCATCTTATGTTTAATGTGCATTTCTGGTAGGCTTTATACTCATAAATAGAACATGTATAAGTTCATTCCTCTGAATGTCTCTTCATGTTTGACTAAAGTACCTTTCTCTGGTGCTTTATAATCACAAATGGACAGCAATAAGGTTTTTCACCTGTATGTCTCCTAAAATGGCTAACAAAAACGTCTTTTCTCTGAATTTGTCTTGATGTGCGTCACGAAAGTACATTTCACTGCTGATTTATATTCGCAAATTGAATACGAATAAGGTTTTTCACTTGCATGAGTCCCCAAATGGTTAACAAAATAAGCTTTGTTTACTGCTTTAGTCACCCATAGAAGATAATTAAGGTTTTTTCCCCTGTATGTGTCTTCATGTGCTTCACTAAAGCACCTTTCACTGCGGCTGTATAATCGGAAAAGAAACAGAAATAAGGTTTTTTGCCTGTATGTGTCCTCATATGGATAACTAAGTTACCTTGCTGTACTGCTTTATACTCGCAAAGCGAACATAAATAAGTTTCTTCGTCTGTATGTGTTGTCATGTGCTTCTCTAAATTACCTTTCTCTGCGGTGGTATAATCGCATATGGAACAAGAATAAGGTTTTTCTCCTGTGCTTCACTAAAGCATCTCTGTCTGCTGCTTTATAATCGCAAATGGCACAGAAATAAAGTTTTTCGCTTGTATGTGTCCTCATATGGATAATTAACTTGTATTTCTGTTTAGCTTTATAGCCGCAATAAGAACGTGAATAAGGTTTTTCGTCTCTATGTGTCCCTATGTGCTTCACTAAATTACCTTCCTCTGCTGCTGTATAATTGCAAATGAAAGACGAATAAGGGTTTTTCCCTGTATGTGTCCTGGAATGGTTAACTAAGTAACATTTCTTTAACGCTTTATACTTGCTAAGAGAACATCTGTATGTGTCTTCACGTGCTTCACTAAAGACATTTTCACTGTTGCTTTATAATCACAAATGGAACAGAAATAAGGTTTTTCGCCTGTATGTGTCCTCATATGCACCACTAAGTTACCTTTCTGTGTTGCTTTATACTCGCAAAGAGAACATGAATAAGGTTTTTCGTCTGTATGTGTCCTTATGTGCTTCACTAAACTACCTTTCAGTGCGGCTGTATAATCGCAAAGAGAACAGCAATAAGGTTTTTCTCCTGTATGCGTCCTCATGTGTTTCACTAAAGCATCTTTTTTTGATGCAGTATAAACGCAAATAGAACAGAAATAAGGTTTTTCGCCTGTATGTGTCCTCATATGCTTCACTAAAGCACCTTTCTCCGCTGCTGTATAATCGCAAATGGGACAAGAATAAGGTTTTACCCCTGTATGTGTCCTCATATGCTTCGCTAAAGCACCTTTCTCCGCTGCTGTATAACCGCAAATGGAACAAGAATAAGGTTTTTCCCCTGTATGTGTCCTCAAATGTCTAACTAAGTAACGTTTCTCTGCTGCTTTATAACCGCAAATGGAACAGGAATAAGGTTTTTCGTCTGTATGTGTCCGCATGTGCTTTACTAAATTACCTTTCTCTGCTGCTGTATAATCGCAAATGCAACACGAATAAGGTTTTTCACCTGTATGTGTCCTCAAATGTTTAATCAAGTTGCCTTTCTTTGCTGATTTATACTCGCAAATAGCACATGAATGGCTTTTGCCTGTATGTGTCCTCATATGTCTAACTAAAGTATGTTTCTTGGCTGCCTTGTAGTCACAAATGGAACATAAGTTACATGATTCTGCATGAGTCATCATATGTTTCGCGAGATTACTTTTGTCTTCTACTTCATATTCAAAGACCTCGCGAACTACCCGTTCTTTCAAATTGCTTCCACTTGCTGCATATGTAGCAAGCAGTTCATCTTTTATATCAAGTTCCTTCGATTTAATATTCAATTCGTTATAAGCTGTGTTGTCAACAGTGCCTTCAATGGTCTCTTGTACATTTAAGTAGGCGACAATTTTATTTTCTTCGACTTTCATCTGAGATTTGTGTACGTTGCTAGCCATTGCACTACACAAATTATTATCAAGCAACTCCTTCTTCACGTCCATGGTGATAATAAGAAAAAAAGTCAGGATTTATCAAATGCAATATCTGAAAACACAACCATAAGCGAAATTAAATGAGGTTATCCTGGCTTTGTTTATTTAAGAACTTCCTGTAACTCAGTTCTAATATTTTTACTTACATTGAACACTTTGAAGAGGTGAATGGACTAGCAGCAAATCTAATGTTAGGCTAGGTAATCTAATTAGAGTTTAACTGACTATTTATGTGCCTGCCCGAACAGCTAAATTAAAGAGCAATCCGTTAATTAGTACACCGTGCCGACCAATTATAAAAAGGAGGTGGAGTTTAGTGATGGCGCCGAATTCAAAAAAAGATAATATACGTTTAAGAATACACATACATATAAATTGTGTTCCGTTTGAAAGAAAAATCGGAGAAATTATCAGAGAGCTCGTAAAGCTTATAAATCCAAAATATGAAATATATAAAAATTATTCATATAATATAAAAACATATATAAGAAATGATAATTGAAGTACTTAGTGCTTTACGTTATCACTCCTATACATACCATAAATTATTAATTCATTGATTACCAATTTTATCAATGTAAGCATTCACCTGCTTACTGTATGTTAATTCATCACTGCTCATAAATAAATTTAAAAATGGGGGAATACATTTCAGTTTCTAAAGGGAATCTTCTAATTATTTAGAATTTTATGACGTCATTTTATCTGTTTAAGTTTTTATGATTATCACAAATGTTAATCTATTTAACAATATATAGTGGATGTTCAATTTGTCAGAATTCAGTTTAAAAGATAAACTTATTTTAGAGTAAATTTTTGTTTATTTGTAGTTTAAGGGTAGGCAAAGCTATTATTTAACTGAAATTTTAAATTTTGCCGTGAAATCATACTAACTTAAATTTTATTGTAAACGCTAACAATTAAACGTGTATATATTTACCCAATTTTAACCTCTTGTTATCAATTTTAAAATATTGGAATATGAAATCCTAATAATATAAAAGCTGAATAGTGTCACTCATCCTAAGAAAATAGATTTAGAAATTTAGGAAACTTGAAATGTTAACAGTGCAACATTTATAGAATAATAGAGATAAGCACTATACATTGGAAATGTTTACAAAATTTATAAGGATAACCTGGAGGTTAGGCAACCCAAACGACGTCTAAGCACAATAATACTGGTATAGTATTTCAACTAAAAATTGAAAATTTATTTAAAATCAAGTAATTACACTTGTGCTCATAAAATTGGAATACACTTACTGTTCGACTGATTTGAAAAGTCGTATTATTCACATAATTTAATAAATTTTTTATACAATATTCCTATTTAACTATTTTCTTGTAATTTAATACAACAAACAATTTCACTTTATGGATGTTTCAAACCAACCGGTATTAGAAAATTTAAATATTACAAAAGTCGGTTGCAATCCTACTTGTATTGTATTCCATTTTTATGAGCACAAGCGTAATTCATGGAAAGTGTAAGTTATGTCTAATGGTTTCATACAATAAATACATAATTTTCTAAAGTTAAGCAGGTTTCAAATAACGACAGTTCATCTATAAATTGAACAGGTAACTGTTTTGTTAAGGCATTGTAACATTGTCCATAATTTAAGTACCTACCTGTGTAGTTGTTTAACCTCCGTTTTTAAAACCGTATAATTACTAGCATAGAAAATGTTGAAAAAAGTATTTATGTCAATTTGAAGGTTATTTACAAAGTGTCAATGAATGACAATCAGCAGTCTGGCCTGATTTTAAATAGCTTTCCAATTTTTCGTTGGAATACTCTTTATAAGCAAGGTATTTTATTGAATTCGGCGCCATCACTAAACCACACCTTCTTTTTATAATTGGTCGGCACGGTGTATTTATTAACGGCTGCTAAACTAAAGTACCTCGAAGCAATGTCGCCAACCCCCTAAGGAAAAATTATAGTACTAACAGCTCAAAATTATGGCATTCTTGCCCAACTATCGTATAATTACAAAAATACAGCAGTAGTTATTAACATTGCAATTATATATTCAAAATAGTATACCTAATTGGCTTGGTTAATTAAAACACTTTTTAGGATACTGCATTGGTAACTAGCGTTTACATAGTTACAAACGAGTCCGGTAGATAAAATTTACCGGCCTAGACCAGTAGTAATAGAACTACTACCGGTCTAGGCCGGTAAATTTTATCTACCGGACTCGTTTGTAACTGTTACTGTGTAAATGCTAGTACTTACCAATGCAGTATCCTAAAAAATCTTATACGATACACGACCGGTAGCATTTTTATGGCCTTGCCAAACATATAGGTCTCGCCCTACGGGCTCGACCTGTAAAGTATTGGCGCGGCCATAAAAATGTTGCTACCGGTCTAATAACGTAAATAGCTATTATACATCACGGATGTTCCTGAACGTCGGCGGCGCTGTGTGAGGGAGAGGAGTTTTTAATATACACAGTATGCATGATACAAATCATGCACAGTATACACACTTCCAAGAAATGGGTTGAGTAAATGCAAAAACATTTTTGACTAACATGTAAAAATACTTGCTTTTCACATTGAGTCAGTGTACCAATAAGTTTATTTCATATTCACATTTTAAGATAATCTTTTTAGTTGGTGTCGAAAGTATCGTACATTTTAAGGATAGTGTACACGAGGTATCGTACATCGTACTGAGGTCCGAATGATCGTACGTCCCCATTAACTATCGTACGGATTGGTAACACTGCCTCGGAGCGTAGCAGATTCGCCAACCTTTTTAAATTGAAATTCCGTATGTCCGTATCAACAAGTTCAATTTTGGACATGAGCGGTTGTTAGTATCGTACACAAAAAAAAGAAAAAGAATACAAATATTTGTATAATATAATACCTAGTATATTGTAGATTTAGGTCATAAAATGCTTCTTTTCGAGGCTGAAAGAGGGCATGGACATGCTAGCTTTAGCGAGCATGGACACTTCTTAAAGCCTGGAAAATTAGTTTACCGTTCATGGTTTACACATTATTTTTCATCCTACAAAACGATCATGCAATAATTTTTCGTAATACGATAAAACTACAGAACAATGGAACTTTATTTCAGAATAAAATTTAATGATACAATGATTTATTACAAACTTAATTAATTATTGTATCTAATATTTATATTAAAAATGTGGTTATTGATTGTACAATTGGAAAAAGCAGTCCCCTGCTTAGACAAATTAGATAGCTATAATTGGTCAGAAATATTACTTGCGTTGATAGTAGAATTCATATTACTTCATAATTAATTCAAATAAAATATACGGTGTCCGCCAAAAAGACGGTATAATATGGGAAAAATTTTTATTTTTGATTTTACAAAAAAAACTTTTTACCTCAATAATTTGTGCTTGTCTAAAAACCCATTTAGCCCCTATCATCTATATCGAGTGATTTTTACTTATTTAGAAAACTGAGTTTTTCGAAATTGTCAAAACTCGAAAAGTGCTATTTTTCGGAAATTAAGTAAAATTTCAATGAGATTTTTTTAAAGTGTGTTATTTTTAGCTAACTGAACAATCTCAAGGCCAGAAAACCCCTAATTTTTTAACTTTAGCTAAAAATTAATGTTTCAATTTTTTAAATATTTTTCAAAATTTCACATAAAGTAATTTTTTTCTATAATAATTGTCAAGGTCAACTATATAGGGGATAAGTTGCATTCCTGCAGGGTCCCTAGTTTTAATAATGTTGGTACATAGATTTTTAGTTCTTTTCTTCCACTAAAAAAGTTATTGTCATTTTGACAGATATGTCATAGTAGTGGGTAAAACGAATAGCATAGTAAAATATTGCAAATTCATTAATTATTAAACTTACAATATTTGAAAATAAATATAATGATTCCATGTTAAAAAAAGAAATTTGTCAAGAGTTCAAATTAAGAAACTTTGACATTCAAAATTGACACATAACCATAATTTTGAAAAAGTTCTACCAACACGAGGTATACAAATTTCCTATCGTTTTAATCACACATCTACCAACATTGTAACACTTTGATAGTTATTATAGAAAAAAAAACGTACTTTACCAAGACTTAATATTAAAGTTAAATTTTTTTTATTTGAAGACTAAAGATTTATAATAGGAAAAAATAATATAAAATGTTAATTACTTCTTTACATTTTTTATTATTAACCGAAAAGTAGTATTTTTGCATACATTTTACGTTTTCTATGCAAGGCGCTTTCTAGGAGAAATATTTTTCAATTCTAATTAATATCTATTAAAAGGCTTCTAGAAACGCTAATCTAGCCCTGTTAGTGAATTACTTACAAAAATCCTGTATATGGTCTTTTACAGTTGTCTAAATGAAGAGATTTTTCTTTATCCAATTTATATGTTCTAAAAAACTCGTAATTTAAAATACTGTAAAAGAACATTTACAGGATTTTCGTAACAATAATTCATTAGCAGGACTAGATTAGAGTTTCTAGAAGCCATTTGGATAGATCTTAATTAGAGTTGAAAAATATTTTTCCTAAAACGCGCCTTGCATAGAAAACGTAAAAATTGAATATGAATTTTAAGTCTTGGTATCTGAAATTTTGAAGAATATTTAAAAAATTAAAAAGTTAATTTTTTGCTAAAGTTAACAAATGGGTGTTTTCTGGCCTTGAGATTGTTCAGTTAGCTAAAAATAACACACTCTAAAAGAATCTCATTGAAATCTTACTTAATATCCACAAAATGCACTTTTTGAATTTAGGCTAAATAGGTTTTTAGACAAGCACAAATTATTTTTGTGGACATGGCCCCACCGAAAGACGTTTCAGAAGTTTCATGGGAATGGTCGACTATGTTGGAAGACTCGTACCTCATCTTTCGGAAAAGTGTCACCCTCTGTACGAGCTAATGAAACATGACTGAGAGTTTCATTGGGGAGCAGAACAAGAAAAAGCGTTCGCGAAAATCGAAGAAATCCTGACGACCGAACCAGCGCTAGGAATTTTTGATGCCAACAAACAATCATTCAGACTGATGCATCATGCTACGGATTGGAGATGCTCTCATCCAGATTGATAATCAAGGCCACCGTCGGGTCATCTCCTACGCATCAAGCGCGATGACCAACACCGAAAAACGCTATGCTCAGATCGAAAGAGAAGCACTAGAAATAACATGGGGATATGAGCGAGTTCAAGAGTTCATCACGGGGCTGAACTTCCTGATCGAAACTGATTATCAACCCCTAATCCAAATCTTTACGAATAAAAATTTGGATGACCTCTCACCACAACTCCAACGCTTCAGAATGAGAATGATGCAGTTTTCATTTGACATCACCCACGTTCCAGGCAAAGATCTAATTTTTGCCGACGCATTGTCCAGGAGTCCTCTCGTGGAAACAGCAGCAGCGGAAGAAATGCAAGAAGACGAAGAAGTGTACGTGTCGTTCGTCACCAGCTCACCCCCGGCTTCTCCGTCAAAGTTGGACGAAATAAGAAAATTACAAGCTGACGATCCGGTGATTCGGAACATCAGAAAATACATAGTGGCCTCCGAAAAAGTTCTTAACACCACAAGAGAAACAGTTTTTCAACGTGCGTGACGAATTAACGGAACAGGAAGGACTTCTACTCCGAAGATTTAGAATAATAATTCCTTCAACACTGCAAGGTGACATTCTAGAACGGATTCATGAGGGACATCTGGACACCACAAAGTGCAGACTGAGAGCTAGAAATTCAGTGTAGTAGCCTGGGCTATCAGTGGAAATTGAACAATTAGACAAACAGTGTGTGAATGCAACAAGGCCCAGCCTTACCGACACGAACCGCTAATTCCAACAGTTTTTCCATCACGTTCTTGGCATATGATTGCTATAGATTTATTCAAGTATGAAGGATATTGTTACTTGAGTTGTTCTTACTTCTATTGAAGATACCCGGAATATGCAAAGTTGGAGTCCCTGACCTCACGAGCAACAATCCAGCAGCTCAAATCCATATTCTTCCGTCATGGAATTCCGAAATCGTCCGCAATGATAATGGGAAACAGTTCAAACCGACCAGAACATCTGAATTTCAACAATTTTCTCGAAATTACGGGGCAAGCACGTTAGATCAAGCTCTATGTATTCCCAAAGCAACGGACTCACTGAGTCGGGTGTCAAATTACTCAAACAGATTTTGAAGAAGAATCTGGACCCGTACAAAGCAATTCTTGAGCACCGATTAACTCCTTTCTCTAACGGGTTAGTCCAGCAAAACTTCTCATGTGCGGGAAGCTGCGAACAACTTTATCCATCATCCTTGTCAACTTCTACCGAAACTGTGCAACGAGGTGACATCGACGGCATGAAGAGAAAAGAATTCGGCCTCAGAAAGACAACTACGACCATCGTCATGGTGTTCAAGATAAAAACTTTAATTCAGGTGAAGTGGTTTGGATTAAAGATAAAAAGACTTGGGGTGCAACGAAAGATAACGTTGCTCCGAGATCATTTACTGTCGAAACTGATCGTGGAGTGCTCCGAAGGAACTCATTACCTCCAAAAAGCGAACCGTGACGGAAGTTGAAGTTGATCCGGATATAACAAAAGACGATTCGGACAATCGAGGCTTATTAGCGACACTTGCAGTTCAGAAACTTTAAAAACTCGGCCTCTTACTACTACAAAATCAGCATCAAGTGCTAAACCTGGTGGTCCAAGTGCGACAGTGCAAATGCAAACTAGAAGTGGACGAGTAATCAAACCACCTAAACGCTACGTACAGGATTGAAAGTCACGATCACTCAATTTACAAAAAATACATTTTAAATCAAATGTAGTTAAAATTATTCAATTATTCTATTGTTTGCATTTAATGATTGTTGTTCTTGAATTTACATTTCTTTGCTTAAAAAGGGGGATGTAGTGATACCACTAGCCTAGCTAGATCATGCGATACCCGCGCATGCGTAGTTATTAGTTACGCATGTCTGGTAGTCAAGCAGTACTCAAATTCTCTAGTCAAAAGTGAACTCATTTGTATTTACTAAAAGACGTAAATAAAATACAATTTACAACTGAATGTTCTGCGTAGCCTTCGATCATTCCGCATACACACAGTAATATTACAGTTTGCAACGTGGGCTTGGTGAGCTTTACCGCTAACGATCTGTGCGTGGATGATACCTGGCTGAACTAGGATCGATTGTTTTCTATTTATCTGAAAGCACTTTACATTTTGGAAATCAAACGACGACATGTAAAACGTGAGATTCATTCTTTGCTAGTTCCTAATAGAATTCAGACGGTTTTTGCTTATACCCGTAATTACAAAATAGTTTATTTTAAAAAATCTGGTTTTCCGATTGAATCATTTAACTTGAGCAGTCGGCAGGATAGTGCGTGGTTGTGGAAAATCTGTTTTGCATCGTGTAGGAAATTGTAAGTTAATGTAATTTCTGATACCCAAATTAAACCTGGTGGAACAACAAAGCAAAACGACGAAACTGATCTAGAAACAGTACATACATCTCAAGAAAACCCTATTTGTACTATACCCACAACAGAATAGTCTTTAAACACATAAAAATCAATTGATTATAACAAACGGCGACATAGATTCGGTACAATGTCGAAAAAAGGTAATTTTTGAAAACTCAAAGTTCTACATACAACATACAAATATCACGTTGTGCAATTTCTTAAAGAGTATATACACCCTAAACAAATATATGTCGCTTACTTTCAGCATTCGTCATTTCATTACCCAACAATTTTGCTGTAACCGTTCAAGAAATAGTTAAAAATTCGTCTTTTAATCTTGTATGTTATCTCCGCTGCATTTTAAGATTCTTTTAATAGGGGATAGCATCTTATAAAGTCCGACACTCCCAACTTTTCTTTGATATAAGGTACTACGTGATTGCTCTTATAGTACGATGGAAGGTTTTTCACAATTACATACCTACTGCCATTCACTTTTGCCTACTTTTTCATCTTGAGTAGGTAAGGTTAAATTCGACACTGATTTTAGGCCACTCAAGCTGGGAGATATTTCTGTCGTTTGGGTGCCAACTGACATACAAGACTTTGACGTTTGAATTGGGATCGGTTCTGAAGTCGAAGAAGCAGAATATTTTTCTTAAAAAACGAGTTTAGCAAATTTTGTTTTTTTATTAAGGGTTTGTTAATGACTTCATTGATAAAATAGCTATTATTATTAGTTGCTAGAGTCAATTAGAACATATTTTTTAAGTCACAGCCTTCTATCGTAGAAAATAAAAGTTGAAAAAATATTTTTTTGTTTGAAAAAATGAAAATTTGGTAAGACTAGTTTATGTAATTTGACTTGTAGATTCCGAAAAACATAAAATATACAGGGTAATCCATTTAAAAAATCAAAGTTGGTATCATTTCCGGAAGTCGGCCATTTTGACTATATTTATGGGTCAATCAGAAATTATCTCTAGTATCTTGATATAAAATTTTATCTAAATCGATTCATAAATAAAGAAGATCTGAGCATGGCCCTGTTCTCATTGTCACCCGGTATATTATGGGGGAATGATCCTATGAGAGATCCTATGATGATGCAATGTTGTAGTCATTTAGAGCAAGGCCCCTTATTATACAAAAGTCGAGAAGATCTGGGGTTTTGTTTGGATCAGTGGGCCAGTATGTTGGATAGCCGGTCGACAGATGATTCAAATTCATGTTTTGTCAGGGCCAGATATTGTTGTCGTCTTCTAGGTGACATTATTCTGGATCCCCATTAGGGGTGTTTAGCTTCACAGTCTCCCCCAATGATAAATCGATTGTCAAGAGTATTGAAAAAGGTTTCAAAAAGCTGTTGATGTTGTAGTTTGTTCTCGCGGTCTGACTATTTAAGCCTATGATTCAGAAAGACCAGCACATTCAAAGTGCAACTCTTATTTATTTTCGAAATTACAATTTTTTTTTATTAAAAACCAATTAAAGTATTATTATCTAACAACAACGCTACCTTAGCTACAAAATATATAGAAGCGCTCTTTCACAAATTTACAATTTATTGCTTTTGCTCGGAGGGGTAAGAAAGTTCTTGATTTCTTGTATGTGCTGCGCAAGTCCATTTGCGTTCCAAACAGATGTACACAATGGTCGAGCCATTATGGCATTTTAGATATCATAGAAGTGAGAATGTTTAGCATAGTTTCCATCCCTCCCATAATCTTTATCATAGTTTTGAGTTTGGATTGAGCGGCCTCGTTTAGGGTTTGGGGATGATTTGGAATATCGATAAGTGCTGCAACTAGTGCCTAAGTTATGGGCTGTGCTGACTGTGTTGGTTGACATGTTTTGACTTGGTTATGTTAATTCCATGGGCTGTTTACATTTTGCAATTCTTTTATGTAGCTACGATCTCTGTAATTTGCAGGGTAATTGTTACTGCAATGAATGCATTTGACATCCGCATTCACTTTCTGCTTTTTTCAGCACTCGGACGTCCAGTGGTTGCCTGTGCATTTGACACAGAGAGAACTGAAATGGCAACAGTTTTTTTTTGTGCACTGAGGTATTTCCTGCTTTGTATGAGGCTGTTCAAATTTGACTATAGTATTAAGAATTTTTTCGATTGAATAGATTTTTTCGTTAGAAGAGGATGGTTTAAGGCCTATGTTGAAAAGAGGAAGTGCTAGAGCTCTTGAATGTTACTAATTCTGAAGATTTTGTTGCCCATTTCTTCGAGTTCTTTTTAATTGTCTCCATGTTAGTACTTGGGTGCCTGTTTCTTAATGCTG